>OZ020514.1:41766038-42331161 GCA_963971425.1 Bryoerythrophyllum caledonicum
AACGAATGTGGCATGTCAAATATATCATTGGGTTGAGTTGCAATTTAGCTATATACATTCCACTACACTCAAAGAAAAAAATAAACGAATGTGGCATGTCAAATATATCATTGGGTTGAGTTGCATTTTAGATTTATACATTCGAGTTTTAACTTCAAAAGTTGCAATTGTATTAGTAACTCTTAACACATAAGACGTTTTAAAAAGTAAAGGTGGAAGTCTTAAGTTTCGAAAAGTAAAAGTGAAAGTCGCAAGTTCACTATATAAACTCAGAAACTTCACTTGAGTATGGTGTGAGGATTGTATTGAAAATTATTTTAGGTGTGCCCCCCCATCCCTCGAGACGTCTGTGCCCCCCGAGAAGTCCGCGCCCCCCGAGAAGTCCGCGCCCCCCTAGACGTCCGCACCCCCCCAGGCGTCCACGCCCCCCGTGGAGGCGTCCGTGCCCCCCCGCGAGGCGTCCGTGCCCCCCCCTCGAGGCGTCCGCGCCCCCTCGACACGTCCACGCCCTGAGCCGTCTGCGCCCCTAGGGGTATAAAAGGAGGAGTGCGCGCCCATTGTCCTTACTTTTTCATTCCTCATCCAGGAATTCGGGCCTAAAACTGCCTCACGGCGGCTTTCTGCTGACTACTTGGGTGAGCTACAGACTGTTATACGACGACACATGTCCTACATCGGTGGAACACTCATCTCAACCGGGAATTCGGGCCTTAAACTACCTCACGGTGGCTTATTGCTGAATACTTGGGTGAATTTATTTTCTGCGGCGAACTAAATTTGTTGTTAGTGTGTTTTTTAACACACTTGAGTTTGTCAACGGGGCTCAATGGAAGGAAATGCAGTGCCAGAAACCGGGGCGGTCCGGAAGAAAGAGAGAGATCGGACTCGGAAGCGGGCGGGGGCCATACAGAAGAAGCGAGAGCATGTTTTGAAGAACCCCAATAAATTGGCGTTCAAAGGTTGGTGGGACGTGCTTGATCCATGAAAATATTCTACATGTGAAGAATACATTGAGTGGTGCCATATCACCAAACTATTTCCGCTTGAGCGCGACCATTTCTATCGCCATTCAGAGAAGGAAAATTTGACTTATTGTCGGAATCAAGATTTTGTTCAACGTTGTATAGAAGTTTTTCAACATTTATACAACCTTCCGATCTTGAAGCGCAATGAAGCACCACTCTTCATTTGCAGAATGGTGTACGCGGAGGTAATTCTTCACAAAGTAGTGGATTGGACCACCATAAAGTCTACACCACGCATTACGGTGCCAATAGAGCCGCAAATTCCAAGGGAGAAGAAATTTCCGGATGGTGGCTTGGGAAGAATAATTAAGGTTGGTCGAAGCGGAGTTGAGAAGGCGCACGAGACTGAAGAATCAGATTCAGATTCAGATTCAGACGGGACTCGCTTTCCACGAGCGAAACATCGACCTACTGTACGTCGTGGAGCACCGAACGTTGCACCAACATCCGTTGTTGAAAACATAGACCCTGCGGAGAACAGTGAATGGGTTTCGGTGCCCACAGAGGTCATTGGAGACCCCGTAGTATCCGTGGAGGTGATTGGTGTGCCAGTTGCTAGACAATGCGACGAAATGGATGAAATGTCCAAGATGTGAGGAGTACTTTTGGAGAAGGATGATTTCATCGCACAATTGCAAGCCACCATCCAAAGTCTCAAGTTGGAAGTGACGACAAAGGACATTAAGATTTCAAGGTTACAGAATCAGTTGCAACAACGGCAACCAATGGAACATGTCGAAGTACGTGAAACAGTTGCGGTTCACGATCCGCTGGAGGTGAATGAGAATTTCCCCAACAACGTAGTTGATATTGTAACGGCTGGTGTGTTACAAGAAATTCATACATCGGCCAAACGACAACGTCCTCCCGTCATTCTTCCTCCATTGGGCCCATTGGTGCAACTATATGTGGACATTGACGGCGCACTTAGCGAAGATTCATTGTCATTTCCAACAAACATTCAAACGGATGAAGTGAATGAATTGAGGAAGGCAAATGATGAATTGCGCCTTCGTCTTTCAAAGATGTCAGAATCGTACTATCAGTGGAAGGTGGCAACCATTCTTAGTGCCGATCGCGGTCGTCAGATAGCGAATGAGTTCAAGAGGATTGACAATGAATACTTGGAACACAACACACGAAGGGATTTTGGCCTCACGTCGTGGAGTAGTTCCGATGAAATGTTTCCATCTGATTTGCCAATGACCGCTGGAGAGCCGTCACTCATTGATTGGGCAAAGGTGGACTTTGATCACGAGAATGCTAGATCCAGCCATGATCTCCAATTGAAAGAAGGAATTACGAGCAGACAACTATGGCCGCAACCCGCACCATGGATGTTCGATGGCACCAAATGCGTAATGTGTTATAATCCATTTGGCCCCGAGGGTGGATGGGCCCTTGGATCATGTAAACACATGTTCCATCCAATGTGCTTAATTAGCATATTTTTGGTTAGAAGATTTTGCCCAAGTTGCCGTGCTCCATTTCACGCACGCCTTTACGAGGTATTTGGACTCACAACATACATGCCACCAAGCCATGAGAGAGATCCAATTAACACCCCTGGTGAAGGTTACCGCCGTCAATGGGGCGAAGATTTAATTTGGAGTTGGCGTGCCCAAACTCATTCAGTGTTCAAGAACGACATCAGTATGTCGTTCGGGTGGGAGCACGACCACACTGAGATTGTGAGGGTGTGCCATAAGATCATTGGAACTGCTCCAGGTGACGAAGGGAAGCGGAATTTCTTCTACCAAACTATGGATAGCTATTGGGATTCCAGAAAGAAAAAATTCCAATTTGGTAAGCATCCTAAAGGCTTCATGTGGAACAGGAAAGGAGAGTTGGTTACAGACAAACGTGGGCATGCAAGCATGACAGCCCTTGAATCAGTCCAGATGGATCTTTTACAGTGGAAAGAGACTTGGAGAAGTGAAGCCGTGGACTTTCTTTTGGACGAGCACAGTCCATCAACACTGCGATGTCTCGAAGAATTGAGAAACTCGCAAATGTTGCGTAATCTCAGTGAGGTGGATGGTCCATTTCGGCGGACGCGAGCGAGAGCAAGGCGCAGCCTCATATTGGGCGACGAAGCGGGACCAAGCGGCACAATGGGAGGAAATGAAGATGAGTAGACATAGATGTAGTGTTAGTATAGCAATAGGAGGTGAAGGATAATTGCGTTGGCCCTTTCTTTTGTGTGAGTTTTTGGTTTGAAGTTGAATGACATGTTTTTTCCTTCTCACTTATCCACAACGTTGCACACCTCATGAATGACGAGTATCTCAAACACAATACATTTGCCGTTGCGGTGAATCCAACTTTTTTAATATGTTCTTCATTTTTTCTTGGTAAGTTTTCCATTGCAGTACCCCTCTCGAGGCGTCCACGCCTCCCCCCCGAGGCGTCCGCGCCCCCTCCAAATTTGAAATGCCGATGTGGCTTTTCAAGTCGTCCACGTCACCAATTGCTTGTCCATGTCATCATATCACTTTAACTTTTCGTACATTGTAAAAAAAAAATTCACCGCAGTAATTTTTGCTCCTCCCCTCAATGTCCGATTTTTCTTGGGGACCGCCCGGTCCGTCCGTCTGAATGTCCGTCCGGTCCGCAATATTTGGGCCATGTCCGTACTTTATGACAACCCTGCCCTCAAGGCCTCTTCTCGGTCCTCCGGCCTTCCTTATAAGTGTCCGTGGTGGTTGCTTCTAGCACATGTTCCACTGCCCCTCTGGATGTTTCATCTAACTCCTGACCTCCATACTTCTGGAGGCTGAGGACTTCGTCATATTGCCTCTACTTCGCCTGGGTGAGCTGTTGATGGTGGTAGTAGAGATGAACCACATAGGAGGCTAGTGCGGTTGCCGATTTTTTCACCTTCTGGAGGTTGGCCACGAGTCGATTGATCATCTTGCTCATGAGCGTCCCCCAGTCCACGACAATATTTCCCCGGAGTGATCTGAGGAAAGTGCAGGCCCACTTCGCCACTACTCGCTTCGGCTTTTCCGGATGGAAAATAGGGTTTATAAACCCTAGCACTAGCTGGGCATGCCGGTGCCAAAGGTCTTGTATGTTGTAGCCCTCCTTCGGGTCGGCTTGTCCCTGGAATTCCTCCGCCAGGAACTCATCTCGCCATTCCACCACCTTGGTGCGGCCGGCCCGAAAGTCGTATGCCTGTGCCCATTTCGGAACTCCCCAGAGTTCCGGATGGGCCCACATCAACCCCTTGTACTTCTTGTCCGGAGTGTCTACAAGCTCCCGGACGTAGACCTCCTCGCGGATGCCCTAGGCGACTTCGAGCAAGCCATCGCACCCCATGGTCTTCAAGCTCTCCTTGAGCAGGTTGTACTCGTCCAGGTCTGTTGGGATTTCCGGAATAACTCGTGTCAAGGGAGGGAGAGCAACGGCCAACTCTTCGTCTCGCCTTCCGCGCCCATCCCTATCCGTCCACTTCTTCTTTGCCATAAAGACCGTCTTCATGAAGCCTGCCTACTTCCTCACGTTCTCTCAAGGTTGTCCCTCCACGCACCGACCTCACTAAAACCCTCCCTAACGGACAGAGGTCCGTTCTAACTGTCTAAGCTACAAATCCTAACGGCCAGCCGTTAGGAGAATGAGAGAGAGAGAGAGAGAGAGAGCGTTGGGGTGGAACACGCGAAGAAGGAAGGAAAAGAAAGAGTTTCCCCTCGCATCGTGGCCTTTTGTAGTATGGTCGTTAGTACGGCTCATGATGATTGCGGATGGTGATAGCTCCGGATGACATTTCCGGATGACAAACTATTCCGAACTTCGGTTAACTACTCCGGCTATCCATTTCGCAACTTTAGGCGCAATTAGGGTTTTCAGACAGGTCCATCCGTCTTTATTCTTACAAACTAGCTGTAGGTTTTATTCTAGCACAAACTATTGTAACTACTTAACTAATTTTTTTTGTCTTTGCCGGATTTATAGGTTAACTTCCAGCACCATGTGGGAACAGAGTCCCACACAGATGCTATACGCCGGCCTTTCTACTTGCACACAGATCGGAGTGCCGTAGGATTGGGAGCTGTATTGACTCAAAAGGATGATGAGGGACGGGAGTACATTGTGGCATTTGCTTCTAGGCAACATCGCCGAGTCCAATTATTCGTCCTATGAGGGAGAAGCTTTGGCCGCGGTTTGGGCCATAGCTCATTTTAGGCCCTACTTATATGGGCAGCGGTTTACCTTGGTAACCGACCACCAGCCTTTAAAGTGGCAGATGTTGTTAGCAATGTGTGGGAAGACGGTCTAGTCTTGCATAAGCTGCAACATGGCACACTTCCGCCTGCTCTTTCGGCCATGGAGCGCGATCAAATTGGACACCAGATAGCGAGGTTCCGTAGGGAGAACGGCCTTATATTTTGGTTGTGGCCGGATGGGATGAGGCGCATAGTTCCCAGACCGGATCAAAAGGCTTCGTTGGTATGGCAAGTACACGAAGACCTTGGACATTTGGACGTGCGGCGGACTCATTTGATGCTGCGCAGCTAAAATTGGTAGACTGGCATGTATCAGCAAGTCGCCACTTACGTTTTCACGGTGTGAAGTCTGTGATTGGGTCAAATCCAGTTTCAACACCTTGTCACCACAGTTGCAGCCTTTGTCCATCATGCGTTTGGGCTACCGTTGGTCTCTCGATTTTGTCGGGCCGCTTGTTGTCACCCCACGTGGAGCCAAGTAGGTGTTGGTGATGGTAGAGCACTTCAACAAGTGGATTGAGCTCGTGGCTCTTCCGCAGAACTCATCAGAGTAGGCAGCAATGGCATTCCTAGACCGAGTGTTAGCTAGTTTTGGAGCTCCAACTGAGGTGTTCACAGACCAGGGACAAGAGTTCTTGGGGGCTTTTGAGGCTTTGTGCACCAAGACTTTGAGTGACTACCGTACCACTTCTCGTGATCATCCCGAAGCGGACGGTTTGGCGGAGCGTGTGGTTCAGACCATCAAACGTAGACTACGGAAGTATGGATTACTTTAGGGTGGCCATTGCGATTGGAATCTGATGATATCATGTGTGAGCCAAATAAACCCCTCCTAGTAGGTGGCTTATCTTCAACACAAGACCCTAAAATCGGGATACAACCCATTGCACAACCACCATTGAGACCAGCCATACATGACACGCACGGGACATAGCGACTTAGGTTGTGGTTACTTGAGATTTTAGTGAACGATTGGTGTTGTTATGATTGAATTCAGCCTTAACTTATGTCCAAACTTCAAACACACATAAGTTTTGCCTTAGGGCTCCGTTTTCAACGTTTTTTGGTTTAATTGGGTTCAACTTGTCCTTCTGAACTTGACTAGTCCCTCAAGGACCAAGTTTAGACCAAGGTACGACCCTGACAGCAATGGGCAGCAGACAGACCCTTTCCTTGATCTCAGAACTTATGTTCCCCCTATCTCATTGGTTATAACTTCGTTTTTGTGTTTTCTTCTCCTATCCTCACTAGTTTTTTGTGCTTAATGCAATGGCATTGTTCAATTAACCAATCCACGTGAACCTAGACTTATAATGGTGCGACCAGCAGCACAAGGACCTCATCCATTCACTCCAATTAATCACAAACCATACATTCACATGCACAACCCATGCAATACCTCCTCCTTGGGTTAATTCCTTGTATTTATTTGAAATGGTTTCCTAGCCTTGTAGCAAACCCTAATTCTATCCAGACTTTAACAACGCTTCCGCGCGATGGTTGGAAATAACAATTCAGGGTTTATTTTCCTATGACCAATACTATGTGTAACTTAATCACATTCACAAGGTAGGGTTTCGATAGGTGAAGGGAGGCTCCCTGATTCGATACTGTCGTTCATCCTCTGTCCTTCTCTTCATGTTCGTCCTCTTCTCTCGGTCGTAATGCTCTTGTTGTGATCTTCCTCTTCGTGTTCGTCCTCTTCTCTCAGTCGTGATGCTCCTGCTGTGATCTTCCTCTTCGTCTTCGTCCTCTTCTCTCGATCGTGATGCTCCTGCTGTGATCTTCCTCTTCGTGTTCGTCCTCTCGAATTTGCTACTTGTTACTCAAAAAAAACATTCAGTCCTAGGGCCGGGGCATCCGGCTCTTCTTCAGTCCACTCTCACTCACATTCCTCCGTTGTTTTTCCCGAATGAGCGTCTCCCAGGGGGTACTCCCAAAGCCCTTTGCTCCCCTCGCGTTCCCAACGTCGTTCTCTGCCGTCTTTTTCCTTCCTCCATTTATGGCGTTCTCCATAAAAAAACCTTGACCCATAACTAATTAATTTGGCGCCACCCTTGCACTAACAAAGTGGGTGTCACTACTAAACAAGGAATACTTCTACCTCATAATTTAACCTTATGCCACATGATGTGCGCATGATCACCAATAAGTGAGCAATCTAATTAATTCAAGGATGCTAAATCTACCTACCCCACCTAACTTGAATTCCTCTCGCGTGAGATTATGCCTAATTCACTTAGTGATTGATGAGGATTTTACCCAAGTCACTTTGACCCTTTTCGACTATTTTTTAATGGGCTTTTAAGGCCTCATTCTTTTTTCTTTCTCCGCACCATCATTCTTCCATCTTCTCCTATCATGGTTTCATCACCGTGGCCACTTCGCGGTCCCCGACTTGTAGGAGGTAAATTCTTCTCCATCCCTTCTATTTCTAACTTCTCTTGTTTTTTTTAAAAAAATTTACCTTTCCTTTATTATTTTTTCCTTCAATTTATTTTTTGGTTAACCCCATAAAAATCTTGGTTGCCATAATGTGGCTCCCAATTTAAGAATTAGTGTATGAAAAGGCCAATTGACCATTTTGATAAAAAATCATGGGCTAATCCAATTGGATAACCCATTTCTACTACTTGTTGACCTTAATGCGCATGATGCGTGGTCCGTTCGTCAGTTTGAACCATTTTTGCGGCTCACACCCTGGATCGCCATGGGATACCGGTTTAGCCGGCAGACCTCTTTGGCTGCTTTCAGTCCGTATCAGTTGTTGTATGGACGGGAGCCAATTCTACGGAGTTCCGTTTGGGAAAAGTTGGCTCCGGTTGTAGATTTGGACGATCCAGAGGTGTGGGCCGAGTGTCTAAGGGATCGAGCGGAGTTCTCTAAGCGGGTTATGCCCATGGCCATGTAGAAGTTGTCCATTGCTCAACATCGTGACACCTTACGGTAAGCTCGTATTTGTAGCGGTGTCTACCAACCTCAGCCGCGATGTTTCTCCACGAGGGATTACGTTTATCTGTAGCGTGAGGCGCCCACGACGTTGGATGTTAAGGCTGGGCGTATCATTTTTGCATGAAGGATGTGTTGCCTAGTGGCATCTTGTTGTTGGAAAACAAGGACGGCCAGGAGTGTTGAGAGCACTCCAAGAACTGTGCGCCCTGCCATTTGCCCATTGATGGCTCCGTGCATCCTAAGTTGGCCGTTGTGCCTTAGGGTCTTCCATGTTTTGTGTGTGGTGAGAAGAAGAGCGCGGCTACCATGTTGCTTTGTGACCATTATCAGCGTGGTTCGCATATGGCTTGCTTGACGCCGCCTCTTTTGACTCTACCGTCCGGGGATTGGACTTGCCCTCGTTGTCCGAGGTCTTTGAGCCACGTTTCACTAGATGAAACGGCTTGAATTCCTCGTGAACTTGTCACTGTATGGTGCATTGCTATCCAGTTCAAGTTCTTAGTTTTGATTCGGGGTTAGGTAAAGTGGAGATTGACCAAGGGATTGGCAACAAAGTTGCCTAAGGCGATTAAAGATGGGGCTCACATTGCATCCGACCTACCCTCTCTTTGTTACTTCTCCATATGCTTATTGATTTGGCGACGAGCGACATCTTTGATTGGATGCGTACAGTTATTGTAGTGACATCACCGTGGCGTTTAGTCTTGTTAGTGTTGTATTGTCCTAGCTGGATAGAGGGTGTCTTCATCCGCTAGGGGGGGCACTAGAGGGTGTATTACGAATACTTGTTTCATTGTTTGTTTTTCATTTATTTGATGTTGGTTAGGACTCTTGATCTGTTGTGGTTATCGATCTTTCTTTACACGATAGCTGTCACGGGACGTAGCATTGAGGGCCTCTCCGTATCTCAGTGTTCTAGCATAGGTTAGTTGTTACTAATCCACGGGTGTTTAGGGACGTATGGCAGCGCACCCTATTCATCCATGGATGACTTTCATCCACTTAGGGTGTAAGCATATAGCGCCGCACTTGTCCTTGACTTGACATCTTTGTCAAGTCAAGCTTTGTGAGTGAGTTAGTGAGTGTTTAGTGAGTTCTTTGCTTGTAAGTGATGGTTTGTCATTAGTAAAGGCTCCGCATTCACTACTTAGTTGCACTCGTTGATTCTCCCCTTGTGGAGTGCGTGCCGCTTGACTTCTTGTAGAAAACACATGCATCTTTCCTCCAGGGTGTATTACGTATACTTGTTTTAGTGTATATTTTTTGTTTATTTGATGTTGGTTAGAACTCTCGATCTGTTGTGGTTGTCGATCTTTCTTTACACGATAGAGCAAAGAAATAAATGCAATAACCACAAGAAGAAGTATGAAGATTGTTGGGCAACAAGGTGGGTTCCAAAAAAACGACGTCCACTTCAAGTTTATGTTAAGGCCGTTGTATTTGCCTCCACGTTAGGTAGAACAAAGTCTAAATTTCAAGAAATTTGAGAGAAAGACCGAATTGCAGCATTGGCTTACCTTAAAGCTACAAACGTGGCGGACCCTTGATTGTAATAGGATTCTCCAACGACATTGTAGGATCTTATGACCTAGCTATAACTCTCCACAATACAATCTATGATTTTGTAGAAGTTTGTACGCCAAATAGCACAATTTTCTCATTGTTGATCTTTTTTTTTATCCTTTCTAGCGAGATAGTAGAATCCTACAATCCTATTTCTTCTCGTTGAATATGATCAATTTTAAAATCTATTGAAATTAAAATGCAAACAATTTGGCATTGTCATTAGTTTGTTAAGAATGTATGAGCTTTCTTCTCATACTTTTGATTCTACCCTTGACTACTAGTATGCTACGTTATTTTCCCAACGATTGATGCAATTTATACAATACTCTTATCTAGTAATTTTTTAAAACTCTTCTAGCAAGATAGCAAGAACCTACGGTTACGCCTCCTCTAGCTGCCTATGTAAGATGCTCACATGTTTGATAAATTTTACACATAAACTTGGGTGATGTCATAATTTCTTTACAATGTATTAGCCCTCTTCAAATACTTCTACTTCTACTCGAACCGCTTACATGCTACGTTGGTTTCTCAATGTAGATGGAATATATTCATTATTCTTCTCACTTCTACTACTACCAATCAATGAGGATAATAGGATCTTCTTGTCTTCTAGTACAAGGTCACTTTTCATTTATGCTATGATCCTCCTATCCTTGCAAGGTCACTTTTCATTTATGCTATGATCCTCCTATCCTTGCAAGGTCACTTGCTATATCACACATTCCTACAATTCATCAATTGTTTCTCTTGTGAAGCTTCTCACTTTCTAGATTTATTCACCATTTTTGTTGAATCATAGGTTCTTACTAGGCACCTCTATATCAAATTTTGTTGGATTTTCCTTTACTAAATATGGACTTTGACCAATCATGACTTCCAAAGGTCCAGATTAACTTTAATGTGGCGTAAGTCCAACGAGAATAAAAAACATACTTCCACCTACTTCTTGTCTTCTTGCATCTCTGTACAAAATTTTAATATATTCCAAATATTAATTGCATCCATGGGAATATGCTTTAAATATACAAAAGCCCACCTTGAGATTCTTCTCATTTAGGGGTTAATTAGAAACTTCATTTGTGATTGTCCCTCCCTCCTTCCCTCTTCCTTCTCCTATTTTAGTTGAGAACTAATTGTTTGAGTTGTCCCCTCTCCCCATTGTCCCTCCTCCCCATTGTCCCCCTCATTTTTTGTTTTTAAAACTACATTTTTTTTGGATTCCTCTCCTTATACTTCAGAGAATGAAATCCTTTTTGCCTTGGATTCCTCTCGTCCTAATTGAAATGAATTCTTTATTTACGATTGCCCCCCTCCGTCTTTTCATAATCTGGTCAAGATTTTGATTTTTATGAATCACCCTATCCCATTTCCACCTCTTTTTAACTACTTGAGATCTTTATTTTAATTATGATTGTCTCTATCTCTTTCTTTCTTTGTCTCCTTCTCCTTCTACTTCAATTGATCATAATAAATTTGTCTTTGTTCCTCTCTCTTCCTTTTGTCCCTTTTATTTATTTAAAAAAATTTAGTTGAATTCTTTAAAACAACGTAAAAAAATTGAGGTCGGACTCCTCATAGGATGCCTTGTCCAATATAATGACTAGCCAATGACAATTTGCAAGAAAATACAGCCCCTCCCCCATGCCAATGTCCATGTACATGAAGTACTCAAAAATGACATTGTGAAAACATGGGAACTTGTATTTTGTTATTGATGGGGGTTTTGGACGGCTTGGGTTGGGCTTGGGCTAGGTGTCAACTTCCCCCTTGGAATTTATTATGCACTATTTTTTATACTAGTCGGAGTGAAGATGGGGCGGACAGTTCAGGTTATAGAATTGACATGATAATATATATTAGAAATGACTAAGTAGAAACATATTTTGAACATCGATATAATTAAATTCAAAATGGGCAAAGATATCCCTTCATAAACAGTTGTACGTATATGGCTATGTCCATAATGGCAACAACATGGACAAGGAATAGATATGTATATTAATTGAAGGTGAAAACTGTTGCTGATCATATTATCCGATTTCTCTTTTTTCACTTGACAATTTATTATCGCAGTTTTGAAGGTATGTTAATAATGGGCATATGTTTACTTTATTGAGGATTATCATTGGCCCATAGGGGACAACGGTGGATCCACTAGTATTGAGGAAAAGGGCTAAGAGTATCAACTAGGTATAACACTATAGGACGTTATATCCTTTGGGTATTGCCACTTGGAAGAAGGTTATTGAAAGAAAAGTTGAGGGGATTGGGACTAGGGTGTTTTTTTGTAGGGGCATTTACTTTAATAATTTTACTTTATATGCCTAGGCAATCCCGCTAATCTAAAATAAAAAGTGGGTATTGAGAATTAATGACTGTAACCATCTTAAACCTGTTGGGGACAATGAGTATTTACAATAGTGATTTATACAATACATAGATGTCATATTTTATAGTTTGTATTATATATTCTATTTGTAGTATGTAAAGGGCATTCAATATTTTAACTTTATTTTATTTTTTATTCTTTGTTTCTTCTTCTTCTTCTCTCTAGATAATAAAAGCTGCTAGGGGTATCCAGTGATAACTAGGTGATTTGTGCCATACAACGTGACAAGATGAGGCACTTGCTTTTATGTCTACTTTTAGGATTCAGAGAGTTTGATAATACATAGAAAAACACTGCAAAGTTCTAAAACAATATTGAAAATGGATTTAACATTTCTTATGTATTTAAGAATATATTTACAAACATCAACATAATATTGATTATTGTAATGATTTACTTTATTGCAATCAATAAGCTCACAATAAAATAATGGAAGAAGGTGAAAATATATAATATGTTACAAAAAATATATTATATGTTACAAAGTGAACTTAAAAAAAGTAATTTGGGGTTCAACTGGTAACTGTAAAGTATATATTTATAAACCTCAACATACATTTTAATAATATAATGTATCTTACAGTAATCATTAAGCTTAAAAAAAATCACAATTTTGCAAAGTAAAACATAATACTAATAAAAATAGTGTGCACAAAACACGTTGGCCATGGTGACGACACAACAGGTGGTTCGAACACGGTTAGGAAAGTGTTCTTTTAACTTTTTGATGCATTGTTCAAGCTCTATTTCGACAGTATCATTCGTAGACGCTACTCCAAGGTCCACCCCAATAAGATCTATGGTTGTATCTCCTTCTCCTTGGTGGCCAACATCCACCTTTGTTTTGTCACCAAAATCCAACTTTGTCTTGTCACCAACATCCACCTCTATTTTGTCGCAGACATCCACCTTGGCTTTGATGCCAACATCCACCTTTTGTGTGTCAACTACACCCACCTTTGTTTTTCCAAGGGAGTCTACTTCATCAATACATGGAAGACCCGATTGTGATTGTGCGCGAATTGATTGTCTTGGAATTTGAACCCTATGTCCATCACTCCCTGTTGTGCTATAGCTACCTAGGCCCTGCGTTCCACCGCTCCCACTGAAGCTAATCCCTAAACCAACACTGTCCATGATAGTTGTTCCACCCGCGCTTTCAGTCCATGTATACACTGTGGATTGCGCCAATTGATCTTGATAAATCTTATCAGGATCTGCAATTTACAATAAAACAAAAGCCATTAGTCGAGGCTCCCTTGAGAACAATCAATTACATACAAAGATATATAATTTATACTATGCATACAATGAGGTACACATCATTCAAATTGTACTGTTCTTACAAATCATGTACACACAATATACTTAAAACATTCAACTAGATCTCGAAAAAAAAAAACACTAGGTTTAGAACATACGGATGCCAGGATATGATTTCAATATAGTTGATGTCAAGGTGGCTAGAAGATTGTGTTGTTCCTTGTCCAACTCTAGAGTCTGTGCAAGATCTTGAAGAGGGGTATATAGTTGTCCAAATCCAAAACTACTAAACCAAGATGGATGCACTATAGTTCCACAACTTACATCTGCACATGTGCTAGCCACTCTAAACCAAACCCCCGCGCACCAAGGATGGTATAAATGTCCACAGCTGCTAACTACAATGTCGTTGAAAGGGAAATAGTTGAGGCAAAGTGCACAAGGTTGCACACTAATCTGGTAAGACTCTGATGTTGCCTTAGAATCAAACAATGAGCAATGGGGAGTAGGCCTGATAGCAATTCCAACTTCTCTCTTCATATGAGTAAGTTGGAACAACATCGCATCAAATTGCCTCCTCAACAAGTTTTCCTCGTTAATAGCTCTTCATACGTCACATTACATTCCTTTAGTTCTAAAACAACACCTTCATAATCCACCTTGACATCCTTGAGCATCTCCTGGTATACCTCTTCCTTCTTAGAGAGATTTAGTACATCTTGTACGGTTTGTACACCATGTAACTTCTGCATCCTTTCAATTTTTTCCTCAGTTCGGTGGAGGACCCCTTCTTCTTGAGACACATTATTTGCCAATTCAACTTTCTTCTTGTTGATTGAGACATACTCCCTTGTCACGATGTGAAGTTGCAATCCCACCAATTTAACCACGTCCGTCAGGTCTTGTAAATTCTTCTCCTTCTCCGGGCCACACTTGACACCTATGTGGACCAAAAGACCCTTTAGATATACGAAAGACCTTGTAGTAGGATCATGAAACAAGTCATCAATCTCCACAAGTATGTGAAGTTCCTCCTCACAAGTACCTGTGAGCTGTCCTAAAGCCCTCAAATAACTTCACCTTCTTCAACCATTTGTTCCTTTGGTTTTTGTTAGAAATTGCAGCAAACTCCGCTCAACTCACAAGTTTCTTCTTTGACACCTCCATGACAATATCCCTTGCAAATTGCTTAGCTATTATCTTGGATTTACGTAGATCTCTCAAATACACTAGGGGAAAAATCTCAGCAATGCGGGTTAAGACTTTGTCGTCCTTACAATCTCCATAATGATAACCAGCTCTCCTCTTTCTTCCCTTCGAGAATCCAAAAACATCAGTTACCTCCTTCTGTTGGATGTCAACCGGAGGTCGCAACTTGTGTGGATTTTTGCTTTTGTTGGGGAGTTCGGTTTTTTGTCTCAAACTCTTCTTCCGTGACTGCGCACTTAGGAAGATGGGTCTTCAGCGATGCCAACTTCTCAAGTTCCTTGTCTAAAACACTCTTCTTTACCTTGTGATCAACATGGCCTTCATCTTGTGGTGTAGCATGCGGAGACCCAGGGAAATCACCGTCGTAGTCATAGTCACTTATAGGTTCATCTTCTCTGGAGAAGTAACTAGAGGGGTCATTTTCTTTAGAGAAGGTCTTGCTCTCGACAAGCCAGTCCTCTCCTTCAAAATCCGACATGGACCCCAAGTCCATGGGACGGTACTGAAATGAAATAAGAAACAAAAGATGGATTATTTGTACTGAATGGTACTATTTGTAGTATACTTTGGTACATAAAGTACAACAAGCATACATGCTTGAAACACTCCGGATTGCATTACAACCTCTATAACCTATAATCAAAATCCTATGCCTAGTCAAGTACACATACATGGAAACATTGAAGGGAGTATATAAGAAGTATACAAAGAAACATACAACGTGAATCAAATGCTAACTCACCTGCGAAGGTTGTATACACACGCCGATTCAAGCTCTCAAGCACAGCAACTTCAGGAATTTCTCTTCAAGAATTCAAGAAGGTACAAGAAGGATAAGTGCACTATCATGCGTACCACTCATCCTTCTCCTTGAGATAAGGAATTTTTCCGTCTTTCACATTCTAGTGAAGCGCGAGAGACTTCTGCTGAAAAGGCACCACCTGACAATGTCGACATGTGCTCCAAATCCGAAATTAGAAGCCACGCAAAAAGTTGTGATTGGTCCATACTGTTCAATAAGTATGAACTGTACAATTGAGTACAACGAGGAATAGAGAAGAATCTCTACGGATTTTGGAAAAACTTAGGCAAAATGGGGAGTAAAATCTCCGTTGTAGGAAATCATAGGAAAGATTTTGTTCTTGTTAAAAAAAATTGTTGGCTCCTCTACATCAATAGTCCTTGTATCTAGTTTTAAGAAAAAAATTAGAAAAAAAGAACATTACACTCATGTTTTGGGACTTTTAAATAATATCAAATTTCTTATATTTCAGGTCAATTGGCTACCAATTAATCTAATCAAATAGAGGGGTATGATAGCAAAAGAGTAGAGGATCATACATAGCTCTTTAAAACATGAAAATGCTATCTTTAAATTTATATAATGAGTACAAACATGAGAACCCTGAATCAGGACAGTACGAACATTTTATGATTGTACTCATTTTAAGGGTTTTTTAATGCAATCAATATTTTGAATCTTATTCTTGAATATATGGAAGATGTAGGACTATACCAACTAGTTTTTTCTTCAAAAATATAAAATAATCTAGTCTAAAATTGAGTCCAAACTTCTACCATGCCCTGAATTGTGCCCGAGACAAAAAATCGTACAAACGTAGTGTGCAATCACCCTAATGCGCACTAGCTCCATAGAAACCAACTTGGAGTTTGGCTTTGGAAGGAAGATGTTAACAGGAGATCCATGATACCTTCTAGCATTTCAAAGTCAGTGCCTTTCAAGCGGTTGTGAAGAGGCGAGAAGCCTTCTAAACGTGGATATCAAGTCTAGGCCAAAGAGTTGGCTGCAAAAGCGCTAGATAAAAGTCTATGATTCAGTCTAGAATTTGCGCTTATATAGCATTTTGAAAAGGAGGGATGGTTAAGTGCGCTAGGTGGAAAAAACACCATATTCGTTATATTTCCATGACTTTGAAGATATATGCTCTTCGAATCATCAATATATATAGACATTTGTAGGTGCAAAGCATAAAGACAATGTTCCAAGAATATTATATTTCATTCCATGGAGAGACCAAATTAGCCAAACGTTCCAAAAATTGGTAACAATAATAAATGCATATTTCTTTAACCCAAGCTTTATTTAAAACTTCATGAAAGAAAATCACGAACAACACTCATTTATCCCTAGGCAAAACACAATCCTCTTATCACTAATTAAATTGTCTAGAGAGTTCTTCTATACTCCTATTTACGCGTCTTCAAAAAAACCCTTTGACGTTGACGAGTCCACATTGCCCCATTCATTTGCACTAATAGATTGTCTAGAAGACGCTACAAACCCTGCCTACGCACCTCGTCAATGTTTAAATTGGGCAGTGAGTAGCGGCCGGTAGGATTTGGAGGAGACCATTTGTTTCTAGCAATGTTTTCCAAGAGAATGCGGGGGCTGAGACATTTCGCAAATGCTTTCTGCACAACAAGTGCCACATACAATCCAAACAAATACACTTTTAGAGCGAATATTCTTACATGGGACACATGAAAACCGAATCATTAAGATCGAGCCAAGTGCACTTTAGGTCAAATGGAGCTAAAGTGCTCAAGGGTACATTCACAATGCACATTTACCATCCATCCAAATAAAAATGAGCTTCAATGAAGCTAAATTACACGAGTGCAATGCAGCTCAACATCAAACCAAAATTGCCTAGGCAAAAAACAACTCAATAGTGCAATAACTAGGAGGTGAGCATAAAATGCACTGTCAACAAGAGTGAGTAAGGAGCATCCCTCAAACCGTCATAAAGAATACGCTTTGCAAAGGTAGAATCATATGGATTCAACCGCAAAGACCGTGGAACTGAACGAGCTCACTGTGGCGAAGGGGAGTTGACCCTATCGTGAATTGTCTCTCCAGCAACTGAGCTTTCAACAACTCCGTCGTCCATTGCCATGGTTGAATAATCCATGGTGGACTGCGTAGTTGCTGCAGAGTGCAACAAAAGCCCTTTACTCCGAAGGGAAAGAGCAAACTCCTTTGGGCCTAGCAAGGAATCCACGGATGCTCGACAATCATAGTCCCATAGAATTTTCAACCAAAGTGACGTGCATATACATGAGAACAATAGATGAAAATTCCAATCATTCAAAACAGGATGACATTCCATCAGGAGTAGATATCCAATCCGCACAACAAACAAAGTGGTGAAACATCTCGATTTGTATTATCAAAAAATACATATACACAAAAAATGATCCAACAAATTTTATACAATAGAGCTGTAGTCAATCGATACACTTTAGCTCTATCCAACCTAGAGTGTAATAGAGATCTAAGCGTTCCCAACGACATCAAGAGCGAAGATTCAGAGACGCTTGAATTGCGTTCTAGATAATTGCAGAGTGACGACACGTCTTCTGATCATTATAGAACATCTCTCGGCCGGAGGGATGTTCGGCTTGGTAGTGCGTTAGACCACCCTAAAATAGATGAAGATCAAAGAGATATGGCATCATTTCCTCCAGCAGTACCGAATCCTCTCTTGCGTCATCGTGATTGTGAAACTATGATGGAAGTAGAAGGACGTTCTTTAGCAAATTGAGCATGTGCTTAATCGAGCTATCGTCAATGACAAGCGTATTTGCCAAAGAATATTCACGACCCAACCTATTGAAGAGATGGTTTGATAACGTCTTCAAGAAGATGTCCTTTTGAGTGGCAAATTCCTTCATGTAGATTGTTCTAGTACCGACTCTACGCTCGGAAATCCTATCGCAATTCTCCTGATCAAAGATACTTAGGGGGTACGGAGGACAATATTGAAAAACGATGTTTACATATCTACGAGGTTGAATATGTCATCACTGAACTCCAGATCGTGATGATGGCAAACTTAGACAACTTTGTGAGGAACTCAGCACAATTTGGGCGCACTTGAACTTGTTTAGAGCGTACTTTTGTCAACAGCGTAGCAAAGTGTTTAGACATATCAAGGTTCTTGAATCCTTTGGCCTGCCACGCAGGCTCACACGTGCAAAGAATCCCATTTAGATCAAGCACAATATTTCACTGCCTGCCATGGGAATTTGATAGGACTCTAGGTATTTCTTCTAGATTATTGGGACCACTTATTGATGCCTCGCAGACTCGATTGAAAAATGCCAAGAAAACAAACAATATTATTACAGATTCATTAATAACGATAGTTCAACAGAACATAGGATGGAATGAGCAAAACAGTGGTGGGGGCATCGAGGGGAGGTGGAGTGTAAAAAGTGTTAGAAAAATACCTCAAGAAAGTCATCGTCTTGCAGGAATTTGTTTGAGACCCCCATCGATCCCAACAAACCCTACATGTTGCCAAGGGGATCCAAGTGTCCCCCAACCATTTTGGAGCCCGGCTCCAAGACAAGAAAAGGTGGCTCTGAGATAGCAGAATCATGAATGACCTCTACTACGAGTATGATCGAAGCTTCGACGACCTCTTCTACAATTGGAATTGTAGTTAGGACGACCTCTTCTATGACTAGGTGAGCGATCACGTCATGTCCAAAACTTTAATCAGGAAAGTTCAACAATTTCAAACTATGAGCTAATAGACACATAGGACACTGATACAAGGCAGATTTGTCAGATGTCAAGAAGTTTGGTTTTACTCGAGTTGAAGTGCTGAGGAAGCACTATAACATTTAAAAAAAAAGGGTGTACAAAATAAGACATCTTCAAAATGTTTTGTCTATATACAATCGGAACTACATCACACTAACTTGACGATGAGCTTGGGACATCTTCGATAGATAAGGACCGAGCGGGCGACTTTGGAGGAGAAGAGGGGGAATTTGATGTGGATGGAGGAACAAGAAGTGATTGAGGCGTGATAGAGAAGGGCGAGGAACCAACGGGCTACAGCAGAAGAGAATCGTGGAGCTAAGTTCCACTCCCTTCTTCCGCGAAGAGGGGAGGCTGGGAGATCGCAACATTTACCGCAGGTGGTGTCGTGGCGACAATAGGCAACTTAGCGGCCATGAATCTCTCGAGCATGAGCATCATGTTGGCATGTCTCTACTTTTGGTCCCTCTTCACCTCTTCATCACGCCTCTCATGTAGGTTTCTCAGCTTGTGGCCACGCTGTGCTAACTGTTGCTCCATCAACCTCCGCTAGATGGCCTCCTCTTCAAGCTTCTTTTCAAGGGTGATTAAATTACTGTCATCTTGGGGATGCTTTCCAATGCTAACGAAGAGTAACCACTTGCGCTAGCGACCTTCCTCCTCTTAGATACAAGCCGAGCGGATGATCCGCCCAAGGTAAGAGGTGAATGAGGCTTGACCAAAATATCCAGCAAATCCAACTCTTGAAAGTCAAGTTCTTGAGGGGACAACCGCTGCCGCAAGGTACCGATTGTGTCCCTTGCTTCAAATTGAGTGTCACATTGAAATTCCGGGGGAGTGGCGTCATCGAAGTTGTTATGGGATTCGTCGTCCACATTGACCGTGCTGGAGCTTGGTCACACTCCAAAGGGGCTTCGGTCCACATCTTCCTCTTCATCGACGATGTGATCACTCAATTTTTCCTTCCCCTTGGCAACGACCTTGCCAAGATGCGAAAAGATCTTCTCGTTGACGTGATATCCGCCAAAGACAAAATCGGCCATGTCTAGCATCAAAGCCATCTCTGCGACTTTGTCAAAGTCCGTCTCATCAGAATTGTGCCAGACGCATAATGCCTCCAGATCTAACATCTGCATACGAATGGATTTGGACCGGTTGGACTTAACGTCAAGTCGAGCTAAAGTGAGGATGAAGGCATACAAATACCGCACGACAATAATTGAAAATTCAAGGGATACAATGCGATTGTTGACTGCTATACAAAAAGCATATATGAGTAAGCCGACACTTTAGCTCGAGTTGAGCTAAAGTAATACTCTATGCATAGCAAAAGAAGGTACTCTAAAAAATAGTCCATGCAAGAGTCATAAAGAAATCTACAATTTAGCTCAACTCGAGCTAAAGTGCAGGTGGACTTACCACGTTGGCAATAAGTAATTTTGTCGTGCCGACCAGTTGGACAAAGACCTCCCCTCTCTTACAGATGAGTTTGAGGACCTTGATGAAGAACTCCATCCTCAACTCGTTCATGTTCATCAAGTACGCAAGCTCATTGTGTTTGCAAAGCTTCGTCTACGACACATGCTCCGGAGCTTTGTAGTTCTTTCTCACAGCTGGAATTTGTGTGAGCCCTTTCTTGAAGAGGAAGAAGAGGCAAATAGGGTCCGCATCAAGGTTGTTCTTTGCGGAGTATCCTCTCAAGGGCTCGTTGTCGAAGAGAATGTACGTTGACTGTAGCACATCGTACAGATGGGACAAAGACAAGCCCATTGCAAATGCCTCCACTTGAAGAAGAGAGTACGCATCTCCGCAAATGAAGAGCCAAGCTTGAAGGTCACTGGGGGGGGTGACCTTTGGATGCAAACATCGTCATGAACTCATCAAAGAACATCTTCTCTAAAGACGACTTGGCCTTCCTAGAGAATCCAAGAATGTTCCAGAAGTTGATGATCCCGAGATGCACGTTACAGCCTTGATTGCACCAGGAATCACAGGGCCACGTCTCAAGAAAATTTGTCTGTGCCTTGTACGAATAAAAGTACAAGGCTCCCTGCGGTGGAACGAACTGCAACCAATTTTTGAAGAAGACTTTAAAGAATTCCTTTGCAAACGGAGAGAGATCCTCACATTTGTAGTTGCAAAACTGGATCTGCCTTGTGTTGGCGTAGTACAAATCCGATGGACCTCAATCCATGAAGACATGCTTAGAAGCCTTGCTAACATTGTAGTTCTTCTTAAGTTTCTTCTAGTTAGACCAATTGTATGCTCTAGCGCTGTTAAATAGGCCCAACTCCAGCTTAATGATGTGAAGCTCCATTCGAGCGACTTCCTTCCTCTTCCTCCGATTGACCCAGTCCCGGGCAGCATAGCAATCTCCGAGCACAAATACTGGCTATTTTACAACCACCTTAGAGTAAGGCAGCATCTGCGATGGCTCTGATTGATTGAGTATGTCTCTACATATTTTTGCGTGACCAGCCTCGGCATCCCATCCCTCATCGGGACCCAAGACTTTGCTTCCTTGAACTTAGTCATCGGCGTCAATTTGGAATTGACGTCGATGAGGTCGTTGTGCGCCGTCAAAGAGATGACCTCCTACCACAGCTTGAAGGTATCCTCCAATGTAGTGATGATCTTCAACTTGTTCGTCAGCGTGAGCCCCTTAGCCTTTCCGGCTTTTTTGAGCTCTGGTTGATTCATTGCAACGTTGATCAAGGCAAACCATTCACAAACAGGGTTTAGAAATGGCTGTACATAACAAAAACACGGTTGAATAAGTTGATCATTATAGTATACTGAGTATCAAATCAATAAAAATCCAATAATTAAAATTTAGCTCGAGTCGAGCTAGCCTGCAACCGAAAAATATACAATGAAAACGATTCGAATCCGTATACAACACTATACAGATACGACACATACTTGCACGTTACCTTAAGTCAAGCTAAAGTGCTCGAGCTTGATTTGAAAATCTTATTTCGTACTTCTTGTCAATCACAGACTCCAATGTTGTTCTTCACCGTGATATGTGTGACCCTATAACGCCCGCTACAGGGTACTTCAGCATTAGTCTCACAGCGTAAATCCACAAAGCGCAAGCGCCGAGGACATTAGTTGCCTACGTAGACTTGAACTCAACCAAGCAATTTACGGGATAATAATACGCATAAATCTTTCTAAGCTTCTCCGGATCTAGCGTTCGTACAATGAAACACTGCCACATTTGGAAGTGCTTCCTGATTTGCTCAGGGACGTTGCCGTCTATCATCGCCTTTGATACTGCAACGCTATGTTGGCTGTTGATGATATAAAAGAGACAATCACCAATCTCCTCAACCTTTGATGGCATCTCATCAAGCTTTGACATGACGCATAGAGTATGCTTCTACGACTTGTCGGGCATTTCGATAAAATAATGCATCAATTCTTTCATGCCTCTAGGTTCAAATGCATGGATTGTCAACTTTGGGGGTGCATTAAAGAGCCTCATGACGTCGAGCTCAACCGTCTTCTTTGTGCTTTCGTAGACAAAGCAGCCCTGACACTCCATCTAGAATTTTTGGTATATTTCTTGAACGTTGTTGTAGTCAACTGTCTCTCCATACCCAAGCGCAGGAGGGAGCTCTCAGAGTGCGGAGGCCATGGAATTGGCCAACTCCTCGTCCGAGACAAGCATCGTCTTCTTTCTCAATGAGCTCTCCGACTTCTTGGTAGCAGAGCGCTTCTTGATAGGGGAAGCGGAGAGCGTGTTGCGTAGGGTGCTTCTACTTGTTCGTGCGCCTGATAATTGAACCGGTACCAAAGCTTGACTCAACTCCTGGCTACTGGTCCCGGCCCCTGAAACTATAGAAACCAATGAAGGGCGCCTATCTCCAATTGTCTTTTCCTTCTCAAGAGCGGCAAAAGTATTTATTCTGGATAGAATAACGCGGAGTTTATTCACTACAGCCTTTGCCTTTAGCAGCTGACCACTACTAGTCTCTCATTTCTTGAGTGAGATTTTGTGGTCGATCTAGGCCACTACTTCATCAAATTTAGACCCCCTAAGTGTATCGACAGAATCCTCGATAGAGAATGGAGATAGAATATTGTTCACTACAATAGTAAACATATATGGCTCTACGGACTCAGTGGTTGTCACTCAGGACAACTTAACGTGGTCGTTATCTTCGTGAACCACATCCGTAATTTTGATATTTTAGTTTATGTGCTGCGGGTCTGAGACATCAGTAGTATAGATCTGACCAAACACAAGATTATCCGTCCAAGGGGCTCAAAGAAGCGTCCACTTCGACGTCTTTGTTGGATCCTTGAGCCCCGAGCAATTCAAGTGGTTTTTGTCGTCTCCATTGTCATCATCTAGGTCAACTAGCTATAGAGGGAAGAAGTGTTGAGGCTAAGTCACAATCGTGTCCCTCTCATTTGTGCACCCATACAAAAAACGAGCACAAGCATCAGATCTCTAAATTGATAATCCAAATATGCTGGAGAATGTACCCTTACACTCGAGTCGAGCTAAAGTGTATCAACTAAATCCGTATTTTCAAATTTATTATAGAACTACTTGAAGCGTGCAAAGAGCGGCTTTCGAGAGAAAGAGCACAAGATTAGCAATCTGTGCCTAGGCTTGGAAAGGATTTCACCTAGAGATCGGATGAGGACCTTTGAAAAATTGGGTGCAACTAAGTTATCAAGTGCTCTTTAGCTCGACTTGAGCTAAAGTGCATCTAACATAACCGTTTTTTTTCAAGAATTCAATTGAGAACAAAAGAGCTACCTTCGAGCAAAAGAACACCAAATAAGATGACGTTGAGTAGTTTTGGAAACGACCGTAGGTGCAGTGCAAGTGAGGACCCCCGCAAAATTTCTTAGCGATATCTAATAGTGTACACTTTAATGGTCATATTCATTATTTTTAGACAATTCCAGAGTTTTGAGACTTTTTGCCTATAATTTCAACACCTATTTTGAGGTAATTCATGCATTTTATTGACTTTCTAATTATAGATTATCCTCGAGTCAAGGATAAACTTTCCAATTATAATAAAAAATTCAATTAAAAATTTAATATTAATCGAGAAATCAATTACAAATGTAAGATCAGCATTAAATTGAGATTGTGAAAAGTCTCAATATATCAGATATGGCGTTTTTAGCTCAAGTCTAGATAAAGCGAGGTAAATTGTTGAGCGTATGATGCCTTTTAAACAATGTTTTTGACCTGATTTATTTTCAAGTCGAGACGGGTGTAAATTTTTATTCAAGGAGTAGTATCCACACTTTGGCTCCAGTTGAGCTAAAGTGTGCCAATTGCAAGAGCTTTGCCTATACTTTAGCTCGTATCGAGCTAAAGTGTAGCCAATAAAATTTTGTGTCAATTTTTCATTTGTCAAAATTGAGTTCGGAGTGAAGGTTTCGGGGTTTAGGTTTTAGGTGTCGGGTTTGGAGTTTTACCGTTCAGCCATTTTTGAACACTATTCAGCACCATGATTCCAAATTATAACTAGCGTTGTGCAACAATAACCACATTCCAAATTGTTAGCAACAAAAATTACTCATGAACCATGTTACAAACTCAATCATCTAATCACGGAAATAAACAAAGACACTAACAAACAATATTGACAAAACAAAACAAACAGAAATATGGAAGAGAAAAAATGACGAGAAAACGTGCAATAATATAAATGCTCATATGAAAAGAAGTGAATAAAAAAGCTTAAACAAAAAAGCATGCGTAGTAACCCATCAATAAGTTTACAGACTGTAATGCAGACTCTGATGGGAATAAATAAAGAATCACAGACTATGCACACAAACGTATGTGCTCTCATACACACACATGTGCAGACACACACCTCTGCACACACATGTGGGTACAAACAGAAATGAACACACAAATACATATAAAACACAAAAATATATGCCGACATAGACAGGATTCCGTACACAAGAAAGCACATACAAATTCTAAAAAAATAATAAACACAAAATGGAAACAAGAGCATACATAAAAGCACTCACACAAACACATAGAAAAACTTCACAAGTGAATCAGTAGCTATGATTGCAAGAGTTTATCTTTCAATATCTATGTGTAGTACTAGAACCAAAATTTGCCGTCACCCTTACAAAAAACCGCAAATTCTCCTTTTCAACTCCTGATCTTCGATCCGCGCAACTACGCCAATCTCGTCACACCTCAACACACAAGTCTTGTCACTGTTGTGGAGAATCAAGAGAACACGCTACACGCACAACAAAAATCACAAATAACCTAAAACGTGACTCTCTGGGTCGAACGGAAGAAACGAAAAGGAAATTATCCTATAGTCGCGTCGGACTTGTATGCAACCCTACACCTAAGATTGCGGACTTCATACTCTAATGCCGTGAGCGAGTAGGAACCTTCGGCTCCTCTTCGAACCAATAATACCTAGATGATACTCTCGGGCTACCTCACGCTCCCACTAGTGTAGTTTTTCAAAATCCTGCGATACCATGGTGATACTCTCATGGACCAAATTAGTTTTTAGAAAAATAATTTGCTTTGATATTACAGAAATTGTATAGAAACCGGGTTCCTACAAATTTACAATAGATTTTAGGATTTCATCAAATTTATGATTTGAAGATTCTACAACTAACATCTCACTTTTTAAATTTATTGATATGAAAAACCACACAAGGGTAATTGAATATTTTCAGTAATGAAATAGATTTAGACCTTGAACTAATATTATTTTACATTTTATACAAGTATATTTTCCAAGGAAACAACTCACAAAATCATTTTCAAAATTATGTTCAAGTATTGATAGCATAAAGAACAAATATTTATATTTTCAAGTAGAAAATAGACCCCCACGTTTCAATCGATTTTCATCCTTGTGAATTTTGAATCTTTGGAGTAATAGATAATGAAGCTTCAAAGTTCATATTATTTCAAGTCTTACATTGACTCTAACCAGAGTTATTGTAATGGAAATGCTATAATTTAGTTTATTAAAATATTTAAAAATAAATAAACTCATGTATCTTAACTACTTTAGAATTGAGATCATTGCGTTCATAATTGGTTTGATATTTCTTTACTATTAATATTTCTTAACTACTTTAGAATTTGGGATCTTTGCGTTCATAGTTCTTTAATGAGAAAACACTTACATTAACACAACTTATAAAAAAGTAAGTGTTGTTAACACTAAATACTATTTTTATCTTTATGAGTAATGAAAATTTGTAAAATATTTCAATTATAAATAATTGGTATCCAATTGGAGCACAAAGAATGATTAATAGTAAAGAAATATCAAACCAAAATTAATCTTCTTATATTAAGTTTTATAAAAGAGAATGTTGAAGGTATTATATAAATCCACGCTTCGCTAGTTATTGCAATTGATTTGCAGTGGTTGTATTAATTTACACTTTCCTTTTTGCATTAGGTACGTTTACATAGATTTTTTAATTGCTCATTTACCATTTCTCATTTCTGTTTCCAATTCATGTGTAGCCCATTTGTTCTTGGACCAATTTTGCGGTTTTCCATGTGAATAAGTTTCACCATTACGGTTTATCAATAATTATTGATTGTAATAATTATTACACCTCGTACCTCATATACACATATAATTGATTTATAGCTCTTATATATTATAGTAGAATATATAATTTTAATCCACCATGCCTATGACTTTGTACCTATGTCCATAAATCCTTTCATTGCCTTCTCGTTTAAACATAATTAGAATTATTCTGCACATAAAACAAATGCTATACTGTTGTTGAGACTTGTAAGGTTGTTATTGTGTTCTGCATATAGAAGCTAAAATCTCAATTGATCATTCAAACCAATAAATGAATAGGATACTCAATGTTTGTAAATAGACTTTTAGCCGTTGGAATTTTATTATTATAACTAGCAGTTGGCGCTTGCTTTGCAACGCATCAGTTCAACCATGTTAATGTAGTTTTTAAATCACAATTTATTTTTTAAAAAGGTAATAACCATCTACATAATATACAAATATGTCTTTCAATCCTATGCATGAATTTTGGTGATATAATAGACTAGAATAGAAGAAGAAAGAACAGGTTTTAGATTTTCTGCATTTAAACTTGGAATTTCAAAAATGTTTTGAACGTCAAATGTGTAATCACGAGTTTCAAATTTGTTTTGGATGAGCACAAATTGCAACACACATATGCAAATTTGACACACCTAAAAACCGAAGATCCTAAATTTCAAAAGTACACATTAAATCACACAACAATCAACCGCGCAGTCAACCAAGCAGTCAACCGCACAGGAACTACAATGATTATGATTTTAGTAGTATAATATAGTATTAAATGATATTAGTCTTTAAATTATTGCACAATTGCTATTTTAAAAAATGTATTATATAAATTAAAGAAAGATATATTAACTGTGTCATATCATTGTATACCCAAGCATAAAAGTATTCACTCCAACTACCATTTAATTTCATACATATTAGATACTAGATTATTTGTGCTATATAAATAACCCAAAATCCTTAAAATGTGGCTTTACAAAATAGTTACTATGAACAAAAGCATTGGTAGATGTAATAATATACATTGTAAAATGCTCAATACATATGATAATTATAATTTTTTTATAAACCACAATTAATGTTGCTACACAACATAATAAAATTCATAAAATCTAGATCGGTTACCAATTAGTAAATACACTATACAATTGCAAAGTAATATAACATATTTCACTGCAATTTGCAGTTGAACATTACAAACATGATCCCTATTCATATTGTAATACAAAAATTGTGTGTAATTCCTCAGTATTTTAATTTACACATTTAAATACCTCCATCGTATTGTCCTGATCTTATTAATACCTTGTGAAAAAACATCAAAAGAGTGAACTCGTTACCATGGACACCAAATCCAATTTATAGCTGGAAGTCGCAAATCCTAAATTTGAAAATGGATGAGTAGGTCACTTCAAAATACTAAAATTCAAAAAATAAGAGACCCTATATTCTAAACCTATGACTACTATAAAACCCTCCATAACATTCAAACGATACATTTTTAGAATAAATTAAATACACCACTAGATTCATAATGCTCTAAAAGGGGAGGAGAAGGTTCTCTAAAAGTTCAAATTCCTCATAAATCAAAAACGTCAACTCAAATTTGGAAAGTCAGCAAAGTTAGATTTTATTACATATTTGGAATCACAACCATAAAAAATGGGAGGGAATGACACCTCAAAACTAAAAAGAGTATGACATATTAGTAGGGACACACATGTAACCCTAAACCAAAACCAAAACCAAAACCTAGCCTTACCATGAGTAGAACAACCTTATGATGTAGAATCATTTATAAGACCTATCATTTTTCGAGAATTTTGCTGGGAACGCTGATTGGCACATTTGTTCTAAAAGTAATTGTAGGATTTTTCCGCCGCAATGCTCAAATCCCACTATTTTTGGGACCTCCAATTATTCATTTTCCGCCCATTTCCGGACTCTACGCCTAGCAGGAAACGCTCAAGCGTGTGTCTCATAACTTGACGAACCTCGTTTCTTTACTCCTTTCCTTTCATGTGCGATTTTGTGTGTGTATGCACGCGACTGGTGGGAAGTTCACAAGAGGTTGAACTGCGCAAGGTTGGGCAGAGCAAGGTTCAGCTTAAGTTCAGGCTGACCACGGGGCATGCTTTAAGAGAAATTTCAACATTTCCGTGATCAAACACGTACATGAAATTTAGTTCTCATAATCTTGTATGTTTTGTGAATTTGCTCAATAGAGTTTGACTTCATGCGTCTGTGCAAAATTTCTTTGTGTAGTAGTGTTTCACTAGTGTAGTAGTAGTAACAGTTGCTCGATTTAGTTCTGCGAGGAACTCGTATCTTTTCTATCGTCCTGAACATTGGAAGGATGTTTAACAACCGTAAATGTTGCTGGGATTTCCGGACCTACAGTTAAGATCGAGCCGAGCCAAACTGTCAAGCATAGATATGCTAACGACTTAGCTTGATTCAAGCGAAACTGTTGGATTGGAGAATGCCAATTGATCTTGTATCAAATTTTGCTATTATTTATTTTATTGCTGATTGCTAAGCCCCAGTCGTCATACACTGTCACGTTCCATATTGCTAATATAGTTTAGCTCAAGTCAAGCTAAATTTTCAATTGAACAATTAGTTTGAGGGTATAACTTGGGACTTGGCCTTCTAAATTGTTTACTTTATTGCAGAAATAGTTTCATCAGGATAAAATCAATGTCACTTTAACTCAACTCAAGCTAAATCGTGTGGCTGAAAGTGATTTTGTATCATATCACGTTTTCCAGTCTTGTCTTATACCTTAGTTGTCATTGAGGTGAGATTTTCACTTCGTCTTCAACTATTTGGTTTTTCTTTTCCTCATACTATTTGTTCTGAAATATGTTTTTCCTTCCTCATATTGCAATCGAGGATGTCTTCTTTGGAGGAGGATGAAGTTCATGTTGACACTCTCGTGAATCCAGATCTGCCAGTGTTTGAAGTCGTTCCTCGTTGCCTTTGGGTTAAGACTACCGTCGTGCTTCACAATACAAATAGCGTTCGCATCGCAGAGGGGTTAGTTCGCAATTTAAGGTCAAGTGCAATTGTAGGTTCTTCAGGTCCCTTCCACAAATCAAAAGTATGGTCCAAGTGCCAAGTACATTTGTTGAGGAAGAAGCTCCTGTTGAATGAAGGTACTCACTCATTTAAAACTTGGCCTATTAAACAAGTCTACCTAAATGGGGTTAGTCTCTTGAATCACATTCTTAGAAACGTTTACTAAACGTGGATGCCTGAGCAAAATAGACCTTAACGTAGAAGCACCCAATCATACGACAATCGCCAAGAATATCCATCCTCTTGTTTCTAGGAGAAGTGAATTCCTCATGACGCTAGAGTCCATCAATGTTGTAGCCGCCAATAATTGTTGCAGCCAAAACTGTATCCAACACTATCCTAAGGCAAAAATTAAAGTTATGCGGACGCGCATGTACAATACAATGAGACTATCTTGCAGTTCAAAAATCATATCAAACTTGACGTTCATAGAGAGTTTCACAAAAACCTTGTAGGTAGGAAGGTTGTGACTCTAGAAGGGGTAGAAGTTCGCTCGTTTGCGTGCATGAAAACTATGGGAGTGAGTTCGAGTACTTTCTATTCCAATGCCAAGGACGTTGTTGCTGGGTACGGAGTGCAACGCCATGGCAACACTGGTTTGCGAAAGCCTAGAAGTCATATCATTGTAGCTACTGCTACGCTTAGGGCCATTTTTGGTAGGCATGAGGACCACATGCCCCATAAGTCTTGTGTTCTCTCGTCTGGCAAAAAGGCTGTTGGAAAGGTCCTCCCTCCAAGTTTTAAGTAGAAAAATCAAATTCGGCGGCGAAGGTTGTCTTGACACGCCGGTTCAAGCTCTAGAGCATAGCAACTCCAAGAATTTCTCTTCAAGAATTTGAGAATGTACAAGGAGAAGGATGAGTGCACCATCATGCGTGCAATTACTTACAAGAGACAAAAGGAGTTTTGCCGTCTTCCAAAGTTAAGTCAATTGCGAGAGATTCTTGCTCAAAAGGCACCACTTGACACTGTTGACATGTGCTGCAGATCTTTAATTGGAAGCCACGCGTGAAGTTGTGATTGGTCCACATTGTACAACAAGTATGAACAGTACAAATTGAGTACAACAAGGAACAAAGAAGAATCTCTACAGATCATGGAAAAACCTATGCAAAATGAGGAGTAAAATCTCCGTTGCAGGAAATAATGAGGAAGATTTGCATTTTTGCCCAAAAAAAGAAATTGGACCTTCTATATTAATAGTTCTTATATCTAGTTTCAAAAAAATTGAAAAATAAAACACTAAACTCATGTTTTGGGGCTTTCCAAGAATATCAAATTTCTTACATTTCTAGTCAATTGGCTATGAATTAATCTTATCAAATAGTGGAATATGATAGCAAAGAAGTAGAAAATCACATATAGCTCTTTAGAACATAAAAATGCTATCTTAAAGTTTACATAATGAGTACAAATATGTGAACCTTGAATTGAGACAATACAAATATTTCATGTTTGTATTCATTTGAAGGTTTTTTTTATGCAATTAATATTTTGATTCTTAATCTTCAATATATGCAAGATGTTGGACTATATCTACTAGTTTTTTTTTAAATATAAAATAATCTAGTCTAAAATTGAGTCCAAACTTCTACCCTTCCCTGAATTGTATCCAGGATAGAAAATCGTACAAGGTAGTGTGCGATCTCCCTTTGTACATCCTCTAAGTTTTGGATATATTGGTACCAATACCAAGACTCCTTCAAATCTTTGAGCCTTTGATATACCCGATTTGTTTAGGCTACTTGATGAAGTTAACATGGCTACCCCTTATTTTCTTTTATATCTTGGTAACTTTTTATTTCTTCTTTTGTCAATTTTCGTAGAAACCTTGCTTAGATTCTCTACATATTGGAGTTTTCCTGAAAGTGCTTTCCAAAACGGGAATCCAGTAGGAATATGGTGAAAGACAGGGCAAAATTTTGTAATGCACAAGAATAGATTTCTAAACATCTCATACTCCCTTTTTTGCACCAATTAGATGCATGGCAATCAATGCTCTTGGGCCTTTTCTCAGGAAAGCTAAAGCTCTTCCGTTATATCCAAAGTTTCCAAAAAGTTGATTGGTGGCTTGTCCATATCTTACCCAAGCCAAGTGCATATGGTCTCAATTGGTCGACGCACATGCATCTTTGATGATGCATTCCGGCCATGGAGGTCAGGTGGTGGGCCCCCACCTGACGGAGTGCATGAACCCGCACATGGTTTCAAATTTCCCCACCCCCCTCACCTCATTTACCCCGCCCTTGCCTCGATTTTATTCCTCCAACAATATTTCTCTTCTCTGTTTTTTCTTGATTTCAGAGCTCTATTTCTCTTCTCTGTTTCTCTTTTCTATTTGTCTTCTATGTTTCTCTTGCAGGGTTTTGAGACGAGATTTGCAGTTGATTATTCTTTTTGGGTTTTTAGGTTTGAATTTGAAGCTCCATATGCACTTTATTCCATTTTAATTCTAACTGATTTTTGTGTTTATGTTTAAGCTTTGTTCATTGCTTCTTTCTCCCATTTTGCACTTTTTGGAAAGGTTTTGTCCTTGTAAGAATACTAACACGGAGTGAGGAGTGTGCAATTTTAATAAGTGGAATTATGTGCCGTAATTTCGATTATGCAATCACTAATTTACGATTTAGCATGAGTATTACAATGTTCCCATTTACATGCTGTTTTTTCTTCTCTTATGTGCCACAGGTGCTTCTACGCTACAATAGACTCAATTCTCGGTGCGGTCCCAATTATGTGGATGGTCCTGTCAATGTTAGCAGGCAATTCCACCATGCCACTAACTACTCCTATAGTACCATTTCCTGTGTTGAGCATTCCAAGGTCAATGACCTCTTTGTCCTTGGACACTACAAGTTTGTACATTTTCTTCCCTTTTTATGCTTTATAGCCACAGAGAATGTTTATTCCCCACCGTTGTGGTGGGTGGTGCCGAGGCAAGAAACTCACTAGAGGTACGTTGAGCCACTAGTTTGGGCATCAACTCAGGAGTCTTTTTATTGGAGACACATGGAAAATTATAGAATGAGCCCCCAAGCATTTGATGAATTGGTTGCCTTTCTAACACCTTATGTGCGATCAAAAATTATAAACCCGATTAGACCCCAATTGGCGATGAAGAAGATTGTTCTTGTAACAATATATAGGCTTGTTCATGGTATATCTCCTGACATCATGGCCAATCGCTTTTAGGTTGGAGGTTGTGCACATAGTCTTTGACATCCTATGTGACAGAAACAAGTTGTTCAGTACATGCATTAGCATACTTTCAGGAGAACGATTGCAAGGCATCATAGATGACTTTGACGTCCTCACAAGTTTGCCAAACATTTGTGGTGATGTGGATGGAACACACATTCCTCTCTCTACCCGACCGGATACAAGAGTCACTCCTTCCAAAGGTGACTTCTTCAACACGAAGAAGTTTCATTTCATTGATGTACAAGTTGTTTGCGACTCGAACAAGATTTTTTGGAATGTGTATGCAAGTCAACCTGGTGGTGTTCACGACGGGGGGCAATTCAAAGTGTCAAGCTTATATAGTGGCCTTCAGAGTCGCGCTATATTGCAGGCGCCAGTCATGGATGTTCGAAGGAAGTTGTGCACTCCATACTTGATAGGTGATTCTGCCTATCCAATCCGTACTTATTTGTAAAAGATCTACAGGCCTATATTGGATGAAGAGAAGAAGAGGTTTAATAGTGCTATGAATTTCGATAGGGTTGTTATAGAGGATGTATCTGTGTCCCTCAAGAATAGATGGCGTATTCTTAAGAATTTTAACTCCAGAGTTGATGGAGCGGCTAGGACTACTGTAGCTTTTTGTTGGTTGCATGACTTTTGTGAGCAACAAAATTTACCACAACCAGGAGGTTATAATGCACGGATTCTAGGTACTGAGCGCGGATTTGGCAATATTAGACTACCAACTGTTTGTAAGGTAGAGAGAGCAAAAGAAGATGGCGAAGCTCTGAGAGGGAAGTTGTTTAAACAATGGGTTCTTCAAAATTTGCGGCCTTAAAATCCATATCATCATAGTGACAAACTTCGGTTTTTTTAATATTTTAATCCATTATCAATATTAGCAAATAAAGCAATGGATTTTTTGAAAGCAATGGCATATCTTTCTAGCAATGGCATTTTTTTAAAGCAGTTTTAATTCTTATAAGCAATGGTATATTTTTAAAGTAGAGTTGTAAACTTCCGTAACCTAGGTTACCTATATTCGCTTATTGTTTTTTTTTGCAACTTCACTTCAATATTGTTTTGTTACAAAAATATATATTACAATAAAGCTCAATTGCTATGGTTATAGTAATGATTGAAATCTTTGCTTTGACACTTCAATTTTAGGCTCTAGCTATTTTTAACGTGGTCTTTTATTTTGCACCTTCCGTTGTGTGCTTATACTTTGATAATCATGTAGTAAAGTAAAAGAAATCTTTATTACATATTTTATTGCGGTCTCTAACAATATTCTATTGAATATATACGTCAGTGCTAAATATATTTTCCTTCTCTCTTCTCTCATTTGGATTGCGAGTTGTTAATTTTACAAAACAACGTCTATCAGGGACCAATGTGAGCCTTCAAATGTCCACCCACAACAGACAGGGATAAAAAAAAGGTGAAAGGGATTGATCGGAGGAGCCTTTTGGCTTCTTTCTAGCTCTTGTTAAAGAGAAGTTCATAGAAATCGGCGGTACGGAGTTCTCAAGGGATAATTGGAATACTTTTGCCGAGACACTAAATGAATCATTTCCTAACAAGTCCAAACGATCATTTAAGCACTGCAGTGATAAGTTCCAAACTATGAAAACGAAGTACAAGGATGAGAAGCATGACATGGAACAGACAAGAGCTGCCCCATCAACGTGGCCATGGATTCTTTCTTCGATGATTTGTTTAGGGGCACCACAAATGTAGATGGTAATTAATTCTTTTCATAGTTTACTCTGCACTCGTTTGAAAAACTGTATTTGTACTAAATTTTGACTTTTAACAGAGTTCTCCATTCTTTTTGTATGTTTAAAAGGCGTACCGGGTCCTTGCAATCAAAGCGATATCGAGAGGGAAGTTCATAACTTAAGCGATGAAGAGGTGGCTCCGAGTTCAGCGCAACCATCCTCACCGATTGGAGCCCCTAGGGCTGGACTGTCCAACGGGCTCGTCTCTCCTCTTACATGAGCAGAGAAACAACCATAGGCTCTTGGACTACTGAATCGGAGCGGCGAGAAGCGTAGTAGGAGGGGGCCTACCATCGATGATGAGCGCAAGAGACAACATGAAGCGGCCACAAGAGAGATGAATATGCAGCTACAAAGAGATATGCACCAAGAGTAGTTGCGAGTGGCAAGGAAAATTCAAATGGACGTGCATCAGCAACAGTTCCAAATTGCTAACATGCTTGCAAATGCTTTGATGGCTATAGCTAATCGAACCCCTCCTCCCGAAGGACCACCACCACCCCCACATCTACCCCCACTGCCACATCCACTTCAACCTTGAGTAGTCATTTCAAGATACCTTAGGTGGTCCCAATTTTTTAACAAAGTGTGAGACTTTTTTTGAATGCATTGTAATACTATTATATAACGGAATGTAAGACATTTTTTGAGCGGATTGTAAAAATTTATTGTAAAGTGTATAATCATATGTTTTACTTCTATTAATTGTCTACATTAAAGAGGTTGAATGACAAAAACTCATGTTAATCTTTGAACGTCAATGGGCATTTGTGTTCTCAATTTTAGCATAATTTGTTTTTTAAAAATAAATATATGATTCACTTTACACTATCCAACAGACACAAAAATTCGTTCATCAGATGTAGTCAATTTGACGAGGACACAAGTCATATCACATATTTGTATTCCATTTGGATCAATAATCCCCCCGAACATGTGTTATTGTCTATCTTTCCATTTCTTTTAATATGCAACATCAAGTTAACCCCTACGAGTCCATGCCATTTCAGAGGAATCTCTACTTGGTTGGTTAGAAATTGAGAAGATGAACTTATTGAAAATGTAACTGTAGGATCTTCTTTTGAACTCATAAGAAATGATGTGGTAAATTTTTTGTAAAGTTTGACCTTACAGACTTAAAGATAATTGCGGTCAAAGTACACATTTTTGACCCTGTAGGTACACTTGAGTCTTTAGGGGTTAATTAGCAAGTTCATGTTCTTCAAAATGTCACCCTTCTTGGCCACATGAAAGATAAGTACCCTAAGCCCCTCTTTTCCACATGAAAGAAAAGCTCATAAACCTACATAATGAACCAAAGAGGAACGGTAATGTCTTGCGTATAGTAACTAGGTTGTTGGGTGAATTTCGGGAGGGATGGTAAAACAAAGGGCGTTCATGGGAAAATTTTGTAAAGTTTAACTGCCAAACGTACCAACAAGCTCCCGAACTTACATGACGATAGAGTCAGCATGTCAAGGGACAAAAATCTAAAAAGTGCTCCAACACATGGTGGTTAGGACCCTGAAATCTGATTTATGGGTGCATGTGCGGGGAGCAAATTACTAACATAAGACCCATAGATTTGGAATGAAAGATCCTTTACTTTCAAGAAAACTCCATCACTTTGACTTTAATTAAGTTAAAATATGAATACATTATTCTTTAGATTATGTTTGATTAATTTTATGATTTTGAAGGCCTACAAGGCTTTAGTAGGACATGTTGTTGGTTTATTTAGAGCAGGTTGCTTTCGTAGGACAAGTTGTAAGACATGTACTTATTTCAAGACTTGAGATTTACACATATTTTACGTTTTTATAATACCAAGTAATGTTTTTCAAGTATGAAATGTCATTATTTCTATTGCTATAGTTTCATTTGTAGTAAGCACAATTTTTATTTGGATCAAACTTCTTTCCAAAAATCTATTCATGGACACATAGTGTATCCTTGAAAATCCAAAATTTCTACTTTCAATATACAATAACATTACACACTATTATCTATTGCATTAGCCGTGGGATCTTAGGCATAAGTTAATTAAAATTTAAAGTGTTTCTTAAATTCAATCCCATACAATTTCATTTAAAAAGATAGACATTATATTTTCATCAACAATGTTCTAAACAACAGAAGAACAAAAGCCTTGGTTTAACACAGTCATGCCCCTGGCATTGAAGGTTGTATCAAAGTTGAATAGCCAATATATGCTTTTTAAATAGAACATCATCTCTTTGCTTTCAATACTTTGAAAAAGGAGAAAATTGTTTTGTTAAACCATATAACCGACGCCGAGTAGCATCATGAAAAAGTAGTTTGGTCGTTTAGACTTGACACTTTGTACATAGGATGGACCTTGAAAACATTACCAAATGAAGATTGGTGTTCAAAACGTTGTAATGAAAAAATCTATACGACTTTGACGTCAAATTCAAGGTCATATGACATTGTAAAGGACAACTTGTCTCCAATCTTGAAGTTGTCCTGGGTGTATAAAGAGGTCCACTACTACAAGAAATAGATGCTCATTTGCCGTGGGTTGTGGTACACAACAACCTTCACCTTGGCATTCATCATTGGGCCTCGTAGTCTGTACATGACACCATCAAAGTTCTCAATCCCGTAAGAGGGCCAGGGATGGACTAAAATATTCTATAAAAAGAGATATCCAAATATGTAAACATAAAATTTGCATTGGCAAAACCGGTGTCATTCAAACGGGCCCTATACAATTAAAAAGTAGCTTACCAACTTAAGAGAATTGCAATCTTGCCCATGCGAAGGACGTAGGCTCTTCTCAAAACTGACAATGATCAAGAAGTCGTCGTTTAGGTGGTAAATGTGGACCATGGTGACGTGCATGTTAACCACCTCAATGATGTGGAAGTCCTCAACCTTGAAAGAATATCGTTCCATGAAGTCCTTCTACCTACAAGTAATAGAAACCATAGATGGTGTGTCAAATCCATACTTGCTAACATACATGAGTTCGAGAAGAAATATAGAACCACTGATGGATTTCATCAATGAGGGCTCAAGATTCAGCTCATGTAAATGGTCTTTAACAAATGCTATCGAACATTATTGTACATAGTGATGGAATATTTTAATTTTGAGATAAACACCATCATACTCTGAAATACATTAGGATATATGTACACCAAATTTGCAAGAAATAGAGTATAAGAAATTGCAATTGCAGCATTCAGAAGAGAGAATTTTGTTTAATTTTCTCCAATATGGCAACTCATAGAACTAATAATTGCAACAAATTGGTAGCATAGAAGAAATTCTTAGATGCAGTCAAAAGACTGTAGTAGATAAAAATTGCAGCTGAATTAAGGTGCCGATGGTGGCGTCTCGAGTGCAAGGATGTTCAGAGCTATGGGTTAAAAGGACACCTTCAAAGAGGATGTTAAGAGATATTCATTTTGTAGAAGGGGTGCTAAGAGCGGCATTTCTATTGCGGTGGAGTCTATGCATCTATTGATGTAGAAGACACCATCATTGAAGGAGACTAAAATTCCAAGCAATCCTTATGAGGGGTGCCGATAGCGGCACCTCATTTGCAGGGATGTTAATAAATCTATGGATTTAGATGACACCCTTGTAGAAGGTGTCTCAAAATACGGATTTCATGGGAGGGGTGCCTACAACATCTCTTTGGTGGTGGTGCCTCCGCATGGGAAGATGTAGTGGACACCATCTTTTTAGAATGCACAATTCAAAGCACCCGTGTAGAAAGATGTGGCATATTCGTTAGATGCAAAAGACATTCTTCTTCAGAGAAGATAGAGATGCTTTTTTACCTCCGAGACAAGGGTGCTGACCACAACACTCCACTAGTGGAGGTGCCTCTACATCTGTAGATGTAGAGAATAGCGTAGTTGGAGATGTTAAATGAGGCAAAAATTTTGGTGGATGCGGCCGAAAGCGACAGGTCAATTAGAGAGGGCTTGTTGCATTTGAAGATATATCCTAAACTCTAAACTGTCTACCTAGATCACTACTTATTGTACGAGCCTATCTACCTTCACAAAAATTGTTGATCTCTTGTAGTTAGGAAATTGTGGACAATCAACCTCTACAAAATTCTCTCTAGAAACACTCCTCAGCTAACTCTTATCGTTTCACAACCCGCACTCTACAACAAACATGAAATTATCTACACATGGAATCTCAACACCATTGTAGAGTCGTAGCCGACCCTCCCAAGACAAACAACGATACTACAAACAGAATGTTGTCTAAGAAACGAGATAGAAATATGGAGGAGGCGAGAAGAGGAGTGAGCAATGAGGAGGATGCATATAGGGGATTGAAATGGGTAGATAATCACATTGCTCTAGAGGTATACTTTGGGGAGGTCGTTTTTTGAGATGCCTGCATCTCGATGGCCACTCCACATTTTTGAAATACTTGGCAAAGATGACGGCATAGCAATCATGGCAGAGCTAGCCTAGACCCTTCACTTGAAGTCATTGCAGTTTGCATGTGGGAATTAACGAACCTCCAACATTTGAATTATTGTAAAATTGAATCTCTAAACCTACACCATGACAATCTGAAGTGTTGTTAGACGCACGTCTTGGGGATTTGGATTGTTGAAAGAGAGTCTCAAGAGTAGGGGATTATGAATGAAGTCTTGTATGAAGGAACATGGTACTTGAATTTAAGAGGAGAGGTAGCGGAGCAATTTTTCATCTCTCTAGTATAACTCTTGATCTTTGTTTGCTTCATCTCTCTCACTGCCTCTCTCTATATATTCATTTTTAGTTATCACCATCAAGGGGTTGCAAGTGTTCCTTGTGCTATTGTTTATTCTTTGAGGGATATACTTTGCTGATGTAGATGGCATGTTAGAAATAGTGGTGGAGTTTTAAGACGTTTATTTTGAGGAGTTGTTTGAAGCATATTGCAAATTTACAAGCAAATTGCATGTTATCACGAGATAAGACTTTTGAATTTCTTATTACAAATGGTGAAAGGATGTGGCAGCTTGTACGTTACTCCTTACAATAAACTGCAAAATCATAGTGACAACCTTAAACATGATGGACTTCTTCAATGGATGCCAATATTGGCATCCTATCAAGCATGCCCTTGGAGTGGACTTGAGTGGTTGGCTTTGTAGAAAAGTAGACAACAACCTAGGCTTTGTGGAGATCCGTTGTCCACTATCGCGAACACAGATGCCTAGGTTCAATTGTGGACCAACATGGTGAGTGGCATAATGTCGTAGGTGTCCATATTGACAACCTCGGCCAAAGAAGTTCTCAAAGCAGCATCCATTGTCATTTAGGCAATAGTTTCACCGAGGGTAGCTACAATGTTTCTCTTCACGGGAGCTTTTGCATCTACAATGGCCACCTTTACTTATCTGCACCATACGCCTCCGCAACAACTTTTGCTTCTGCTGTAGTTTCTTCCTCAACAACTTTTCTTCTTGAGCCCCTTGTCTTCCTTGCAGCTACCTTAGTCAATGCGGGAGGAACCACTACCTTGATGCCTACCAAATCCAAATGGATACTATTTTTAAGTGCTATATAAAATGAAGGGGGTCTGTTGATTGGGCAGTCTAGGTACCACCTACACTTTGGCCAATGCCAATTCCCTTATCTTTTCACATTCTCATCAATGAACATGGAGTATCTCTATTCTTGTCAAGATAATTTGCAAAGAATGCAAGGGTCCTTGGAATTGTCTTCCTAAGAAACAAGATATATATAAAATTCGTGTATAACATTTAGGAAATATGCTGCTTCAATTCCACCTGCAAATCTACATTGTGGTTCTTGTAAACTCCCTTCCTAAAAAACTCATCCTCAAATGCCAAAATTCACAACTCAATATGCATCTACTCTAATATTTAGCAAATGGAGGTATGGGACTTCCACCATCATATTGATAATCAACGTAACATTTAACTATAACAAAGAGCCCTCGTATAGCACCTGTACTTTACTCAATAATTGTAGAAACAAATAATAAAAGCACTCATAATTTCAAACTGCAAAAAATAGCAATACGGATACATGAAATTAACTTGAGCCCACCAAATTGCCTTGTGAAGCCATCCTAGGAAAGCATGGTCTGCAAACTTTGTCCCGTTAAAACGCAACGCCTCACAAAGAGAGACAAACTTGTTTTTGTGCTCCAACCACTTCACCTTCATAGCTAACTCTATCCTCAATGTTGCGAGATACCACAACTTCTCCTCAAACATCTTGGGATCGTCTTATTGGCTCTCATAATGCTTTCTTGTTTTTCAAGGAACTGCGGTGTATGTCTCAACTCCACGACAGAGTTGATTCTTCAATTGAGATGGAGTCTCTTTCTTCACCTTGTCGACAAGTTTTCCAATAACATCGTGAAGCATCCTCATTGTCCATTCACTAGATTTTTATGAACACTTTGCCTTGAATCTTTTATCTACATGAGCAACAACTTTTCCCATCTCTTGTTGGTATAGAAACAAAGACAAAAACTCAAAGTAGTTATTATGATTTCAATGAGATATCAATGTTCAAGAAGTACAGAGGAGCCCACATGACAAGAACACACTCCATCTGAACGACCTCTAAAAGACTCCTTAACAAGGTGCTTGCATTGGCACACCCATTTGAATGCCATCCACCACATGCGGTGGACACTTTTATATTTAGTAGTTGGGGGTTTAACATCATTTACATTGCATTTCTAAGACCATCATCAATCACAACAAGGAATTACGACTTCCACCCTTCACTCTTGAATTCAAATTAATATATTTACCTCAAAATAATTGAATTATCTTTATTATTTAGGCTATTCGCAAAACGATGTAGATTTAATTCTAATTTACTTAGCTTAAATTAAGATAACTTACTTCATCTCAATTAGTTAATAAAACTAGATTAATTTAGAAGTAATTTAAATTTTTCCTCTTGTAAGGTAACTTAAAGTCAATTTAAAATCAACTAAAGGTAACCTTAAACACCACATTTGTTATATTGGGAGATTTCAACAACTTTGAAAGGTCTATGCTCTTTTTAATATGGATTTAGAAAGTGAATATTTTGAATGCAAAGAGTTCATGCATTTACAATGCTTTATTTCATTGCAAGGTTGCACTTCAATAGGAAAATTACTCTAAAATTATTAAGATTAAAATAATAATACTCATTCATATCGTGTTTTATTAAAATGTCATGACCAATAATCACACACATCAATCTCTTTCTCTAAATGCTACAAGAGCCTACTATCACTATTCAATTTCTCTACGGCTTAGGGTCTAAACCTTCAAAATATGCCTTGAGCATTGCTAATTGATGCTAAGGATTATTAAGACGGTGAGGATGTACGAGACCAACATGTCTATATATTTTGATACAAAGGTTGCTTTTGCTTGACTCAAGAAGTGAATGGTGTCGAGGAGGCTCCCTTGAACACGTAGTGTTCCTAGCACGCTTCTCCCTAGAAATCCAAGGGCGGAGATGATTAGCTAAGGGTTCCTATACATACCCATCACATATGATCCAAACAAATATAATTTAGAGTCTACGGAGGTAAATGGTACACATCAAATCTTGTCAAGCAAACTTAGACCATGCCAATTAAATGTTGATGTAGCAAAATAAAGTCTTAGTCAAATTATGCAAAATACATTATTTTTAAAGATAAACACAATTTAGCTCAAATGGAGCCAAATTGTATTAGTGCATCCAACTCGACTCGAGCTAAAGTATACCAAATATTAAAAAGCATCAAATTTTTTTTTGTAAATGGAGATAGAACCGTGTCTTCTATGTGACCGCACTAGTTTTTCCTTCAAACCAACATTTAGAGTGCGCTTCGTAGGAGTAAATTCCTCTTAGTTCAAACGTGGAGAATGTAGAGTAGAAAGTGGCCACAGAGGCAAAGGATAATCCACCCTCTCATGAATTGGCTCTCGAGGTACATGGCTATCAACAACTCCCTCGTCCACCGCCATAGTTGAATAATTCATGGTTGATTGGGCTGTTGCAACAGAGTGCAATAAAGGCTCTTTTCTCCAATGACAAGGAGCGTACTCCTTGGCATCAAGAAAGGACTCTACCCACACACAACAATTATAGTCTTGAATTGGAGTAGCGTACAAGACATTTATATAAAAATGAATCTAAATAATGATACAAAAATCATTACAAAATTAAGTTGCAGCCAAGTGTTACAGTTTAGCTCCCGTCAACCTAAAGTGTAATATGTAAATTAACCTAAATGTTCCCTACGGCATTAAGAGCGGAATTCCTTTGAGACCTCAATAGTGTACAAGATATTTGTGTAATGACCACATATCTTCCTATCATTATACAATATGGCGTGGACCGAAGGAATGTATGGATCGATACTCTGCAAGTGCCTTCCAACAAATGAATTTCATCAATTCAGTTAAGTGGATTTCTTTAATTCACTTTAGCTCCAACGTGGACGCCAACAACGTTGGTTTGACTAGTTTCAGCTCCGATGGATGAACGAGATGTGGTCATACCAAGGCTACTACACCAAATCCCATCAGAACTCTAAAGTTAAATGCCTTTGGGCCGGAATAGTACTCAAATTGTGTGACCTCTTAGGAAGTCCCGGTGTTGCATCCATTTTGATCTGTAAAAAAAATCTTTTTTCCAAATATATGTATATCCAAGTCCCAAAAATATACATGTTAAAAAAAGTACATGTTCAAAAAATCCAAGTCCCACGATTCAGATTTAGCTTGATTTCGAGCTAGATCGACAACTGTAATATAAATCTGGAGAAGGAATCCTAGGAGGTATCCAAGAAAATTTATTTTTATCTTTGTTTTTATGTAAACAAAAATGAAAGGGAAAGAGGGACGATCCAAAAAAAAAATCATCAATTAGAGGGAGAAGGAGGAAGAGAGGGACAATCAAAAAATTAAAAATCTAGATTTAATTCTACAATGGGGTAAGGAACAATCTCAACTAAAAAAGAAGGTTCGGAGGGGGAGAGGGTCAATCAAGAATATTTTTTTCAATCATGATAAAAGGGGAGGAAGGAAGGGAGGGAAGGAGCAAGGGACACCTCATAAAAGCAAAGAAGGAATCCAAAGAAAACAGCTCTTTTCATATTTATTAATAGTACACTATTTTTGAAATGAGTTTTATCCAATAAAACAAATTAAAAGTGACATGGAGAGGGAGAGAGAGAGTAAAATATTAACCGAATCTTTTTTGACACTAGCATGATCATGCGACCAAGTTGGAAGTGTAAGGACATTCTTGGACAAATTTAGCATAGACTGTATTGAGTTATTGTGAATGACAATAGTATTTGCCAAAGTATATTCACCACACAACCTATTAAAGAGATGATTCGACAACGTCTTCAACAAGATATCCTTCTGAATTCCAAGTTCTTTTATGTAGATTGTTCTACCACCATCATTAAACACCGTATTTGATATATAGGGAGATATCTTGTCTTCCAAAATAATATAGCTGTGCATTAGAGGTAAAGTGCCCATCTAAATTCTACACTCTGGAATGTTTGATTTCTGTAATAAAGAGTTTCCATTAAATTGATAAATTATTTTCAAAAATGAAAAACCTTAAAGTAATAGTTATTAGAGTAGACATTATATCACATATCATACTTTAGAAATATTTAGTAAGATAATTCATTATATTCACATATTTGAGGGTTTATTTAAGATTTTTAAAATAACACTATTCTCACAATTTGGCTTGATAGTAGGTAAACAATTGAATAATGTCACATCGTAACCAAGTGACAAATACATCAGAAGAAACACAAATCTACAATACAATGAATATAATTCCTCTTTTGCTATGTATTCCGTACAAACCAAAGATATGAGTTACACAACATATTAGTAGAAAATTGGGTGACCACATTCCACACACTTCATCTAGGTTCGAGCTAAAGTGTGCACCATATAATGCAACTGTAGTGAAAAAAATACCATACACACAAACAAACTCGGCTTAAGCTAAAGTGCGCACGGCCATTATACTTCAAACCGGAATTATGAAAGGAAGATATAGGTAAAACGCCCCCGTAGAGGAGACAATTTACGACGTTGTAATAATGAAAGACGAAAATCAAACTTACCATATTGACCGATACTCAAAACACAATTGAAGTAACACCATGCTAATATTTTTAATGTATTGATCTAAATGGTGTGCTAATTAATAGTGTATAGGAATGATTAGCATCCCAAATAGAAAGGATTGGAATATTGTCTCAAACAAATTAGACCCAAAAGACCTAACCATACTACATGAAGTACTACTCATCACAATTTGCAATTGCATTGGTATAAAAGATTATAAATTTGGGGCTATTACAATCTGGACAGAACTAGCGTAGCGAAAGACTCCTTTATGATCTCTATTTGCCTCCTTGAAATTTTTGTGGTTGGATAATTTTCTTTACCACGACCTTCATCTTCATTTTTCGTCCTTGATTCCCAAGCAGTAAAAAGGGAATCAATACTCTCCCACGACATGGCTCTTCCCTTCTCAACTGTCCATCAAAAGGTTGAAATATGTATCCTAGTCTTTATAGAAATGTTTAATATCCAAATCGCACGATATAGGACAGAAGAATTGGATCTAGACAGTGTTTGGCCTATTTGGATTCAAGTTTGGATCTAGTATTGCTCGGGCAATCTAAATTGGTTTAGGATCACCGTCATAGGGTTGCAATGCAACAAAGTACCTTGCAAAAAGATCAAGTCCAACTTGAAATGAAGGGGGGAGACGATCACGTCATTGTCCAACAAAATGGTCATCTTCAGCATACTCTTTGCGAACATCATCCTTTGTTGTGAACTCATCTTCAACGGCATGGGCAATTCTTGTCGTTGGCTAAAAGCCCTATTCCAATAAAATTGGGGTTTCTATGGGAAGAGTAAGAGCATCTCTAACACCTCGCTAGTAATAGGATAGTGGCTAAAAACGTCTCTAGGCTCCAATCAACTCTTGCGATGATTGCTTTCAATGATCAATGAATCCTAATAGTCCCTTCAGCTCTTGCGGGAGGTGCTGCATCGAAGAATGTTGCAATGCATCAGGTTCTCCACAAGGCCACAATGACCGCCTTTCAAAATCCTCCTTCCACATTCTAATGCCAATGCCTTCTCCCCCCTTTGGAAGCCAATCCTCGTCACAACAAAAGAATTTATACTTCATCAGTGGGCATCACTAGATGCGTCGAGATAAAACTTGAACTCGTAAGCTTTTGTATGACCTTGCAAAGCTTCACTACTATCCCCAATTGAATTCCCAAAGAACTTCTTAAAGTCCAAAACTTCTTGAATGAGGTGCGGGATTGTGGGAGCTGCCTCATTTGTCATGGACTTCATAAATAGAGGGATTGTTGGAATACTCTCCTTCTTTAACGCCATGCTTCAATGAACAAACAATGTATCTATATCGTCGTACGTGTGACCAACTAGCATGTAATTGACATATACCTTGCAGAAGATGCATTTTGCAATAAGAAGAGACCAAAAACAAAAAAACAACTTATTTTTGTTATCACATACTATGTTGTCCATTTGCACATTCAGTACAAGAGGCAATGGCCTCCTTAGAATGGATATATTTGGAATCTAGCCTAAAGGATCCAATCAAACCTCTGCACCACATAACATCGCTTCATACAATTGATGGAAACAAGATTTCGGAAAGTGTTGCTGAAACGACGATTTAGGAGGCTTCTCAAGGTTGCGTAAAAGTTTTTTAAACAACTCGACAGTGTAATTGGCATTGTGAGACTAAAGATCGAGGCCGTAATGCGCGTAGCACTGGTCTACATGACTATATAAGAGCATGCCACTAACTGCAAGAGGCAACTTCATAAGACCATCTAAGTGTTTTGTCTTGTATGAAAAGACTGGTGAGGCAGTCTTTGAGTGGTCCATCTTATCATGTATAATAGTTACAACCTCTTGAGGCAACAATTTTGATTGAAAACGGTTTAGATAGTACAAGTCTCGATGTGCAAAAGCAAAATCAATGCGAACCTGCATTTTCTTTTGCCACAACAATGATGCTTGCATTCCACGTTGAATCAACTTCTTTAGGTCCTCATATTTTTCATAAGTAGAACACCCAGCAACATTGTCTCCTCTCTTCTTAAGTGAGAACTCAAGGAAGCTCACGCGTTGAATCTTATTCAAGTTTGAGGTTGAGATTGAGGGCAACCCACAATCAGCGAGGTGCTCATCTAGTAGCGGAATTTGATCCTTCCACTTAAAACTTGGAGAGAGGACCTTTGCAACAACCTTTTTGCCAGACAGAAGGACACGAGACTTATGAGGCATGTAGTCGGCATGCCTATAAGGATGGCCCCAAGCGTAGCAGTAGCTATAATGATATGACTTCTAGGCTTTCGCAAACCAGTGTTGCCGTGGTGTTGCGCTTCGTACCAAACAACAACGTCTTTGGCATTGCAATAGAAAGTAATCAAATTCACTCTCATATATTTCATCCATGCAAACGAGAAAACGTCTATCCCCTCCAAAGTCACAACCTTCCTACCTGCAAGGTTTTTGTGAAAATGTTTATGAACGTCAAGTTTGATATGATTTCTAAACTGCACAATAGTCTCATCATACATGCGCGTCGGCATAATTGTAATTTTTGCCCTAGGATAGTGCTGGAAACAATTTTGGCTGCAACAATTATTGTCCACTACAGCATTGATGGACTATAGCGTCATGAGGAATTCACGTCTCCAAGAAATAGGAGGACGGATAATCCTAGGGGGCTTGTTGTTGGACCGCATGCTTCCATCTAAAGGTCTATTTTGCTCATGCATCCACGTCTCGTAATTGACTCAAAAAATGTGATTCAAGAGACTAACCCCATTTAAGTAGACTTGTTGAATAGGCCAAGTTTTGAACAAGTACCTCCATTCATTACAAGCTTCATCCTCAACAAATATACTCGACACTTGGACCACAACTTCTGATTTGTGGAGGAGACCAAAAGAACCTACAATTGCGCTTGACGTCAAATTGCTAACCAACCCCTCTGCGAAGCGAAGTGAAAAACTCACCTCTATGACAACTAAGGTATGAGAGGAGATCGGAGAAGGAGATATGATACATAATCAATATCAGTCAGGCGGTTTAGCTCGAGTCGAGCTAAGTTGACATTGAAATAAAGTGGTTGAAATATAACTCAACTATTTCCGCTACAAGGTTATAATTCAGCAAGCCAAGTCCGAAGTTATACCTTCAAACAAATTGTTTAGTTGAAAATTTAGCTCGACTCGAGCAAAATTGTATTAGCAATATGAAACATGACAGTTTGTTAGGACCAAGGCTTAGCAATTAGCAACAAAATAAATAAAAGCAAAGTTTGAGACAAGATCAATTGTCATGATCCTATTCAAGGTTAACAATTTAGCTCGACTCCAGCTAAACTGTAGGCCCGTAAATCTCGGCGACATTTACGGTTGTCAAACATACTTCCTGTGTTGAGGACGATACAAATGATATGAATTCCTTGCAGAACTAAATTGAGCAACCGTTACTACTAGTACACAAGTGAAATACTTCTACTAAAGGAATTTTGCACAAAAGCATGAAGTCAAATCCTACTGAGCAAATTCACGAAACCTACGAAATTTGGAGAACTAAATTTTTGTACTTGCTTGATAACGGAAATGTTGAAATTATTAGAAGCGCATATGCGGTGGCCAGCCTCAACTTAAGCTCAACCTTGCTCTGCTCAACTTTGCGTTGTTCTACCTCTTATGAGCTTTCCATCAGTTGCGCGCATACACAATTAAAATTGTAGATGCAAGAAAAGGTGCAAAGAAGCGAGGGTTGTGAAGTTGTGGGACGCATGCTTGATCAATCCAGCTTGACGTAGAGTCTAGAAATGGGCGCGGTCGCAATATTTGGAAATCCCTAAATACTTGGTTTTGAGCATTCTAGCGGAAAAATCCTACAACTACTTTCAATACAAATTTGCTAATTAGCGTTCCCAACGACATACCCAAAATAGAATAGGTCCGTTAAATGATTCTACATCATAAGGCCATTCTACTTATGGTAAGTGTTAGGTTTAAAATTTAGGTTTAGATTTAGGCTGAGGTTTAGGGTTTATGGTTTAGGATTTAGGGTTAAGGGTTTAGGATTAACGACATCTAGCTTCAAATACAGTGTCCAAGGTAACATGTTAACTGTTTAAATGGTGTTTTTTCACAAGGTGTAAACATGATTAGGACAATACAGTGGAGGTGTTTAAATGTGTGAATTAAAATACTGAGAAATTCTGCACATTTTTTGTATTACAATATGAATACGGGACATGTTTGTAATGTTGAAAGGTAGGTTGGAGTGAAATATGTTGTATTACTTTGCAATTGTATAGCGTATTTACTAATTGGTAATCGATCTAGATTTTATGAATTTTAATATGTTTTGTAGCAACATCAATTGTGGTGTATAAAAGGTTTATATTAATATATGTATTCAACATTTTACAATGTATATTGTTACATTTGTCTGCGCCTTTGTTTATAGTATTTATTTTGCAATGCCACATTTTAAGGATTTTGGATTATATATATAGCACAAGTAATCTAGTATCTAATAAATATGAAATTAATGGTAGTTGGAGTGAATTCTTTTTTGCTTGATTTTATAGTGATACAATGTTATAAATATATCTTTCTTTAATTCATAAAATATAGTTTTTTTAAATGGCAATCGTGCAATAAAATAAAGACCAATATCATTTCTACTATTTTATAATAATAAAATTGCAAAGATTAAGGTTCTATTTACAAACATTGAGTATTTCATTTATTTATTGTTTAGAATGATCAATTAAGATTTTATCTTCAATTAGCACAAATCACAATAACAACCTTAAAAGATAATCAATAGTATAGCATTTATTTAATGTGCTAAATAATTCTAGTTGTGTTTAAACGAGAAGGCAATGAAAGCATTTATGGACATAGGTACAAAGTCATAGGCATGGTGGATTATAATTATATATTCTACTATAATATATAAGAGCCATAAATCAATTATATGTGTATATGAGGTACGAGGTGTAATAATTGTTGTAGTCAATATTTATTGATAAACCGTAATGGTGAAACTTATTCACATGAAAAGCTACAAAATTGGTCCGAGATTAATTGGGTTACACCACAATTAGAAAAAAATTCTAAAAGTGTTAAATAAGCAATTAAAAAATATATCTGATTGTACCTAAAGCAAAAAAAGTGTAAATTCAATACAACCACTGAAATTCAAAACTCATAATCTAACAAAGTGTGAATTCAGATAATACTATTAGCATTCTCTTTCAGAAAAAAATAACATAATATGTTGAGTTTTGGTTTGATATTTTTTTACTATTAATCATTCTTTGTATTGCAATTGGTTTCTAATCATTCATAATAGAAATATTTTACAATTTTTTTAATATACATTAAACTAAAAATGGTATTTAGTGTTAACTGCACTAACTTGTTTATAACTGCTACTATAAGTTTTTCCTCTTTAACCCCTAAAGGACCAAATCTCCTTCAAGGGGATTTTTGATTTTGGGCAAGTTCCCAAAATTCGAAAAAAAATCCTTTTTCTCTAAACTTTTTATTCTAGACTGCCTCTGATAAGAGCTTCGTGAAGATATTTTTATTTTATTTTTTGAATTTGTGATTTGAATGTTAGTACCACTTAAAGCCAAAAGTGGGGACACCATGCACCTCCAAATATTTTGACAAAAGTTTCTATTGACATTGATATTTTTCACACATATAAAGAATATTTCCTTTCTAGGACATTTTCAAAAAAAAAATTTGTCTTTAGTGTAAAAAGGCATTTTATTCCAAGTCAAACATTTTCACACATTGTCGGGCAACGGGGGGAAAAAAATTCATCGGTTTTACATAAAACCTAGGAATCTTCATATTTTTCACTTTTTTTTTTTTCAACAACAATATGTGGTGAAAACCATCTTATTGACCGTTTGGATTATCATTCGAATACAAACGTAGTTCTCTAAAAAATAAAATGAGAAATGGCAATTTTGAACCTCCACTCCTTGCACACTTGTTTTGAATATGCTACACCCTTTTCTTACCTCTAAAACTTGGTGTATAACATCATGTTTAAGAAAATGGTAAAATATTTAGACCTTGTACAACGCAAAAATTTGATACAAAGTGAAGTCAAAGTTTGCTGATCTACTCAATGTAGGGAAGAAAATGAACCATTGTTTTGACTTTAAACACTAAAATCTATCAATCCGTGCGATGGATTGCAACCAAATTTTTTTGGAATGTTTATATATAAGTCTATTTAAAGATCTTACTATTAAAAATCCAAAATTCACTTTAAAATGTGATTTTCATTTCTCTTTTTGGGAGTGGCAGTTTTGGACTGGTTTTAGAGCGAAAGTGGTTATGGTTCTTTAGAGGTTAAAAGGTTTTTTTATGAACTAAATACATGATTTCAATTCTAAAGCAGTTAAAAAATATGTGTTTATTCTTTAAAAAATATTTTTTAAAACCAAATTATAGCATTTTCATAACAATAACTCTCGTTAGAATCAATGTAAGATTTGTAATATTATGAATTTGGGAACTATCATTAACTATCCCTCAAAAGATTCAAAAATTCACTAGGATGAAAACTGATTGTTACGTGTCGAGTTTGTTTTTTGCCTAAATATACAAATATTCGTTGTTTACGCTCTCTGTAATAGAACAGAATTCCAAAAATGATTTTTGTGAGTTTTTTTTATGGAAAATACATTTGAATGAAATGTGAAATAATATTATTTTTACGGGTCTAAATCTATTTCATTACCAAAATATTCATTTACCTGTGTGTGTTTTTTCATATTAGTAAGATGTTAGCTTAAGAATCTTTAAATCATAAAAGTGAGGTAATTCTAAAATCTATTGTAGAAAGCCGGTCTTCTATACAATTATTATGATATCAAATCAAGGTAGTTTCTAAACAAAATTTGGTTCATGAGCATATGACTTCAGTATTGCATCACTTTAGATAAATATAGTAGAGGGAGGCGTAAGAAAGCCCAAGGATATCATCCACGTGTTACCGGTTCGAGTATAAGCTCAAGGTTTCCACTCGAGCATGACTTTAGGGTATGAAGTCAGCGATATTAGGTATAGTGTTTGTATGCAAGTCCCAAGCGACTCTGAGAACTTCCTCTTTTCTTTTCTTTCATTCGACCCAAAGAGCCGCGTGTTAGAATTTTTGTGTCCTTTCTTGTGGGTGTAGCCATCAACGTCATTGTTGTTGTGCACGTAGGGTTTTGATTTGTGTTGCTTATATAGAATTCGGAAGACGGAGAGGTTTTTCTTCACGGATTCTCTCATTCCTACGCAAAGTGAAAGGAAGTGCATGCGAGGGAAGAAGTTGTGTGAAGAGGTGTTGACGTGAGAAATTAAGGTAAAGAAGACAAAGTCCAGGAGTTTATTATTGTCTGAAGAGGAGGAGTTGTGGTTTTTTTCAAGGGTGAAACAAATTTGGAAGGAGTGATGCGCATGAGTATTGATAAGGTAAATTGTTGTAATCATAACCTATTGATTTAGTTTGGGATGAAATTTATGAAATTTTTCTTTGTGACAGTGTTTGTATGTATGTTTTTGTTTCCATTCTTGTGTATTTTGGTTTTTTAGAATTTGTCTATGCTTGCATTTGTATGTAGTCAAGTCATTGTGTGCTTGTTTTATGTGTTTTATTTGTGTTTGTGTGTTTGTGTGTTTATTTCTGTTTGTACGCACATGTGTGTGTGCATAGGTGTGTGTACATGTGTGTGTGTGCACAAGGGTGAGTGAGTGAATATGTGTGTGTGAGAGTACATGTGTGTATGTGAGCACTTACGCCTTTGTGAGCATACACGTTTGTATGGGAACACATCTGTGTGTGCATGGTTTGTGAATCTTCATTTATTCCTGTTAGAGTCTACATTATAATCTGTACAGCTTATTATTTGGGTTACTACGCCTGCTTTTTAGTTAAAGCTTTTATATGCACTTCTTTTCATGTAAACATTTCTATTCGTTCAAGTTTGGTTTTGTTTTGTTTTCATTTGTTCTCTTCTATGTTTTCTGTACTTCTAATAGAAAGTGGTGTTTTTTTTAATTGTCTTTGTCACTTTCCTTTGTGCCATGTGTGGTTTTGATTTTTATTATGTATAATGGTGTTTCTGTTCGTTTTGTTTTGTCAGTATTGAATGTTAGTGTGTTTGTTTATTTTAATGATTAGATGTTTGAGTTTGTAACATGGTTTATGATTTATTTTGTGTTGACAGTTTGGAATGTGGTTATTCTTGTAGGGCGCTAGTTATTATTTGCAATAACAATGCTCAATAGTGTTCAGACATGGCTAAACAGTAAAACACCAAACCCTACACCTAAAACCTAAACCTCGAAACCTTAACTCTGAACCTTTTTTTGACGAATGAAAACTTGACACAAATTTGGATGAATTTGTAGGGTATTGGCTATACTTTAGCTCACCTCGAGCTAAAGTGTGGGCAAAGCTCCGACAATCAGCAGACTTCAGCTCAACTAGAGGTAATGTGTGGGTACCACTCTCTATACAAAAATTGGCATCCGTCTCGACCCAAAAATACCTCACTAGTTGAAAACATTGTCAAAAAAGGCATCATAAGTTCACCCATCTACTACACTTTTCCTCGACCCAAACTAAAGTGTACACGATAAGACATCGCTGAGTAGTTTTGCAGACGTCCTCACCTACATTGCAAGTGAGGTCCTTTCCAAAAAGTGCGTAGCGTCATCTATTTTGGTGCTCTATGGTTCGAAAGTAGCTCTTTGGTTTCCAATTGCATTCTTGAATATGTAAATAAATAAATTTAGTTGATGTATTTTAGCTTAACTCGAGCTTATATGTACATGATAAGGTGACTTTGCTTAGTTTTGAAAAAGTCCTTATCTAAACTCCAAGTAAGATCCTTTTTAAATTTGGGCCAATTTGCTTATCTTGTGCTTTTTCTCTTAAAAGCCGCCCTTTTGCTTCCAATTACATTATGGTGGGAATTCAAATTACTGATTAAGTTGATGCACTTTAGCTCAACTTGAGCTAAAGGGTAAACTCTCTAGCAGGTGTAGAGTAAAATTCAGAGATTTGATGCTTGTGTTGGGTTTGATATGGGTGCAAGAATGAGACGGACATGATTGTGACTTAGTTGCAGCACTTCTTCCAGCAAAAGCCAGTCAACGTAGATGATGACAATGGAGACGACAACAACCACTTAAATTGCTGGGAGCTCAAAGATCCAACGAAGACGTCAAAGTGGGCGCTTCTATGGACCCCCAAGACAAATAATCTTGTGTTTGGTCAGACCTTTGCTAGTGATGTCTTAGACCCCCAGTACATAGACTACAATACCAACATTACGGATGTAATTCACAAAGATAACGAGTAGTTTAAGTTGTCATGTGTGACAAGCACTGAGTGCGCAGAGCCATATATATTTACTATTGTAGTAAATAATGTTGTATCTCCATTCGCTATCAAGGATTGTGTCGATACACTTAGGGGGTTTGAATTTGATGAAGTAGTGGCTCAGATTGACTATGAAATCTCACTGAAGAAATGGGAGACTAGTAGCGGTTAGCTGCTAAAGGCGAAGGCTGTAGCCAATAAACTCTGCGTTATCCAATCCAGAATGAATACCTTTGTAGCTTTAGAGAAGGAAAAGACAATCACGAATAGGCGCCCTCTATCTATTTCCATAGTATCAGGGGTCGGGATCGATAACCTGGAGTTGAGTCAAGCTTTGGTACCGGCTCAAACACCAGGCGCACAAACAAGGAGAAGCAACACGTCACACTATTCGCTTCCCCTATAAAGAAGCGCTCTGCTGCTATGAAGTGGAGGAGCTAGTCAAGGAAGGAGATGAAGCTCGTCTCATAGGAGGAATTGGCCAAAAGCATGGCCTACGCACTCTTAGAGCTCTCTCATGCGCTCGGGTATGGAGAGACAATCGACTACAGCAACATCCATGAAATATACCAAAAATTCAGGACCAAATGTTAGAGCAGCTGTTGTTGGAGTTAAGAGTTGCTCGTAGTTAATACGACATTGTAAATACTTATTGAGGTAGATTTAGAGGGGAAAGTAAATAAGGAGAAAAGAAGTAGAGGTGAAAGGAACTTCAGAGGTACATGTATGGCGCAAGGTCAAAGAGGTGGAACCAACCCACATGTCTTGCATGGGATAATCAACGACAAGTGGGTGGCCATGAGGTGGCATGGAGGGACTTGCAAGTTGCTTGAGAAGCCACTTGCAAGATACTATAGACGCAACTAAATGGTAGTATAAGTAAAGGCCTTTAAAAGAAATCAACATCTCACTCAAAACATTCTTTGTACTACCTTGTGTGTCTTTCACTTGCTTGTGCAACCATCTCTCTTTTTCTTTTAACATCAAGAAGTTATGGGCTTGCACATGTAAGTTGCAAGTGTAGATTTTTCTTGCTTACTTGTTTGGAGGAGGTCTTGAGTAAGTTTGAGTGTTTCAGTGCACAATGGCTGATTCTGAGCTTTAAAAGTGCACATAGACGGCTTTTGGAGCTTTGGTGGTGCACAAGGAAGGCTTTGGAGCTTCGGTATTGTAAAAGGAAGACTTTGAAGCTTCAGTGGCATAAAAGAGAGGCTTTGGAGCTTTGGTGGTGCACAAGGGCTCATTTGAAGCATTGAAGTCGATTTGAGAAGGCACAAGGAGTTGTAGAGAGCGGCGGTTTTGCACATTCAAGCTTTTGAACCTTGTAGGTGTTCTTCATAGTGAATGTGTTTTTTGCTCTCTAAAGGTGTTGATTTGAGTGATTAAAGTGCAAATTGCACATTGGAGTCAACGTGAAGCTTATTGAAGTTGTTGAAGTCTATATTTGCGTATTTTAGCAAAGAATGGGCTGATTAGTTTAAATAAGATGCAAAGTTGTACATTTGATTCTAGAAGGAAGAAGACTTGAGTGTTGAAATTGTAGCTTTGCACATTTGAGCTTAGAAGTGGGGTCACGGTCGACTAGGCTAGTATGAAAAACCTGTCACAAATGGTTTTGCATGGAGGATACAAGCCGTCTCTTGCACTCCACTTCCAACTCCACCTTGATTTTTAAAATATATTTATGGAATAAGATTACTGACTTCTTCAACATGATAAGAAAACAAAGTTATCTCCAATCCGCCTTATGGTGCGATTAGGAGAAGTATATCTCTCATTCATACATACCTGCCACATGTATTTCAAATTGGACAAATATACTTCTTCTGGGAGGTTCATGAGGCTAAATACTTTGAAATTTTGGCGATACATTCATACTAGAGAGTGCTCATATATTATGTTTTAAAATTCCTCATCGGAAACCTAATTTATCTTTTATTGGCAAAAAACATGTTTTTTTAGGACCATCCTAAATTAGGGATTACTGTTGGTTTTTCCTCCAAATTCTTATCCAAATGAGTACAGCATACGTACATGTATCTTGTCACATGAGGTGTTTTAAAAAAATCGATTTTTGTTTTGGGTTTCCTTCAAAAACAAGTTATTGGAGTCTACTTGCATCATATATACTACTCAGTATATCTGGTATATTTTCATACTGTGCAGTATGCAATATTCTCCTCCTCCCGTGAAAGTTCGGCCACTTACAGAACGACATGTTTCAATTCAGACTTATCCGCAGAGCTGTCAAGGCATCTCCAGTGAATCAGGAGTTCAACTACTTCTTAACCATCGTTCTTGATGTCAATGAAGCGCCAACGTTGGGAGTAGCATGGCCGACTTTGTTCATTACTCTATTGTCCACTATCAATGTGGCGCACCTTAGAGCTCTTCCATGCCGATAGTGGCTCAAGCACACGCCCACTATCACCATGTCAAAACGTTCGGGTGTAGATTCACGCTGTTCGTTTGGACACCAAGCGCCAACAACACGAACAGGTGAGTGTCGTTTACACCCGTTATAGTTATCCAATTCTTGACGTTGAGAAGCACCGCCAGAACTTGAACTTGAGAAGTTTAGACTCTCAACTTTGGCATGCACATACACACCACGGAGTCAAGCGAGTCCAGATGTTACCGACACTATTGGAGTTCCATAGACTAATATCTGGTCAACAATCACATGATTCTACTAAGACAGTAAGTATTCTCTGAACTTCAGATAACTAGCCCATGATTCAGTGAATGTAAAATGTCGCCCATGTGACGATCCATCATGATTCTACACACATTGTATTGTACACGTACACTGTACTTTCTCTAGGAGTGTTCTTGTAGTTTCATTACCTCGCCTTAATTTTCTCATGTCGATGTGGCGTACAATATTGTTATCATATTATGCAAGTGAGGGCACGTAGATTATACGTCTGAATCGTACTCTACATTGCTGCAAGGTATGGGAGAAGTCGGTTATGGGAGGGGTAACGAGGTGCATTATGCCATGATGAAATGGCTTGCTGATTTTAAGTATGATTGGAACAAAGATGAGGAGCTCGTCACTATGTGTCGTGTCTTTCGTAGAATTTGCTCCATTGACATGGACAGTGTGAAGTTCTTGCGAACCTGGGTGTCAAACAAGTCGCACAAAGTAAACGTTGGAGAGAGTAGTGAGATGACTCTATTGTATTGCGAGATGGCTCTGTTTGATCAAGTTAAATGAGCCGCATTCAGGTGAAGATTCTTTACCATCTAGTAGTAACAACACCTGAAATATTAAGTAATGTGACCTCAGAAATATACTTGTTTCATAGTCTGTAACGTACTTCTAAAGAAGTTTTCTATAATGTTGGCATCATGTTGATCTCATAGCATTCTCATATTATGTCATGTACGCTACTATACATGCATGGTTTGGTGGCCACATACACCCTGCTTTCGTCATTGAGTATTGTGTATAGAACTGCGTGCAAAGTATTGGTGGCTGTACTTTTGTAATTTAATATACAATATAGTGTTCCATACGTAGATATGGTGTCTATACTTTAATTACTTATTTTGATGAGGTCTTTCCTACTTCATGCATTCTAGTACTCATAGTGGTATTTTGGCTTGTAGTAATGGTTACTATTGGGGCTGGAGATCAACGGAGGGGTGTGGGTCGCTCTACACCAACTGTGGAAATGTCCGTACATGAAGACAATCCTACGTTGGCTCGAGAGAATGCGGCTGAGAGACAGCGACGTTTAAGAGCAAGAAGACGGGAATTGGAGGACAGGTCGTTTCGACTAGCGTCTGTAGCTACAGTTCCAGGTCAGGACTTCTCTCACCGTAGAGATGTGCACAAGGTCTCATCACGCATTTCCAATTTCATTCTGAAGGAACTTGTAAATGCTGGAGAGGGTTCTAGGTTTAGCCAGGCTGTATTGGAATCAATATTTTCTACTAAGAATGTAGCCTTGCATTTGCCTGAGTGTTACTGTAGTCACTCCAAAGTTCAAGCTAGTCATGCATTTTGGGAATCGTATAGAAATGAATTGCGGCTATTGAAAAACCCGTGCTCTAAGGAAAAACTTGTAAGGAAGAAGGCCTTGTTGGAGGCTGCTGTGAGTACCGATGTGTCAGGCGTACGAGCGTTGTCGAAGGTTCTAGGTGCAAATCCTAAGTGCATTGTTGTAGCAGTGCAACGTCGCCATAGTCTACAGTCAAGCGGGTCCTTCATTTTCATGTTGGCTGAGCGAAAGAAGAGGCCTGGTCTCTCCGCGATTGCAAAGGACCTAGTTATAGCGTGGTGGTGTTAAGAATCACGTGTAAGTTCTAACAAGGACGTAAGGTGAAGGCGTTTAGGGCCACATGTATACGAGACGCATGCAACCCATCTCCTCCTCGAGAGTCACGTACTTCTAAGCACCTTCTCAAGTCTAAAATTAAACTTTGTGTAGGGAGAATATTGTATTGGTCCATTAGTGATACATTCTTTGTTTCACTGTGTTGTATACTTAATAAGTCCTAAGTAATACTCCTGCATTGTATTCACCTATCTTTTTGGTCATTTGTCATATACCAATATTTTTCTACACACTTGAATGGTGTGAATCTAGTCATTATGTCTAGACTTGAACACGTTGTATACGTCCATAAGTAACACCTATATGGTCAATTGGCGTGCTTGTGACATCCACACCCAGGTTTTGCGTACACAGTCCTTTTGTCTTTGTATACTCTACAAGGGTCTTTGACATACTTTAGATCTTCTCTTTGAAGTATGTCATCCACATGATATAGACTCATGTAAACATTGACGATGTATATACTTAGGAGTCTTTCAGAGGGTACATTCTTGAATATTCTTTATTTGGATATTTATATGTAATCCATCCTCAGACATGAGGGGTCTTCTTGGGGTTTAGTTGTATACTTGGTCACACTATTCATGTGTGTATGTAAATGGTTTGTATAAAACCTAGGATGTCCAGTACACAGTCCTTGTATGTTGATATACTTGGTGGAGGTCTACTACATACTTCAGAAGTCCTTCTTAGGTTTGTCCTCCCCATGTGGGTCTGTATTTATATACACTTTGAGGGAGTTCATACTCATTGTCCAACAGATGGGTATATACTCATATATACTTTGTCTGGATACAATTGTACATAGCCCATCCTTAGACATGAGGGGTCCAATGTCCAATGGTTGTATACTTGGTCACACTATTCATGTGTGTATGTAAATGGTTTGTACAAAACCTAGGATGTCCAGTACACAGTCCTTGTATGTTGACATACTTGGTGGAGGTCTACTACATACTTCGGAAGTCCTTCTTAGGTATGTCCTCCCCATGTGGGTCTGTAGTTATATACATTTTGAGGGAGTTCATACTCATTGTCCAACAGATGGGTATATACTCATATATACTTTGTCTGGATACAGTTGTACATAGTCCACCTTTAGACATGAGGGGTCCAATGTCCAACGGTTGTTTACTTGTGGATGTCTTTTGCATACCTTAGAAGTCCTTCTTAAGGTATGTCCCCAACAAGATATATAATTATATATACTTTGGGGAAGTACAAACTCATTAATCACTCACTCGTTGTTTACTAATGTAAACTCTTTGAGGGTATGAACACATACTCCATCGTCATATCTTTGTTGAACACAAATGTCAATATTTGAATGTTGTTATTGTGTGAAGTTGTCATGTCATCTTGGGACCATGCATGCTTTGTACTTTGAAGATAGGCACATGGTATGTCTAGTACAATGGTTATAGACATATACACTTCGACTGGGAATGTTGTACTCATTAATGATGGTTTCTTGCATGGTACCTCGTGCAGGCTTCTTTGTACGACCGGTTTAGGGTTGCGCATGCAGATGAGCCCATCTCCATGCGCGCATTTGAAAGACTAAGGCCGTACTTCGTGAAAAAATGCAACAACAAGAATGTCTGTTGCTGTAGGTACCACGTGGAGCTTGACATATTGCGTCAAGCCCTACAGTCGGTCAAAGACTCAACTAGAGGTTTCCACGTTGGATATTCTAGCCAATGTAGATGCGTAGTATGTTGTAGTGAGAATGGTGTCCCATGTTCGGCACATTTGAAGAGCTTCGATGGAGTCACTAAAATGTCGGAGCTAGTTGTATGTCAAAAGGAGAACGATGAATTTCATCGGCTAGAGTGTCTGATGGGAGAATGTGGAAGATGTGGAGGACATACGCTGCCAATTTGCGCGCTTGAGACCTCAATGACGGAGTTTTGACTGAAGTGGCGCCGATTCGATATGCATGTGGTGGGAGTTAGTGACGACGGGAGACCTAAGAAGAGAATAGGGGAAGTGTACATGGAGACGTAACTCAACGATTTCTTTGACTATCTACGGCCAAAACTGCACAAATTTATTACTCACAACTTTGTAGAAAGATGGCAAGACGTGCAGTGCAGAGTCAACATGGAGGAGCTGCCGTGGGATGTTATACTATCGCATGTGGATTTTGCAGAGAATTACACATTTGAGATTCAAAATGAGATCCAAAGCATGCAATGGCAGTCGATTCAGATTACTATACTAGTACACATTTCGTATCGATATGTTCATGATTGTGAGAGTATAGTGAAAGAGTCTCACCTTTATGTTTCAGACGATAGGACCCACGATACACTCTTTGTGCAGCATTGTTTCATCAAGCATTGGGAGTGGCTGACTGAACGTGGTAACCGGGTCCAACGCCATTGGGTGAAGAGCGACAGGTGCGCAGGTCAGTATAGCCTCGACTATTGTATTATGTAAACACATCTTTTGTTATGTTGACGATGTCGTTGTGAAGCCTCATGGTATACAACCGCAGAGTATTAGAGTCATTACGTGGGCATCCCTAGATGCATATATGGTCAGTCAACAAATTGTAATGCGGCAATTGGCTTTGCAGGACAATTCAAGGGGGCCCGCTGCGTGTACTTTGTGAGTAGATATCCGAGTTTGACAGGAGGCTGCCAAATGGAGTGGAATTTCTTTGGAACGGGACATGGGAAGGGAGAGTGGGATGGGGCAGGTGCAGTGGTGAAGAGGGCGTTGCGCACGGAGCAACTTCACAACCCTTGGCGCAAACTACAAGATGCGAGGGACGCTGTCGATTTCTTGGAAGAGAGGTTGGAGGGCTTGGTAGGGAGCTCAGTTGGCGAGTCAAAAATGGTGTTTGAGCGCTACTTTCATTTCATTGCAGTGAATGCAGTGGACCGCCGACATGCCTATGGCTGCCATACTATTCCAGGTTCTCGGAAGCTCTACTCCATTCGAGGAGTGTCCGCCTTGGATCCGACGTCGTTGCTAGTACGTGACTTAAGTTGTTACTATTCATCATGCTTGGATGGTAATTGGGCAGCATGTCAGAAGGTTGCACACGTGAAGTCATGGACGGTTGTGAAGTTGGCACCCACAGAATCTACATTCGCTAGACAAAAGATGCAGCAGGCACAACAGGATGAAGGAAATGAAGACGCTTGGGACTACACTATGGATGAGAGCCTAGGAGAGTTGGTTGAAGTCGGCGACAATTTTGCCATTGCAGCGGACGAGGATAATAAAGAGGGTGTAGACTTCTACGTTCTCCAGTGCCAACGCCAAAAATCTGTCGTTCTGAAGAAATTTACCTGCACTAGGGGCGGTTTATTTGATGTGGGTCAACACACAATTGTTGGAACCTACTATCAAAAGTGGAGCACAAGTCCAAACTCATATGTTTTCTTGAAAAAACTCTCGTCTTGCCCATGTAGATGCAACTTTGGTAGTTGCATGTAAATTTCAAATGGTTCCAGTTGTACACAGGGTTAAAGGTGGTGACCATGTGTACCAACTCAGTGATGAGTCCATAGATGTCATTAGGACATCTCTAGAGAGTTTGTAAGCAAGCTCCTTGTCAGGCAACAAAATGTGTTTACATTCTTCATATAGGCAGGTATTGTACATATTACTATACTACTATAGTATGTAGTGCAATATTGTCATGATTGAGTACAACAAGGTTTTCTTGGGATTGTATATAGTAACCTAGGTTGGCAGATATCGGATTCAAGGTGGTTATAGGCAATTGTAACCAGATAATGCTAATTTCTGGAATGAGTATATTTTGGTCCTTATATGCTCATTGATCTTAGACAAAGGCTCTAGAACAAAATGGCCTTGGTCTAAAATGTTTTCATTTGATAACAATGCCCATCATAATTTAATCTCTTCATTTCTTCATGAAAGATTTTGTTTTGGCTGAATATGCGTAAGCTAGTATAATTTGAACCAGTTCAACATTACAGCACATATTTAGCAGTACAGAAGTCCTCCAGAAGTATGATTTGGTATTTTGTGTGGTATATTTGGTATACATGTGGTATATTTCACCCACATATGGTGTATTTGTGGTATATTATGTACACATTTGTGCACATATTCAATGGAAAACATATTATCCAAGGCAGAAGAGCAGTTGACAAAATTATACAAAGAGAATAGCTTTCAATGTTCGAAGTCCCAAAAAAATTTCAACTTACTCAGAAATTGAGACACTATCGTCGATATGTTTGATGGCGGCTCCTTCTGTCACGACAACCTTTGCTTCCACATACGCACCGAAAGGTAGGAACCAAACTAGATGTGTCATGGAAATCTATCCCATAGTCCCATGTGAGCTCCTCACCCGCCAAAACTAGTTGATTGGTAAAAAAGGCGATGTGATAGTAGCCCATCAAATGTGTCTCAATTATGACCGGGATCTACAACAAATTTGCGTCATAGCATCTGCGGGGAGTAGAAACAAACATGAATTAAATAACGCATTCATGTTTCTATATCATAGTAATCCAACGGAAACATGGTGAGCTAATATGTCCCATCGAAATCACTTACCTGTGGTTTAAAAACCTACAGACATTTCCACGATAGGTCGCATCAATCGAGAGACACTCTGCATCGGTGAGCTGGTCTTCTAATCTCCACTTCGCATCCAAGTTTAGGGCATACTTACCATGGCTGCGCATTCGGGTATCGAGATCCTCATTAGATATAACCTCTCCAACAAACTCGAAGACAAATGCGCCTATTGGCAAATCTTCCAACGTCTTAATGCCCCATCCTTTTTGGTCGTTGACCCAGAAGACCTGTTCAGAAAGAAGTGCAAAGAGATGTAAAAACTCGCCTGCATAAACGAATAGGCTTAAATCATTTAGAATACAAATGAGTTTGAAGGAGGAAATGGATAATACTCAAGCAGCATGTACGAAGCACCGCACCTGCAGTTTGCGTGTCACTCCCTTTTGCACAACACGATTAGCACAACCGGAACTGCATTGACAAGATGTCCCACATTCTTTTATAAAGGTCCGTGTTATATGTCCAATACAGCTCCCCTTGAAATTATTAGAACAACCTGTACTATCACAATATTCATACAAAGTCGTATCCATTACTGAAGTCTCATTCAGCCCCTGCAAAAGAAGATTAACAGAGAAATCGTGAACTTCCATTGAGACACCCAAAAATGAGAGGCGTTACTATCAACAATATATATATATGAATTTCTATGCTTAACAACTGTGGCTTACCATTTCAACATAGTGCTCATGAAGGAGGCCGTCTTTGGTGTAGGGGGCACAATCCGCAACAAAATAAGCACATGGGCATGTGTTCCTCCTTCCCTCTCCACACGCATAAACACACCTTTGGCAGCCACCCCCTTGCCACGCGGTCATGTCTAGGTCTACACAAACAGTTCCACTTAATGAGCTCTCTAAAATATACTCAAATTCATTGGGTCCCAGATATGTGTCTTCTTTGACAACCACGTCTATGGGAATCCGCTCAACACCATCGGATAAATCATGTGACTTTTGTAATGCTTCGACAACCTGCAAACATACAGACAAAACGTTTTGATTACACAACCACTGAACGGTTGTACCCGTCTACAATATATGATAGTCAACAATATTATGAAATAAGTACTATAGCTATGGTAAGAGAGAAGTATACTTTGCAATTAATACATGATCCATGGTTAAGTAAAGTACATAATACATGGAGTACACAGAGTTAGAAGAGTGTGTATCATATATAGGCTCCGCGAGGCCGAGCACACCAATGCAATTCATGTAGGAAGACGTACATGTGTTATATGGATGGTGATGCACCGTCTCCATACATATTGCTAGTGCTAATATGAGAACCCTGAACCCATAACTAACGTGAAAACTAACGCAGAGTGCCATTACACATTGGCAGGCCAGAAAATGGGAAAATGCATGAACCGCATATAGTGGCTACATAAACGAACACTCTGCAGAAAACATATCACTACTTCTTGCCCCTACTTTTTACCTTTGCAACTTTCGAGCCGTCACCGTCAATGTCCACTACGTCGTCACCACGTACAGACTCAAATCTCTTCCTCTTATTCCCCCCCTTTTTCCCTGTACCTGTGAAGCTGACGTCTTCAGAAGGTCCATCACCACGTGTCCTCATTTTCAGATTTCCTTTCCCCCTTGTTTGTGCTCCAACGTTGTTACTCTCTGGAAGAGCACTTGAAACCCCTTTAGCTAAAGAAGTTCCATTCTTAGCCTTTGAAGACTTCATCTCCGCGATCCTGTCCTGACATTCGGCTATCAATCGAGCCTCCGCTAGAAGCATGTTCTCGTCATCCAACTCCTAAGTATCATCATCCGATGAATTACTTGCTGCAGTCATGATCCATCACGCATCAGTACACGTAGGTATACCAGTCAACGCACATATATATACATTAGCTTCTTAATTTGAAAGGCCACCTCCTTATCTTGAACCACACAACAACATGCACAGACATTGTGCTTAATGAGCTCAGACCTACCTTCTTTTGCGTTGCCCTGCTTTGTATTCGGAGGCAATGCTTGGCCTTCACCGCTCTTGGGCTGAAGCGGCGAACCCTGCTTCGGTGGTGATACAGCTATAGCTGCAGTAGATGGCCTAACAACCGTGCATGCTGGTTGCAAGGCTACTGTTGGCTACGGGGCCGGTTATTGAACTCGAATGTCGGGTACAATCACTCTTTTAGGTGTCATGGCTGCTGATGTCATCTCGTCCAATGCTCTCACTAGAGTTCTTACAACATCGACTTGTCCTGCGCCCTAGGTAGCTCTCCTTGGAGTGCTGACAAAATGTTCCACTGGCGAAGCATACAACGCTCTCCGTGGAGTGAGCATGACATCGTCCACCTCTAATCCACCCACAGGTCTCCTTGAAGAGGGAACTACATCACTAGCTGTCTTCGAAGGGGACGACTTATCAACCTTTGGTAACTCATGGACACTAGATCCTCTACAGTTGTCAAGGGTTGGTTGCCCTGTCAACTTCAAAGAACGAGTTTCCATGTATTGAGGCCTACCACCCTCCTTTGCCTCAAGATACCTACTATCTCTTATGATAGAATTGACCTTCACTTGGCTGAACTCGCCCGTGCTTTGCGTGCATGTGGTGGTTGAATTGGGACTGTGATGCACGTGGGATGGATCTGCAATAGGAGGTTCAAACGTACAATTACATCAATAAGAATAGCACAAAACATCGGAACAATCACCTCCCATTATGCATGGCCGTCACTCAAGCGAACCCCCAAAGAATATTTGCTTAATATACAAAATAATCCACAGATGTGCAGTACACTACGATACGATATCTACTGCCCAACCACAATATACACCCTTAAATATACACGGTTACGGGGTATACACTCGTAAAGGGCATATATCTTTTAGAGGTGTATATTTCTCGAGGATATATATCCCTCAAGGATATACACTTAAACCGATACACACTTCCACAGGTGATAGTGGTATATACCCTATGTAAAAAATACACCCCTGCCTCCCATGGACATGCACCTTCCCCGTCAGTCAGATGTATACCCCTACCTTGTTCCAACCAGTGTATATACCCACCCATATATACAAGTACATACTGTTGTACAGATATCTAGACTCCTATCCTATTACCCCTAGCCTATCATATACCTGATATCTAGTATACAACCCACCCACATAATGTCTACACTCCACGGGGGGTAGTCACACTTACAGTAACGCATGAACCTCACCCACGATATTAACATCCACCGAGTATATGTACCGCATGCAATGTAAACACTTCTGACAACTGTATACACCACCCGAGTAAAATCGATACCCATGCATACACTCCACCCAGAGACACTCCACTTAGGCATTGACCGTTCCATGCATATTCTTTACACGTCTATAGTAGCAAATAGTATTCAAAGGTATTCTATATATGCCAAACCGGCACCTTAGCCCGTACTAGAAAGCATATCAGAGGATAAAAAACAACACAGTATACAAACTCAATAGTTATACATGAGCAGGCGAAGACACAATCACATTTTGAATTCGATTGAAACCACAGCCTCGCACACCACGGGTGATACACATGCTGACAACTACATATATGGATGTCATTGTAAGGAAATGGAAGATCACATACCGTGCATGTCCTCCATTTCAATGTGTTCCATCCCTTACCCTCTGCTTCCTCGAGGTACACCATGGGGTGCGGAGAAACGGATAGACCGTTGTGCCCAGCCTTCAAAGTCCTTGCGAGCTTGAACAAGTCCTTGCCCTGCTTCTCCAAAATGTCTCCTCTCCACTCCAGTCTGGCAATCAATGCAACTTTGCATTCGTAATCTGCCTTGAGGATCCCAAGCTTGTCGCCTGCTTCCCTGAACATGTCACCATAAAAATCATTGTGCAGCCGCAGGTGTTGCAACTGCCCATCGTTCTTGCATTCATCCATACGCTTCCTTGCAGCGGTCACAGTGGCCTCCATGGTCTCAATTAGTTGGCCTTGACTCACGATTTGCTGGTCTAGATGGTGGAGATCTTTTCTTGCCACCTCAAGCTCCTTCTTTGCTGCCTCAGTCTCCAACCCCACCAGCGGAAGAAGCTCCTGCACCTCTGCCCTCTTCTTCTCCGTCCACAAAGAACTTTGAGAGGCATTGCTGTCCAACATTCCTATAGAAGCTTTGGCACCCTCTCGCTTCACCAAATTCCCTCCCTCAAAATAGCACGCCAATCCCTCCTCTTGCACAATCTCAGGAAGAGACTTACCAGTAATGCGCGATTTTTCCTTCACCAATCCCATCATCTTCTTGCGCCAGGCAGACCTCTGGTTTGTGTTCGTAGTAGTAGCACAACCCGCCCAGTCCACTTCAACCCCCTTGACCACCTCTGCAACAACTACGACCGCAAAGTCCTTCCCTACAAGCTTTGAGTGAGGCACCTGCGGCTTCAGATAACAAATGCAATAGTAGCGGTTTATTGCATTTGTTATTGCCGTATCCGCGACCTTCCTGAATGAATAACCGGACTTACCCAATCGCCTCGGTCCAAAAATCACAATGAGGTCATTTTCCGTGACATCATGCTTCTCCCCGTGCTTGTGTGGATTCAACCCACCTGCGTGTAGCTTGTACTGGTCTTGGAATTGCTCATATGAACATCACGAGGCGGCGCGCCTCTGAGCATCATCCCCATCTTCAGCTCAATGTCCTCCAATTCAGACCCTTTCTCATCGCTACTGTCATCGATATTCTCCACCTTATCATCCTCCTCCTCTCTGGCCTCCTCCTCCTCACTGGCCTCGTCCTCCGTGTCCGACTCATCTTGTTCATTGGTGTTGTCAATCCTTCGGATGGCCACCTCTTTTTTCTTAAGCCCCCCGTGTCCCCTTCTATCTTGCCTCTCCATACCAGATGATTACTTTACTCACGTCCAATAGCACGTACCAGACATGCACAGGACGAGATAATTTAATTTTTAAACTAAAATATACTGCATGGACTATAATATACTTGTAGAATGTGTAATTAGTTTTTGTGTTCACATACGGATTAGAATTGGTTAGTTTTGGAAGTTAGCAAGTTAATTTTGTAGTTCAGTAGTAAGATTGGGAAGTTACGTGAAAAGTTGATTAAGAAGCAAATGTGACGTTTGGAATCTAGAAGTTAGGTTCAGTTTTTGGATAAAGACTTTGTGGAAGATGGATTCGAGGCCAGATTGTGATAGTCGTAAGCCGGGGCAAGCTTGGTGCTACCTCTTTGTTTTCTTTGAATTTTTCTATTTTCTTTTGTAGGATTGTGATTAGATGAAGTATTAATGGAATTGGAGTTAAGAAAGTGTGACTGTGTGATTGGAAACGAAGTTATGAGTACTGTATGAGAATTGTGAAGATAGAAAAGTTAGAGAATGGAATTGTGATTGTGAAGAGATTGTAATCTCTGTGAAGGAATTGGTTATTGAAAGTGATTACGGAATATAATCACGTATTATTGAATACATTGTACTGTGATTACAGTGAAGTAAAGAGAAATTGACATGATTATGAGATCATGAGGAATGAAGAATGGAGAATTGGAGAATATTTAGGTTTAGAATGATGAAAGAAAGGGTGATTGAGTGTTGATAATTGTTAAGAGAAGTTAGGAAGCAAGTGTGTAATCAATCGTGTCAATAACATAGTGGCATTCATATAAACAGTCTTTCCCCGCGAACGAATCCACCTATACTGATTTGGTGCTTTGGGTTTATTTCCAATCGAACCAAAACGATAACTACATTTTGGCGCTGGTGCCGGGGATGGATATTATTATGAAATGTTAAGAATTGTTTAAAGAAAATAAAAGTATATTAAGAACCGGTCTTTGGTTATAATTTTATGGAGTATAAATTGGCATGTTATAGATTATGCATGGAAGAAATGAAGTATTATGAGTAGTGATAATGAAGACAATTTACAAAGAAGGAATCGACAGATCAAAGAAAGATACGATAGATTTTGTTCAAGAGAGTCGTTACAAAGATTAAAGGAAAGAACTCAACGAGAAAACTTAGGAGAGTGACATCATTTTCGTGTTCGAGAAGTGGACGTAGTAAGAGTCCAGAAGGATCGGAAACAAGTGATAGTTCTTCAGACGAAGGTTTAAATAAAACCAAAAGTAAAAGAAGAGGGAGTATTCAAATAGATATTGCAAGAAAACCAATAATACAACCAATGGCTGAGGCGGCACCTGAAGTCCCAATTGCGGTAGCAATGGGAGCAGTAGGAGATCGCACCACAAGTGTTGCACCATTGCCAACATTTAGTGGATGGCCAGGTTCAGATCCAAATCATCATGTCTCAATTCTTGACAGTGTGTGTAGCCAACAATGGCCGAACTGAAGATATATGGCTGAGATGGTTTCCTGCCACGTTAAAAGATACGGCATTTGAATGGTATAATCGTCAAACAATTGGTCAATTTCAAGATTGGGAAGCTTTGTAAAACGCTTTTCTAACACATTTTAGGCCAATTGGTTTTGAAAATCGTCTTCGAGAAAGTTTGATGACAAGTAGAATGTTTTTAGATGAACAAGTTCAGTCTTACTATCGGAGAGTTGCAGATATCCTTCGAAAATGGCCGAATAATCAAATGCCTCAATCATTTATATTGTCAATAATCATGAATGGTTTAAATCCACAAGAATTAAAGATGTTTGTAAAGGAGGCTCAACCAGCCACCATAGGAGCATCTTTAGAACGTGCAAAGATATGGGAAGAATGTCATTATGATCAATTGTTACCTGTAGGCCCCACAATGATTCCCAATTCGGTGAATCCACAGGTACAAAGAGGAAATACGTTAATAGGAAGTTATCCATGGGCTGTGAATGCGGCTCAAGGGGCTATCAATTTACAAGGAGTGATCAATGCGACATCGTTGCAATCAGTACCGCCTACAGCAGTAGTACCGTATGCTTCAGCATTGACTTATCCCCCACATGAATTACCAATTTCATCTGCTGTACCAAATTCGAATGAGACGTTATTATTAAATCTTACAAAGAAAATGGAAGAATTGGCGGTTAATATGGCCAAAGAGAAAGAAAAACGGCAAAAGCCTACTAATACAAGACCCAATGTATGGTGTAATAATTGTAAGGGGCAGGGTCACTTTGATACGGAATGTCCGTCACCACGACAAACGGTAGTACAATGCAAGTGTTGCGGTGGAAAACATCCTATCGCTAAATGTTGGTATTTAAATGATCAACGCCAATTTGACGCTCAGACAATGATTCAATCAACTCAATGGAATGTTAATCAAGTGCAAACTGGAAATATGGGGAATTGGGACGGTAATCGTTCCAATCGACAAAATAGAGGTGGTGGAAATTTTCAAAATCCAAATTTTAACCCGAATTATGGGCCCAAAATGCAAAATTGTGGCAACAACCAACAAGGAAATTTCCAAGTTATGCCATATCAACAGCCCAATACAACATTTATTGCAACTGGACAACCAGGATCCTTTAATGAAGCTACATGGAATCAGCCTAGTCGTTATATACCCGTTGAGACGCCCAATATGCCAGGTGGTTCACGAAGAAAGGTAGTGCGTTGTTTTCGATGTCGGCAATTAGGACATTATGCCAGTGATTGCCCAAATCCAAAATTTGTCAAAGATTATGCCCTAGTTTGCGGAAATTGTAAGCAATCTGATCACCGACATTTCCAATGTAATGCTCCATTCAATCCCAATAACAAGGATCAGCAGGTACCAACTACAGTACAAATTGTGGAAGAGAACCCTAAAACTAATCAAGAATCACCAATGCATAGAATAGATGTGGTCCAAGCTGTACTTACAAGGAATCAGCAGAAAAATCTCGAACCAAGTCCAACATTGGAAAAACCAATAGATGACGAGCAACCAATTCCAATTCAGAAGGGTGAACCAATTCCAGTGACGGGGGTGAACATTCATACCAATCCAACCACTATATTGGGTCGTCCATCAATTTCCAAAGAACCAATATTGTCCCAGTTGACAAACCAATCTCATGTATTGGAAGAACCAATATTACGGGTTTCGCCGAAACCAGTTAAGGAACTAGTTCCAAAAATTGGAAAGACCAATTTACCAGTCATGGAAACCAAATTTGGGAAGAAGAAACGGGCATTGGGTATTATAACCAATCTGGAACCGTATGATATTTTAAAGGATTTAAGTACAATTCAGCCTACAATTTCCATGAAACAATTATTAGCGATTGCACCAGATTGTCGTACTTCGTTAAACTCGTCATTAATTCGATGCAGATCCCGTAATAAGGAAATTAAAGAAGTCAGTTTGAATCCCGATTCCGGAGCTACAACCATTGATGTTTCTATTCACGGTGTGCTAGTTCCAGGTGTACAAGTTGATGGTGGATCTAGTGTAAATCTGATGAATGCTGATACAATGGATGAATTGGGATTGGACCAATTGTTACCTACAACAGTAGTATTGCGAATGGCAGATTCCAGTGGAGTTAAACCTATGGGTACACTAAAGGGAATTGATACAATTATTGTAGGCATCACTTACAAAATAGATTACATTGTATTCAGAGTGCAAAGTTCAATATTGTCTTATCCAATTCTGTTGGGAAGGCCATGGTTATATCAAGCAAAAGCTCGTACTGATTGGGGTAGAGGCACATTGACAATTGGGGCCGGAAAAGATAAAATTGTGATAAAGATGTATCCAGTTCAATATCAAGGGGAAACACAGGTTGCTAATTTTGAATTCACGTCCGACTGTGAAGATGAATCTTTAGACGATGAATTGGAGGATTTCAATTGCGTCCATATTGATAAACCGGTCATCGTCAAATGTAATCCCGTTAAATATCAATGTGGAGGATTGGGTGAATATTTAGTTGATCGAGCTGTTATTGATGATTCTTATCATATGAGTGTACATTGGATGAGTCCGCATGAAGTTCATCAAGTGAGTGTTATGGAACCGGAATTGGAAAGTTCTAACTTGTCTCATTTTATGAAAGAATCTGATACCGAGCATAAGGTTATTCAAGAAGTTTTTAAAACTCCAAAGTGTCAGTCCATGAATTTAGGTAATGAAGCTGATTCCAAAAATATTCAAATTCATGATGGTATAACGGGTGAAGAAAAAACAATTTGGCATTCCTATTTTATGAAGCATAAATCAACTTTTGCCTGGTCATATGCGGATTTAAAGGATATTCCAGCTGAACACTATGAACATTGAATCATATTGGAAGATAATGCTGTACCAATTCGTCAACGACAACACCGACTTAATCCAAAATATTCGTTATTGGTTAAAGAAGAATTGGATGAGTTATTGAATGTGGGATTTATATACCCAATACCCTATAGCGAATAGGTTTCACCAATTGTTATGGTTCCAAAGAAGAATGGGAAAGTTCGTATTTGTCGAGACTTTCGGAAATTGAATGCGGCGACTAAGAATGATTATTTTCCGTTACCGTTTATAGATAGTATATTAGATGTTGTAGCTGGACATGAATGTTATTCGTTTTTAGATGGATTCTCTGGTTATAACCAGGTGAAAATTGCTAAAGAAGATGAATTGAAGACTACTTTTACGATGGATTGGGGAACATTTGCATACAAAGTAATGCCATTTGGACTTTGTAATGCACCTGCCACATTTCAATGGGTGATGACACAAGCATTTCAAGAGTATTTGAGAATTTCTATGGAGATATTTTTAGATGACTTTTGTACGTTTAGTTCACGAGCGAGACATTTGGAATGTTTGGGCAAGTGTTTAGAACAATGTGCAAAATATGGAATCTCTCTAAATATGGACAAATGTCCATTCGGGGTGCCCTCTGGTAGATTATTGGGTCACATAGTTTCAACTGCTGGTATTGCTATAGACCCTGATAAAGTTAAGCTTATATCAAATTTACCGCAACCGGATACAGTAACGGGAGTACGTGGTTTTGTTGGACATGTCAGTTATTATTGAAGATTTATCCATTCATTTGCAGTTATCTGCCAGCCATTAACCAATCTTTTAAAGAAACCTCTAAACGATGGAACCAGTCCAATTTGGACTAAAGAATGTACAGTGGCTTTTGAAACGTTAAAACAAAAATTGGCAAGTGCACCAATTCTGGTGGCACCATGCTGGAAAACCCTATTTCATGTTTATGTGGATGTGTCCAATGTAGCAATTGGTTCTATTTTAAGCTAGAAAGATGTTAAGGGATTTGATCATCCAATTTACTATGCCAGTCGTCAATTGGTTGCCGCAGAACGCAATTACACTACGACTGAACGGGAAGCATTGGGAATGATTTATTCTGTACAAAAGTTTAGACATTATTTGCTTGGTTATAAATTTGTATTTCATGTGGACCATGATGCTCTCAAATATATGATTATTAAACCTGAGTTGAGTGGTCGTATTGCAAAATGGGTGCTGTTGTTACAAGAATTTGATTTCACTATCAATGTACGCCCTAAGCAGGCTCATGCAAATGCACATCATTTATCTTGTTTAACCAATGTATTGGGAAATGAACCAATTGATGATGCGTTACGTGATGCACAATTATTTGCAGTGGATGTAATTTCCGAGGAATATAGTGAGTTGATCCAGTATTTAACATTTCAAACGTTTCCTTCACATTTTACGGAGAAACTTAAACGCCCTCTTATTTTAAAAAGTGCACCATACACCATGATTGGAGAAGCTTTACATAAGCAAGGTAAGGATGGAATTTTACGCCGTTGTATTTATCAGCATGAAGTTTGTACTATATTGGAAGGCTGTCATTTGGATAGTTGTGGTGGACATTTTGCTGGAGACAGTATTGCACGAAAGGCTTTACAAGCTGGCTATTGGTGGCCAACATTATTCGCGGATGCGCACCAATTTGTAAGACGCTGTGATCCATGTCAGAGAAATTGGACGGCCAATAGGTACTTCAGCAATGCCGTTAATACCAATTCTTGCCCAAGCACCGTTTGAAAAATGGAGTATTGATTTTGTGGGCCTAATTGCACCTGCTTCTTGGATTAGACAAAAACGATATATATTGATAGCCACTAATTATGTTACAAAATGGGCTGAAGCTTCCGCCACAAAGACTGATAATGCAAGTACGATGGCCACATTTTTATATGAAAATTTTATTACTCATTTTGGATGTCCAAAGGAATTGGTTAGTGATTGTGGGACTCATTTTATTAATAGTACAATTGAAGCATTAACAACAAAATATGAGATTAAACATCGGAAAACTACTCCGTATTATCCCCGGGCCAATGGACAGACAGAGAAGACCAATGGTATTTTATGCAAGATTTTAACAAAGACAATTTCAGGAACGGGTACAGATTGAGATACCAAATTGTTTGCTGCTCTATGGGCGTACCGTACTGCATATAAAATTACTACCAATGCTACACCTTTTCAATTAGTTTATGGCCAAGAAACAATTTTGCCAATTGAATTGGAAGTGCCCAGTTTACGAATTGCTATTGATAATCAATTAGGGGATTCCGAATCATTGGAACACCGGTTAGCGAAATTAGAACAATTGGATGAAATTTGTGCAAATGCTTTATTTACAATGGAAACTACTCAAAAGAGGAGAAAGAATTATTATGATAGTAAATTACGGCCAAAGTCTTTTATGCCCAATGATTTAGTATTACTTTATGATAGTCGTTTTAAAAATTTTCCAGGCAAATTTCAGGTTCGTTGGCATGGCCCATATCGCGTTATTGAAGGATTTTCCAATGGTTTAGTGCAATTGGAAGATTTTATGGGAACTAAATTTATTACTCGCATTAATGGAAATCGGTTACGGCTTTATAGTATGTAGTCAGAATTGGACTGCAAATAATAATACAAATTAAAAAACCCGGGACGGATTTTGTTTAAAGAGAGAGGTAGGCAGTTTAGTTGTAATGATGGATTAGTACGTGTGAAGTAAGTAAAAGAAGTGGTAATAATGAGAATTGCGACAATTAGGGTAATGCAAGCTGTCAAAGTTAATGGAGTAGGTCAGTTCATTATGAGGTATCGTGAGAAGGAAGAAGAAAGACTATAGTAGAAGCCAGAAGTGTGACTCTTGTGAACATTGTGTGTCTGCGTGAATTGTAGCGTGTTTGAGAGAATAGCTAAGTGGGTAAGCTTGCTTTGTGGGTAATGGCGAAGGAGCGTAGCAAGAGACACTCCAATAGGGAGGAGAGACAACGCAATGTGAGGCGTAAGGAAGATTTGCCACCGTTAGAGTGTATTATCGTAACAAACATGGAGCCTATTCGGTTAGATGTGTGTTGGTCGAAGGAGAAGCAACAGTGTTTTCGTGAGGCACACATCCACGGGTTCATTCGGTTGTCGCAGAACTTGCCACCGATTGACGTAGAATTGTTAGCGGAATATCTGAAGAACTACGATCTTGTAGATGGGTCGAGTGTAGTGAAGGGGAAGATACTTGGTATAGACGAGACGGTGCTGAACAAGGTGCTGTATCTTCCGATGGGTGAGCTACCGGTGTCTGGTGATTTGGAGTCGGATTTTCTGTCTAGCAGTTACTTCAAGTCAAGAGACAAAGCATTTGAGAAGGGTCAAGGATGGAAGACTGGAGAAGCTCTTACGCCGGAGTTGGGAGAGTGGATGCGCTTCGTGCAGAAGAGGCTGGCGCTGAATTGACACACGACGTATATGGCAAAGAAGTTGCTGCTTTCGACGGTAGCGACATTGGAAGGTATGGTGTTCAATTGGGCAACATATGTGGTGACAAGGATCCACGCAGAGCTTGAAGCGAAGAGGAAGATGGGGAAGGTGACGACATTGCTGTGCGCCAACTACGTGAGCGAGGCAATTAAGTACGGCTTGAAGCAGGAGAGGAATGAGAAGAGCGTGCAAGTGGTGGAGGTGCCGGTCAAGGAGAAGAAAAAGCAACTAGTTTCGGTACCAATTCGGGTTGTGGAAGCTGTACCAAATATTGCAGAGTGTCGTAGGGCAGTAGGGTGTGAGCAACGTGAGATTGGTCCCCAGTTGCAAGTATTGGGTCGTCATTTGGGTAGCACGTCTACGGCAACACTAGTTTTGGTAGAACTGTATCAGAGAATTGGTCCATCAGGGAGTGAGCAGCAGTCGGGAGGGTTGAAAGAAGTAATTTTAGCTCAGCTCACTCAGTTACAGATGACAGTGACCAAACTGGATAGTGAGTCCCGATTGAAGAGAGAATTGGAGTTAAGGATGGGAGAGATTGAGGGGTATAAGGTTAGAATTGGTGAATTGGAAAGGACAGTGGCGGAAGATACTCTCAAGGGTGGGAGATTGGAGAGCAATTTGAAGAAGAAGGAAGCAGAATGGGCTGAAGAGCGCAAGACACTCAAGTCCATGGAGTTAATCAACAAGCAGGAACGCAAGGAACTCCAGGTGAAGTGGATGCACGAGAAGAAGAAGGTGACAGATTTGGCGGTTGCAAGAGGGAAATCGGAGGCAGATTGGGAGGCATTGCGGGACCAGTTGTAGAAGGAGAACGAAGAATTGAAGACGAAGGTCAATTCTTTGGAGGGAGCCATGGTCTGTGCGACTTCATTGCAAGAATTGGTTCCTGTGACAACCAATTCCGAGCCAGTATCGACGCAGCACGCGAAATTGCAGAAGATATTGGAGGACATGGAGAAGCAGATCACTCTTCTTGAAGCTCAGGTAAGGGTATTGGGCAAGCTTAATGAAGATCTGACGGAGTAGTTACAAGGGGACCAGTCAAACACCGATGTAGAGGAAGGTGATGAAGAGGAGGAGGTCAGGACGCCGAAGGACAAGTCTGTGATTTTGGACAACGCCAATACACCAATTGAGGTTTAGGAATTGGTTCTGTGTTTGCGGAGGCGCTGCACAGTTAGAAGTGGGACTATGTAGAATGTGTAATTAGTTTTTGTGTTCACATACGGATTAGAATTGGTTAGTTTTGGAAGTTAGCAAGTTAATTTTGTAGTTCAGTAGTAAGATTGGGAAGTTACGTGAAAAGTTGATTAAGAAGCAAATGTGACGTTTGGAATCTAGAAGTTAGGTTCAGTTTTTGGATAAAGACTTTGTGGAAGATGGATTCGAGGCCAGATTGTGATAGTCGTAAGCCGGGGCAAGCTTGGTGCTACCTCTTTGTTTTCTTTGAATTTTTCTATTTTCTTTTGTAGGATTGTGATTAGATGAAGTATTAATGGAATTGGAGTTAAGAAAGTGTGACTGTGTGATTGGAAACGAAGTTATGAGTACTGTATGAGAATTGTGAAGATAGAAAAGTTAGAGAATGGAATTGTGATTGTGAAGAGATTGTAATCTCTGTGAAGGAATTGGTTATTGAAAGTGATTACGGAATATAATCACGTATTATTGAATACATTGTACTGTGATTACAGTGAAGAAAAGAGAAATTGACATGATTATGAAATTATGAGGAATGAAGAATGGAGAATTGGAGAATATTTAGGTTTAGAATGCTGGAAAAAAGGGTGATTGAGTGTTGATAATTGTTAAGAGAAGTTAGGAAGCAAGTGTGTAATCAATCGTGACAATAACATAGTGGCATTCATATAAACAGTCTTTCCCCGCGAACGAATCCACCTATACTGATTTGGTGCTTTGGGTTTATTTCCAATTGAACCAAAACAATAACTACAATACTTCAGTGAGAAATATGCAATGTCTCATACGGTATACTACGGTGTACTACAGTGCTCAATGGTAAATTCCAGAAAATGTAGCATAATTTTCCAAGAATGCACGCATATGAACTAAACTAATGTGGAGTACCAAGTAGTATACATTGATCCACGTCTAAATCCTACGCAAATAGAAACCCGCAACAAGAAGCACCACCTACGTATTAGCAAACATATGGGTATGCACCTAACCCTGGATATACGATTAAAACCGGGTATACATAAGTACTGGACTAGACACCCGAACCCAGATAAGCGACATTTTCCATTGGTATACATTGACGCACACATAAATCTGAAGCAAACACAAGGCCACAGCAAGAACCACCACCTACGTATACAATCACCTAGGTATGCACCCAACCCCGGGTACACGCTGAACCCACCTGGGTATGCATCCACATATGCACCCACATGGGTATGCACCTACATATGCACCCACATATGCACCCACATGGGTATGCACCTACATATGCACCCACATGGGTATGCACATACGTATACAGTCACCTAGATATGCACCCACATAGGTATGCACCTACGTATACAGTCACCTAGGTATGCACCCACATGGATATGCACCTACGTATATAGTCAACTAGGTATGCACCCACATGGGTATGCACCCAACCCCGAATACACGCTGAACCCACATGGGTATGCACCCAACACCGGGTATACATAAGTACCAGACTAGACACCCGAACCCAGATAAACGACATTGGTTTGATACGGATATCTACCTAGGTAAACACCTCAGTTAATGTTTGGAAAAAACCAACCCAGGTATGCATATCAACCGAGGTATATACACCAACCCTAGGTATGGCCCCGAATCCAAATATACATCGATACCATTGTATAGTATCCCACCTAGATATACACTGTAAGCCATGTATGAACATCCACATAGATATACTCATCAACCCATGTATGCACAACAACCTACATATTACTCTAAGTCTCTAATCCGACGTATTTACCAAAGACAAAGTTTTGAACAACTAAACCGCAAACATTGAAATCCACCACTAGTCACGACAGTGTGACCATACAATCAAGTAGACCATAGCAATCAAATAATCAGACGTTGTAGATGGAAACACACATTACCTATATTTTAGTGCTTTTTGTAAGCAGCCCTGAAGTTGTCGACACTTGTTTCGTTGTTAGCTCACGTCGACACTTGTACCATATCGTCAGGAATTGGTTGTAGACACTCCTTTCCCAATCACCTACAGTTCAAGTGTACATCATTGTATTAGAAACCTTAAACAAACTGGCAAATATACTTCTTTCTAGACCTCACAAAGTCCTATAGCACTTACCTTCAGAGTTGCGCTCTCTACTCACATATTACAGGAGAAGCAAAAGGACAACTGCACAAAATAAATACTAGAAAGAGAGAAAACTTACGAATGTGTTCCTGTGTTTTTTCTCCGCAACCCTCAAGTGGTCGGGTAGAAGTCCATTGTAAGCTCTTGTATAAACTTGTATGAAATCGTGACCAATTGCACGCTCACAACAAAAATTTGGATCACCTACAGTTCAGGTGTACACTGATCAAGGAGTAACCTGCTCCTTGCACAAAATGTTTCCAGCCATGGACGACCAATGTAGGTCCACCCGAAACACAAATGTATTGAAACGAAGAAGCCGTCTTCTTACACTGATTAGCAAGACCCGAAAACGAGAGCAACTTACTATTAGAAACAGTACTTGCAAGCACACATGAGGGAAATTGCAAGCACACACCCAGAACTTGCAAGCACTCCCCACACGTCCCCTAGCTACGTACATGATCCTTCGATCCACGTGTATCACAATAGAAGAAGGAAAAAAAGCCTGAGAAATGGAAAATGCATAACTTCAGGCAAACTTACCAAGACCACAACGCCGTTGCCACCCCGAGCGCGAACTGCAATCCAGGAGCTCCTCCTTCAATTTCGATCCAACCTCCACGCGTCTGCGGTCTTCATATACTCTGTGGTTCATTGCCCGACCCACCTCTCGAGACAACCTTCCACGCATAGACAATTCAAGAGCACCGCTTTTCGGAAGCGCTAAACCCTCAATCACTCGAGCACCTTGCCCGCCACAAAGACGTGCTCACCTCATCTCCATACAGGTCTTCTAACATACATGTCTTCTAACAACCTTGGCGCTCTCTCATTCACTGCAGTGATTGAATGCTGTGACTCTGATTTCTTGAATTTCCCGCGTCAATCGCGCTCCGCACGAGCTCCGCCTCTACTCGCTTCGCAATACTCGGCCATCGCCTCAATTAATTTCACCCAAACTCAAGGGCGCCAAGGAGGAGAGCAAACCACAGCCGCGCGGAAAAAAACACAAAGTGGCCGGCATGGAACTCGTCGGCCCAGGAACCCCTCAAAAATCGCGCCATGTACACCTTCATAAATTCAGAGCCACGTGGCTTCATCCTGGTCGTCAAGAGTAATGCGCTGTTGTTTGTAGTTATGTTAGGTAGAACCTGGCAATCGACGGCCAAGATTACCCTAAACCAATTGGATGGACGGTCCTCAACGTTCGCGACCTCTTTCAAAGGGCTCCTAGAAAAAAATACTTTGTAGTATATTTTTTTTGCCCAAAAGTGAGTAAGCTTAGTGGACTTATATCCAGTGACTCATTTGATTGTTTTTACACATTAGAGCCTTGAAAGGCTGATTTGAGTGAGTAAGATGTTTTATTGTTCATTTGAGAGCCTATAGGGGCTCAATTGAGTGATTGGAGTGCCTTAGTGCACATTAGGAGTTTAGAAGGGCCTACTTGGCCATTTGAGTGTCATCATGGCTACATTCGATAATGAGAGAGCTAGGTTCATTGACAAGTTCAAAGGAGACGACTTCAACCTTTGGAAGTTCAAGATGGAGATTGTGTTGGAATCTATGGACCTTTGGGAGGTTGTTGACAACTCCGAGGAACCTCCATCCTTTGACGATGATCTGAAGGTGATAAAGGACTACAATCGGCGTGTGGAGAAGGCCATAATCGCTAGTGGGCTCAATTTGATGGACAACCAAATTGCCCACATCAAGAGTTGCAAAGGACCGGCGGAATCATGGAAGACTTTGTGTATCCACGAAACAAAGAGCTTGTCCAACATCCTCTTCATTCCTCCCAAGTTCTTCACAATCAAGATGCAAGAAGGTGATGACGTATTAATCTACATCAACCAAGTGAAGGCACTTGTAGATCAACTCAATTGCTTGGAGGTACCTGTCAATGATGAGGATGTAGTGATGGCGTTGCTTCAGAGCTTGCCACCCTCATTTGAGCACTCAATCACCCCCTTCGAGACGTTGCGCATCAAGGACCTCACCATGGAGTTTGTGGTTGCACGGATGATGCACAAAGTGTCTAAGCCCAAGGACGAGAACGTGCATGGCAATGATGTCGCCTTGGTATCAAGGCAAAGTAAGGGAGGCAACTAAACTCATCTTCACGTGGCAATTCTAAGGTATGTTACAATTGTGGCAAATTGGGCCATTTTGTACAAAATTGCTTCAAGCTGAAGAAAGGGAGGCAAGATAATGCGAATCAAGCAAAGGGAAGGAAAATGCCAACCATGCCAAGGAAGACAATGACTACGCATTTGCAAATTAAGATAAAACTTATTCCAAGTCCATTTGTGAGTGGATTTTGGATTTGGGCCCCACAAAACACATGACTTTACATTGGGCAGTATTTCATACGTATGAAGTAATTCCATCACGCAATGTGCATTTGGGTGATGATAGGGTTGTGTGATATGTACTTGCGGTAGCACCTTGAGAAGACAACTTGTACCAAGTGACCTTCACCAAGGTGTATGAGGTGGATGCGACCAATTTGGCTCAATCATCAAGCAGGAATGGCGCCATGGAGCTTTGGCATCGTCAACTGGGTCATTTCAATGTGAGAAGTGTGCATTTGCTCCAAAACATGGTAAGTAACCAGAATTGTCTACATAGACGGACAGAGGCCCAAAGACAGCGGATGGACGGACACTCAAACAGATGGACATGACAACACTTTTTGGCGGATAGTTGCGTGGTAAAAAAATTACAAACCCTAAATCAAATTTTCAACATACCCCCTAGTAAAACACGTATGCCGACACATCAGACGGCTTTCCACGTCACATTGAGGGGCGGGCGTGTGCCTTCGGACCGCATGCGCAGCATTTAGGGCCGGGCACGTACCAATCTGGACTGCACGTTCATGCTAGGCCGAGCGCGTACCAGAAAAGGTCGGGCCCGTATCCCTCAGGGCCGGGCGCGTACCGTCAAGGTCGGGCGCGTACCAATAGGACTAGGCGCGCAGCGTTACGGACCTGGCGCGTACCCTTGTGGGTCGGGCGCGCGCGCTCGAGAGGAGCGTTTGCGCCTCAATAGGGCTGAGGTAGAAAGAATTTGAAAGAATACAATTGTACAAGGATGATCTAACCTTCAAATTATTTATTTCAATGTGGTGCCTTCATGAATGGGCACTCTCAACTCCAAGTACATATGGAATCACCACACCACTAAATTTAGTTTTAACTTGTAGTACCCTCGTGTCCGTCATCTTTTAATCATTTGAGTTCTCTGATTCTTCATTGTGTTTCCTCTTCCGATTTGATCGGCGAACATTTTGGGGAACAAAGAACCCGTGAAGCACCACCATATAGTCGCCAGGTACCTCATTGCAATCCTCATCGTCTGCATCATTGCCCGATGATGAGAAGTTCTCCGCTGAATTTTCCAAGACTGGTGCTACGTACTCCTCAATCTCCGAGGCCAAGTTTTGTAATTGTAGCTCGGCTCCAGTAGTTGATGCGACGTTCACAAGTCGTTTTACTCGGATATTCTTCCTTTTGTCTGTTACTACATCCATGTTTTTAGAGCGGTTGCCTTTGGCCCCAATGACTCTCTCCGAGGTTCCGCTTCACCAAGGTCCCGTGAAGAAACGGAGAGTACCATTGTTCTCGCCCCTCCGTGTCCCTAAATGGCTGCTCACAGTAAGAGACCCAACCCTCGCGGAGGGAATTTGTGGAATTAGTATGGCGCACTCTACACCACCATTTGGGCCAAATGTGCTACGGTGGACAAGTGGCCGAACTATGGTTGAAGAGGCCTTTTTCTTTACACGTAAAGGAATTCTTCCGATCGATGCGGTACTTTGAATACGTGGCCGCCGAAATAGTGACATGCTACTTGGAGTGGCATGTCTCCCTCTGAGTCTGATTCTATTGCTTAAGGCAAAACCTGAGTGCTCCTTACAACTTCAATGGATCCCGTGGTGGCCATTGGCTCTTGGGATTCATTATTGTTTTCACCACTGCTCACTTCGTTTCCATCGTGAGGAAATGCATTGTGCGCTACAATGCCAATGCCATGGCCGTCAGGGCCATCGTAAGTAGAAGGGCTTGAGGCACTAGAGCCGTTTGAATTGGGAGATTGATTCTCCAAAATGTTGTCATCTCCATCAAGATTGCCCTCCAATGCCGACCCATCTTCCTCTGTCCTAGCTTCTTGGGCACGATCTTCACCCAATAATTCTACTACATTATAAACTGCTCTTGCGTTGACATCATCAAACGCAAAAGGATCCACTGGGTTGCTATGGATGTTGTGAAAATGGTCAAGTAGTGCATCTCCATCGTGCTCGTTGTTTGCAGAGTTGTCCCTAGGTGGGCTATGATCAGACACGGGGTTGTTGTCACCGGCAAGGTTTTCCCAATTGCCACCCATCCAATTATAACCCTCATCATCCGACTCCAAGCCCTCGTCCTCTGTGTTTGAAGGAAGTCCCCCATCTGGATCAGACTCCTCCGAATGCACATTCTCCTCATACCATCGAACTGGGTCCGGTCGAGCACGTTCTCGGAAGAATCGACAATTCGTGTAGATGTAAACCAAATCTTCCGCTTTCTTCACTCCCAAGCGATATTGGCTCTTACTATGCACGAACGAATACATGCTCCAATTACGCTCACATGACAAGGCAAAGCAGGTTTGTGCTAGTATACGCTTTGCAATGAGACGCAATGATTGCCCGCCTACGCGGTTCCACCATTGGTGAGGCAACAAATTGTTGTTTTCAATCTCCTTAACTTCCAGTAGTGAATCTGGGCCTTGCAATTCTTCATACTCCGTGATTTCGATCATTACTTCTGAAAAAGACACTCCGAGTGGAGCACAGAGCGTCATAACAACCTTATTTGGGGCCGTTTTGGCTTCACCATTGTTTTGAATTTGCAAGTTATCGGCTAGATAAGGATTCAATAAAGCCTCTGCATAATGAACATCTAAGATCATCATCTTTCAATGGGTAGGAAATGATCCTTCCAGGCGAGTTGCAATTTCGGCAGGCATATTGAACGACTCATTGCGCAGCTTGAACACGCGCTCCTTTAGCTTGTTCATGGTTACCCAAGCAATTTCCATTGCCGGAGTATCACCATCAAAAGTCCGCAATGCCTTTAGTACTGGTGCCACTACAAAATCAAAGTTAGTGCACCCATGCCAGAGAGTCTTGTCCAAAACAGTGGCCCGCATGTGCGATGCCTTCGCAAGGGCACGGTGCCCGTTCCGCCTATTGAAAGGAGAGGATACATAGGTTAAACATGTTGGGTCTACAACAACCATCTTTAGGGCATTCTTCACTTCCAAGAGTCGATGGATCATTATGTAATTGCATGCAAACCTTGTTGCTGCTGGCCACAACAAGGACAATTTTGGCGAAAATTGACCAAAATGAGCCATGGGCACATGGTGGTTCAAGATATACAATGCAATCTCTTTTGCCTTCTGGTCAAGGTCTGCAAATATGTCTTCCTTCCCCCAGTCCTCGACGAGGAGGTCCAAAATATGTGCACAACACCCTTGAGTATATATTTGCGGGTACTCCTCGTTGACCTTCTTCATTGCCCCCAACATGTTTGAAGCGTTATTGGTGCACACTTGGACCACATTCAATTGTCCAACCTCACGGATAAAACTTTTCAATTGATCCCCTATATATGCCGTGGATTTCATCATACCCACCATGGTGTCTATAAACCCCTAGAAGATATCACCCATTGGACATACGAGCATGATATTCATGAGAGGGCGACGCGTAACATTGTCCCATCCGTCCAAGCATATTGTTGCCCCATACTTGGCAATATCTACGCCGGTCTTCTTCTCCACTTGGTCTTTGACTTTTTTTTAGAGGCTCAATGTATGTCGTCCTCATGGCACTGTACGATGGCGGCGTATAATCAAGATCCGCCTTTGACGTTGCGAGTGTAGCCTTGATGAAGGCCGGATGTCTAACCACGTTGAATGCAACGTTTGAATCATAAAAAAACAGTGCCCATAATTTGTCCAACTTTTTTTGTTTTTGTATTTGATAAGCTTCTAGGAAGCTCCGTTGTGGCACAAATCTTGGTGTTGATGATGCTGCTTGGCTTAGAGGATTTGTGGATTGCAAGTTCTCTTCATTTCCAGTTTCCAAGAAAATACCTTGTTGGATTGATTGGCTTGAACAAGGTTCAGTGAAACACGTTGCTGGTGTGCTAGGAAGGCCAACAATCTCCGCCTCGATCATCCTAGTAGGAATAATATTCCCGCATCTTTTAAAACGGGCCTTAATAGCTGTTGGTGCCTTAGTGCACGAAGTCTTCGTCCATTGTGGATACCTATAGTGTGACATGCACCTCCCACGTTTGTATGCAAACATATAATTGCACCATACACATCTCACTTGATCCTTCTTGTTAAATGTGAACCATGGGGCCCACTCCTTCATTTGAGCCCTTTGTTGGGACAACATCACAATTAAATCGGCGCGCTATATTGTGCCAAAGAGAATTCACCAAAAGTAATAGGAAATTGTGTGCTAATAGAAAATGTGGATCCAAAGGTCACTCACAAACTTGTAGATTCATGCAAGGAGCCCAATAAAGAGTTCCAGGACAAGAAACCAAGGATGTGAGGTGAGTCAAGCACATGGCATATGGTTCTTATATAGTGCTGGAGCATGAGCATCTAGGGCCCGGCGCGCACAAGGGGGACCACGCGCGTACTCTATGTGGCCGGGCGTGCACTCTATGGGGCCAAGCGCGTACAATGTTGGCCGAGTGCGCACGCTGTGGAGCCGAGCGCACACAATGAAGGCCTAGTGGGCACAATGTGGGGGCATGCGCGTACTTTATGTGGTCGGGCGCGCTCGTTTTGGGGTCGGGGGCGTCCTCTGTGTGGCCGAGCGTGCACGCTCTGTGGCCGGGCACGCATTCAATGTGCGGCCAGGCGTGCGCATTGTGCAGTCGGGCGCGTACTCTAAGGGTCGAGTGCGCGCGGTTTAGATTCTTCAAAAATACTTCAAGGTTTGCACTAATTCGTCGATATATTGAAACATTTTAACACTTAACATTTTGATATGTAAAATATCTCATAAAATTCCACAAAATATACATGATGCCACTCAATATACAAGGTTTTATTAAATATACAAAATTTCACTCAATATTCAATGGCAGTTACAAAATTGCCGAAAGCTCTTGTTCCAAAACGTTTCAACATTGCTCTATGTACATTTCTGGCACTATTGTAGTTCTAAACTCCACTATAGCCAGTCAAAAATGAAAGAAGACGGTCTTTCTCCCAAACTTGTTCCTTCAAGTCTTGAATTTCTTCGTGGCATTCCAAAACTTCATTTTCCTTATCATCAACTTCTTCTCCTAGATCCTCAATTATCTTCAAGCTTTACTCTAGTTGATTCAAAACTCAAAGATAATCATCACGACTCGCCCAGTCACCCCCCGTAGACTTTTTTTTATTATCCACTCCCTCCTCAGGTACCGCATCCGCCTTCGTGGCATCTCCTTCTTCTTGTGAAATCAACGGCTCTTTGTTCAAGCCTGAGTGGAAGGAAAATTCTTGTTGCCTACGCTCAGACGGATGACATCCAGTATCCGAGTCGTGAGATGAAGTTTCGGACCAATTGTTTTTTTGATCCGAATGCTCAACTTCCATGGTTCTTCCGAGACCTTCTCCTGGAAACTTCCGCACAAATGGTAATGTTAATCCAATGACTAACACCATCTTGGAGTTTGTTTGGATTTCCATTGTCCTCCAATCAACCGGTACGCCAAGTACCACCTATACGTAAACCATCCGTAAAATTGAAATATTTACCGAGTTGCGGCGCACTTTCGCCTCGTCATAAATGTGCTGGTACGCTTGGATGCAACGCTCCCTGAAGATCTCATTGGTGCAGTACTCCAAGTTGGCCCTATTTCTATGTCGCATTAGAGAATATCGCGAGTATGGCCACAGGTGCCCCAAATGAAACCATCCAATGTATTTTGTACATTGTACAAATGTCCATGGATTTGGAACTGCCTCCCAACCAGAAAATGCCTTCATCTTTTCATCCATCAACACGCTAAGGCGCTTCTTCTGTTTTTTGCGTGTGTGATGTTTATCACGTTGTCGTTTTCCATGGGACTGCCAGTGGTAGATGGCTGACCAGAATCCATAGTTCGAAAGGGTGTGACGAGGTGGAGAAATACGAAGGTGGAGAAATACAAAGGTGTCAATAGACACCGTAAAAAACTTCCCAAAAGTGCCAAGCAAGCAGCCGCCACGTGGCAGTTGCAAGCCAAAGCGCATAGGAAGTGGGGCCCAAAACTTGGAAATCCAATATTTATAGAAAACCAGTGACTTATGGCGGGCGCATACGACCTAAGAGCGCGCGTACACGAGGGCGCTGCGCTCGTACGCGGGAGGGTTGCGCGCGTATGTGAGAGGGCTGCGCGCATACGCGAGAGGGGCGTGCGCATACGCGATGGGGCTGCGCGCATACCAGATGGGGCTCGTCGGGCGCGTTCAAGCAGGGTCGGGCGTGCACATTTTTGGATCAAGCACCCACCTAGTGGAGAGAACTTGACATAAAGTAATTTTAAAAATTCCATTAACGACATGTAGAAATGTCAATGTCAACTTCAATCAAGTTTTCATGACGGGTCATCTACATATAATTATTAATTTGCAATATATATGAATTCCATGAGAGTAAAAATTTCATAAAGTGGGTAGATTGGGTTCGTATATGGCAAAATTTACCTCTATTACGATACAGTACTACAATTTTTGCATTATTAGAATTTAGTGAATTTATCTAGTTGGCTCAAATGATTTGACTTCTATCTTTGAGAAATCTATGAGTATGTACTGAAAATTTGATTTACGTACAAAAAAATCATAAACAATCCAATATTTTCGAAATGTTTAAGAAAAGTAGTCAAACACTATAATGTTTTAACATCTTCTAAAAATGTTATTAACACAATACTTATACTTACTTAATGATTTTTTGGGGAGAATTAGTACCTTCAATTAGCGTGCTCAATGATTTGTATGGCAAACTTATACTCATATTAAGATATAAGATAAATAATTTGTATGGTAGAATGCCTCCTCTTTTCATTTGGAAGGCCGTCGCAATTAGTTACATATAATTCAACCAAGAATAATAATGTTGCATAAATATTGGGGATTTTGTTACATCCCAAATCATTTATTATGCAAGTAAATAACATGATTTTTATTGTTTAGTCTTATGATTTACATGTTTGAGACAAAAGTTTAAGTTTTATTCTTCAACACAAGATATAAATTCCACTATAAAAAAATTCTCAATGATTCTACAAACTATTGTAGTGGGTTTTCAAATATTAGATAAAAGTGAATTTAATTTATTGACAGGAGTGCATGAAGTTGTACAATCATGGAAGATCATATTACAGTCATCAAATATTTAATTAAAACGTATACAAGAGTTTACAGAACATTCACTTTATTACATTGTACAAATTCAAAAATATGCTGAACCATACAAACTTGATTAACATCAGAGATAAACAACATTGTTTTGAACTAAAGCTATTTACAAATGAAGTGCAATTTACAAAATTCACAAGGTCTATGATTTCAAAATGTTACAAAATTGCCCATTTATCATTCATGGCACTACTTCCTATGCTATCAAATTCTACGGCTACAAAGTAAACACCAACTTCACATTATCCTGGATTTGATTGTCCTTTTCTTAGAGTAGTGCGCATAATTTTTGAAGTTCTTCTTTGTTGTGGCTGGCTTCTTCTGCTAGATTCTTGTTTTCCTATAAACTCTGCTTATATTTAGCAAGAAATTGAAGATGAAGCTCGCGGCCAATTGGAACATCATCAGAAGACTCTAGGTTTTTATTGATGTTCTCGTATGCAACTGTGTCCATCTCAATCGTATCTTCTTCCTTGTCGGAATCTTCTCCAATTGTCGGTGTTTCTTGAAGGGCAGAATGGAGCTAGTGGCTTTTAATAAAGCCTTCGATCTCCTTGCCAATAGATGAGTCGCATCCAGTGTCCGAGTCGTCACTGGAAGTGTCAGACCACACGACTTCCTCGTTTGGAACTTCAACCTCCTTCGCCTTTTCTCCTAGTTTGAAAACTTGCGCTCTATTGGTAGTGTCGCCGTGGATACTAGTGTCATCTTGGAGTTTGGCTGTATTTCCACTGTATTTCCAATCGACTTCTACTCCGAGTATAATTTTTGCGTATACCATATGTAAAATGGATAAATCGCCCTCGTTCCGGTGAACCTTTGTCGTGTTGTAGGTGTGCTGGTACGCTTAGATGCACTGCTCTTTGAATACTTCATTGGTGCAGTAATTTAAATTACCCTTGTCCTGCCGCCGAAGTTGCGAATACCACAAATGCGGCGACATTTGTCCCAAATGACACCAGGCAATGTACTTTGCACACTCTGTAAATGTCCACGGACTTGGTACATTTCTCCACCCTCGAAATGCCTTTAGCTCACCATCAATGAATATGTGAATGCATTTCTTCTGCTTGTGGCTGCGTACTCGTCTCGCATCACGCTGTCGTTTCTTCATTCTCTTCTCGGAATCCCGAATCTCAGAAGGGCCACTTGAGTCCATGCTTGAAACTAGTGTAAGAGGGTGCGGGAGTAAAAGGGTCTCAATAGACACCGTAAAAGACTTCCCAGTAGTGCTTAGCAAGCAGCCGCCACGTGGCAGTTGCAGTCCAAAGCGCTTGGGAAGTAGGCCAATCGTGCCACGATTTCCAAACTTGTAGTGAGGCATGCCCCCCGTAGGCCACGCGCATACGAGATGAGACGGGCGCGTACCAATCATGAGTGGGCACGTACGAACATCGTGGCCGGGGCGCGCGAATGGAGGCCAGGGGCGTGCTTTGGGGGCCGGGCACGTGCGCTTTGAGGCCGGGTGTGCGCGAACGGGGGCCAGGCTTGTGCAAATATGGGCCGTGTTCAACTCCCAACTAGGTGGCATGTAGGTGGTGAGGCCAAACAATTCATACAAGCGCCTATGAAATGATGCTCTACATTTTGCGCAAAACCTACGCGTCAAGAGACCACCTAGGAGACACATCGGATGGTATAAACACCGGCACGTGCCAAAAGCATATGCACCTTCTAGCCCAAAAGGATTTAAACAAACCGAGTAAGCATCTTCATTTTGCGTGAAGCTTGCTGGTGTTGGCCATAACTTGCGTGCTTCCACGTTTCCGCTTGGTTGAAGGGCATGAGAAGACATAGCCTCTACGTGGTCCCACTCTAATTTGCACAGCCAATAGATTTACCATGTGGCAAATGAGGCAATTCTGTTGGAAACATCTCATCGATGTGTGGCCAAGATGTGAGTCCAAAGTCACGGCGCGTAGTAGTAGTCAAATATTCGTTGTCAATCTTCTAGACCTCTATTGCCATTTGCCTTGCACGGTCAACATTCAAGATGCATGCCACCTTCCATTGATAGTACTGTTTGCCCACCGATCTAATCCTTTTTCGAAGGATGTCGTTTGCAGTGCAAAGCTAAACTAGTTCCATGCTTGGATTGGGTGGGGAAAACGACAGAGAATCCTCGGTGCCGATGGAATCCACAAATGGCTGCGCTGCTACAGTTGGCGGCAGTAGAAAAACCGATGGACACCTAGCAAAGCGTTGACGCGGTGGTCTCGTCGGGGTCTCTAGCAAGCAACTAGTAATGTTGCCAACCAGAATTGTGTCGTCTACACCTCGAGCAACACCGCCAATATTAGCCTGGCTCGCAACACATTCTCGACGTAACTCTTCTATCTCGACTGCATCCTTGGTGATAATATCACCCTTTTCACTGGATTGCAGCTTGAGGTTTTGAATCTCTTCTTGGAGACGTTGAATCATCTCACCCTTCAAGCTTATAGTGTCCAAAAAATCCTGGTGAGCATTGATGGTCGTACTTCCAGACCCTGATGCTACATGCCTGGTGTTGGAAGTGGTGACTACGACATCCATCATTGGCATTTCATCCATAACATGGAAGGATTCTTCATCTTCTACACCCCCAAGCCTTGCTATGGGTTCTTCATCGCCAACAAGATTTACGATTGGTTAATCTACTTGGCCACCTGCTTGAACCATCAAAAGCCCTACTTGATGGAGCTTCACTCGTTGCCGTTTTTTACATGAAGCACGCGCCACTGCTGAACTTGATGAGCGCCGACCTACACGTCCATCTGAGTCCAAATCAGGTGATGAATCTGACTCTACTGAAGGTACTTCTTTTGGGCCATCCGTTTTCTAAAGCCCTACTGCCGTAAAATGAAACACTAGATGTTGCTCCCTAGGCACATCGGCATGCATCCACACCCTCGGCCTTTTTGGAGTTTTCCGCACAATCCTCCAATCCACTTGCTTATTGAGAATGACCTCCGCATATACCATGCGAGCGAGATAGAGGGGACAATCATTGCAGGACATGAATTCGAGCTCGTATTAGTATTGGTGCGCTTAGAGGGCACGAGCTCAAAACTGCTCATTGATGCTATACTTCAAATTCGCCTTTAATCGTTTGTGTGACGATTTATCAAATGACGGTGTGTAGGAAACATCCTCTACAATTGGCACCACTCGATGTATTCCTCGCAAGTGAGGAGAGACCATGGCGATGGCTCATCTTGCCAACCCACGAATGCAATTTTTACTGGATTGTTGAACACATGCATCCGCTTCTTCAGGAGCTTCCCGTGCCTCGGCCTATCTTTGTCTTTCTCCCTCTTCCTCAGCGCGGTGGACATTGGTGGCTGCTGTTGGGCTTCCGGCTCACTCTCACTTTCCATAGGAGAACACTCTAAAAAAATCTACCAAAATATCCGTTAACTATGCTAAGCTCTATCTCAAAAAAAAAACAATCGAAGATTACCACCTTGGATTTAAAAAGAATCCAAGGTAGTGATGTTAATTAATTCAAACCGTGAACAAAGGTGATGCAAAACGTCGTAGTTATGTGTGCAAATCTAGAGCCACAATCCGAGATCACGCAATCAGCCACCTTAAAAAGATAGTTGAAAGCCACGATTTCCAATTGGAGTTTGTGAGATGGGCTCGGCATGCGCGGCCATTTATACCTGTAAGGCGGGCGCGCACGCGGCATGGGGATTGGACGCATGCCGTATGGGGACCGGGCGCGTACGCTGGGGTCTCGCACGTACGATTCGGGGTCTCGGGCGTAGGATTAGGGGCCTCGCGCGTACGAACAGGGGTTGGGGGCATGGAATCTGGGGCCACGCTTGAGCGGGAATGGCGGTGCGCAAGCCGGAATGGGTCGGGCGCGAGCGGGAACGGGCCAGGCGCATGCAGACGTGCATGCGAGGCCACGGTTTTCAATTTCACTATAAATGGAACAAATTCTAATTTCAATCACAAAGGCTCCTTTCAAGTGGCTCTTTGTCCTAGTACTATTCGTACTTTGCTAGGAACTAAGAGGGGGCCCACCACACATTGGGTCCGGGGGGGGTTTTACTTTTTTTAATAAAATTCTAGTTTGTGTAGAGTTGTGAATATTGCAATGGCGACTAATCGTCATACTGGAAAGCGCCCCAGGTATGTTGATTTAGATGCTCCAGATGCATCTGAGCTTCCACCTATGGGCCTTGCAGAGTCGAGCCGCAATCCTTCCGATGAACCGAAGGCACCGTCGAAGCGGGCGAAGCAAAAAATGTCTGCGCACGAGAAGGATGCCAGTTATCCACCAAAGGAGTATAACGCATTTCTTCGAGGTGTGGCAATTCAATATTACCGTCGATGGTGTGAAACTGACGTGGTGCAATTCTGTCAAGTTTATTTGGAGAAGGGAGAGCCAGGAATCATGTGCCTACATGTCAACCTGCAGTCAAAATTTGAGCGCGCTCTGGAGAGTTCTGAATCGTACATGGATGCAGACGGCATGTACCACTATGCCTCATTCATGGAGAGAGTAATCACTCAATGCACAAGTAATGCCTCGCATGTATTTGATTGTAAGGTGAAAAAACCTCGCGAGGGCCAGTATCAGCCTCGAGACTTGGAACTCCGCTAGTTCCTCGAAGGTGTGAAGACCACCATTAGCAGGTTTTCAAGCTCTCGTACAAGAGGCATGCCTTGGAATGAACAAGCAATGAAGTCGGCCATGGAGGCGCATATGTTGGACAACATGCAATTCCTTCCAAAAGACATCGGACATTATGGACTTTCGGGATATGACGCCATTGGTGGATATGGAAAGGTTCGGAAGGTCTGCATCGTGGGTGTGAGAGCCATTTCGGCATACATGGAGTTTGCCGGGAAAATGCCAACGGCGTCTCATCTGAAGGAGAAATTTAGACAACGATCTCACAAGGCCATGATATGTCATGTTGCACACCAAGGAGTTATAAAGTTTTGGGCGGTGAATACGAAGAATATGGAGGCGTACACATTGTGGTGGAATGGTGGTAGCTCGGCCCATTCTCCACATTTAAATAAATCTGGACTTTGAAAGTCTAGATTGGTCAAAGTCCAGATTTATTCAAGGAAAATCTAACAAAATATGATATAGAGGTGCTTCGTAAGATCCTATGATCTAACAAAGATGGTCAATAAATTTTGAAAGTTAGAAGCTTCACAAGAAAAACAATTGATAAGTTGTAGGAATGTGTGATGTAGCAAGTGACCTTGCAAGGATAGGAGAATCGTAGTAGAAGTGACCTTGCATCACAGGATAGGAAGATCCTACCATCAGCATTTATTAGTAGTAGAAGTGAGAAGAATAATGTATTCATTGCATCTACAGTGAGAAACAAACGTAGCATGTATGCAGTTAAAGTAGAAACAGAAGTATTTGAGGAGGGGTAATACATTTTAAATAATTATGACATCGCCTAGGTTTATGTATAAAAGTTATCAAACATGTGAGCATCTTCCATAGGCAGCTAGAAGAAGCAGGACCATAGGATCCTGCTATCTTGCTGGAAGAGTTTCGAGAAAATTACAAGATAATAGTATTGTATAAATTGCATCAAATGGCAGGAAAGTAACGTAGCATACTAGCATTTAACGGTAGGATCAAAAGTATCTGAAGAGAGCTCATACATTGTCGATAATTAATGACAACGCCAAATTGAATGCATTATAATTAAAATAGATGTAAACATTTATCATAGACAACAAGGAGCAGTAGAATCGTAGGATCCTACTATCTCGCTGGAAGAGTTCAAGAAAAAGACGAGCGATGAGAAAACTGTGCTATCTTTCTTGAAAACTTCTACGACATCATAAGTCGTGTTGTGGAAAGTCATAGCTGGATTTCAAGGAGGTCAAGGTCGCAAGATCCTACGATATTGCTGGAGAACCCTAATACCATCAAGGTTCCGCCACGTTTGCAGCTTCAAGGTTAGCCAATGCTGCAATTTGGTCCCTCTTCGGAATTTTCCGAGTCTTAGGGTTCGTTCCACTTAACGCGGAGGCAAATACGACGGCATTGACATAAACTTGAAGTGGACGTCGTTTTTCAGGAACCCACGTTGCTGCCCTACAATCGTCATACTTCTTTTTGTGGTTTTTGAATTGATTTCTTGGCTCTCAGAATTGAATAATGAACTTTCCATATTCTGCAGGCCCTCTTTCACAATTGACTGCTGAATATGCTCTCCCTAACCAGACGGGATATATTTTGGGGTATGAAGGACGAAGTAGGATCCATGATCCCGCTCTGACATCTCGCCATGGATTTAAGGCGTCTTTTGGTCTCTCTTTCCTTGGGCCACAATAAAATTCAGGTTCGTCATCTTCAGGTGTGACATCTCCACTGGTAATGAGGCACAATGGAGCTGGATCTGTGGCTCTCCAATCATGAATTGGCCAGAAGCCTTCTACCAAGGCCACAAGAGTGGGAGGAAGAGGTTTCTCTAGTTCTGCAAGTATTCCATTCTAGTATTCGATATAAGATGGAAAATCCTTTCGAAAGCCCATACTTTCAAGCATCCCGCATTCCCAGAATTCTATATAACCTCGAATTCCACACTTGATGAACGACCTTTTATCAAGAGCTTCTCTCTTGCCTTCTCTAGATTGCCTGTGGAAGAAAGAACTTCATTGCCTTACAACCGCCTGAAAGGTACTGGATTTGGAGCCCGAAAGGTAGCATCAGTTTTTCGTCAGCATCCTCCTTCCAAAGACGGATAGCAGGCTTGTCTCTAGATAGCCAGTGTGCATGAACTGCAAGTTCCTTAAATTGCATGACGGGCCACCCTTCTTCATCTACGTAGAATTTAAAGAGGTGCGTCTCTCCTAAGCCAACAAGTCTGTCAGCACTATCATGAATATAACCATGGACGAAAGATTTGAAATCAGCAACCTCTTGAATAAACTCGGGCATAAAACCCAAGTCCTGCGACTGCATGAAGGACATCATCAAATTCGCGACAATATAAGTATTTTGGCTCTTCAAGGTCTTGGATAAGTGGCTAAAGTAAGCATCAATATCCTCATGCGTGTGCCCGACTAATAAGAAACCAACTTGGATTTCTTTGAACACCCTTCGATAAGTCAACATTGATAAGAACGCCATGAGAAACTGGTTCTTATTGTCCTTTGCAGAGTTGTCAAGCTGCAAATATAACTTTTTTGGAAGGAGGACGGGTACAATCGAGTTATTCGTTACCGGAGGTAAGAGGTGAATACATCTGGACTTCCCTCTGAGCATAGCTTCAAAGAAAGAATTGGCCGGCTCATGGGAAAAAATTCTACTTAATTCACGAATGGGTGGTTCCTCGAGACGCCGAAGCAATCTCGCAAGGGAAGAGATAGTGTAATTAGAGTCTCATGGCCACAAGTCAGTGGAGTAGTGAGCATAGGCACCATCTCCATGACCGTGCATGACCATATTGGTGACGTTCATTGGGAACTTACCCAAAGGTGATGTGAGTTTGGTAGAAACTCGCATACGAGGAATAGCGGTCTTGGTTGTATCCATTTTATCGTGGATTAGACAAAGAATATCGCCCTTTTGCCGCTTAGACTCCTCTCTCCAGGTATGGCACATATGCCTACACAAAGCTTGGAGGTTGCAATGGGTTTGTTTCTGCTTCACGAAAGAATTATATTCAGCGGAACCGTTAATTGATCTGTCGATGTACTGCAATAGAGTGTCAGAGAGGGTGCACTTTGCAAATGAGCTCCTAACGAGTTTAACCGCAACATTGTTGAAGTGCTCCCTCCTCATTCTACTAATAGCGGATTGCAAAATCGCGGGCAACCCACATTGTAGATTCCTCTGCAAATAAGTCAAAACATTGAGTGCGTCAGGTGAGTGCCCAGTAAAAATTGAACTTAAATCAGATTGAGAATAACCACAGAATGGGAGGACTGTAAGATTGTAGCATACTCTTGGCAATCGTAGGATCCTACCATGAACTAGATGTACAGAGCAAAGATAGAGGGTCTTTTAGGACATTATCATAACCATGAGGTGCTCAAAGTACACGTGAATGCAGATAAGTGGTTCATGTGGTGTACTATGTAGAGTAATACCTCTTGCAGTTCGTAGAGACAGTATTCCTTCAGAATGCTCCCAATCGTCACTAAGAGCTTCCCAAAGTAACCGCTCCGGTTTCGTTCCCACAAAGACCTAAATATCTTCTTTTCAATACTCCGGATTACTAAGCTTAACGAAGCGATTCGGTTACGAGTTAGCTATAGTCTTTTCTTACTTAGGTTAGATCCGGATTCTTCCGGAATCCGGATTACTACAATGGTTTCCGGAGAGTAGGTTCCGAGAATCGGGAGGATAATTTGATTTGTCTCTGTTCCTCCTCAGAGAGTCTTCTAGAGTTTTTAAGCAAGTGGCCGAAGTCCACTGACCCTGTTTTGTGTAAGTGGCTGGGTTTCCCACTGCCCTGTGACTTAAAGTGGCTAGACACCCACTATCCGGAACTTATAGTGACCGAACACCTCTCTCCCTACTACGCTAACTAGTAATTTGATTGTTGCTGCCGGACGTCGGCTCTCACGGAAAAAATTACTCACACAATCCTACCCTCAAGAATGGATCCGTCACTCACAGGTTCCATACACCACAATCAACACAAGGTAGCAAATCTAGTGTAAATGGTAGCGTATATTTCCGAGTGAGAAGAACAAGATAAAAGGGTTTTGCCCAAAACCCTACTACTAAGTACTAACTAAGTCCTGACTAAACTTAGTCTTTCCTCCTACCTATCCACGGGAAGACCGCTAGATCTTATCTAAAAGATCCAAAAAATCCGGAAAGTTCCAGATCCGATCTCAGATCCATAAATCAAGGAACAGTTCCGTCTCCGGAATTCCTACTTAATCTACAAAACTGGCTATTGATTCCGGCAGCAGCCAGGTGCGCTTGGGGCCCCATCGTTAGTCGCTGCTGATCCGGACTCTAACCCTGAGAAAAGAAGACAAAGAAATTCAAAACCTATCTAATCCTAAGTTGGAGCTCCAGGGCCCCGGTTTCTCCCACTCCGGCGGGAGGGGGAGATCTCTACCGGAACGCGCGCCTTGCCCTTCGCCTTCTTTGACGTTGCCGGCGAAAGGGTGGTCCTCCGGGTCGATGGTCCGGCTGCTGGAGGGACAACGGCCACCGGAGTACTGGCGTCCGGCGGTGGAAGGGGCTGTTGCGGTGATCCTTCCGGAATCGGGAGAGCTGGCATTCCCGCTGCGGAAGCCGTTCCGGCCTCCTGGACCAGGTCTTGGTAGCTTCCGAATGGACTCCTAGGTCGATCCGCCAGTCTTCGGGACACGGACCTTGGAGCAGTTGGAGGGTCGCCTTCCACCAGAGGGTCCGGCAGCCGCATGTTGGGTGGCGACAGGAGATCCGGAAGCTTCTTCAAAATCTCACTCGTACTAGGATTGGGGAGTACGATACCTTCCGTTGGTGTCCGTGGCGACGGAGTGTCCAAGGTCTCCGAATTCGCGGAGGTCTCGTGTCCACCGGGAATTCCAAGGTTGCCCGGACCTCCGTCAAGGCGGCGGCGGAAGCATTAGCCTTTTCCTCGGCCAATTTCCGGGCGGTCACTGCCAAGGCGGCCTCCGCGAGGTACCGCTTCATCTTCTTCTCCATGTCATTGCTGGCTTTGTACATTGTGGAGATTTGCGTATGCAGTGCCTTCGAGTCTGTCTCCTGGTTCCGGAGTTCCTCCACCCGGTTGATGGCGTCCTCCAGCCGGTCGACGTCCAGGCTCCGGAAGATCTGCTCAACGTTGGTGGTGATGACAAAGTTGGTCTCCTTAAGGAGACCAACCCTCCAGCCGATCTCTCGGGTGAGCTCGTCCATTTACTTGAGCTGTCCCTTGGAGTCATCCTTGTCCACCTTCCTCCTCTTCCGGCTAGTTCCTTCTGATGGTCCGAACTCATCTTCTCCAGAAGATGCGGAGGAGCTGTTGATGCCCGGACTCTCCGCCTTGGGCTCCTTCCCCTGAGGTCTCTTAAAAGTCTTCCGGACTTCCGGAGTGCTCGTGGTTGCTGCTCCCGGTGCAGTCTCTTTTTCTCCGGACTCCTCTTCTTCCGACTCGTCCGCTCCATACCTCTGGAAGTTAAGCACTTCGTCGTAGTGCTGGACTTCCGCCTGAGTGAGTTGCTGGTGGTGCGCATAAAGGTGCACCACATACGAGGCCAGGGGTGTTGCCGATTTCTTCACCTTCTGGAGATTGGCAACCAACCGGTTGATTAGGTTGGTCATCAACGTTCCTCAGTCGACGACGATCTTTCCTCGGAGTGCTCCGAGGAAAGTGCAGGCCCACTTCGCCACCACCCGTTTTGGCTTTTCGGGATGGAAGATAGGGTTTAAAAACCCTAGCACGAGCAAGGCATCCTAGTGCCGAAGGTCTTGGAGGTTGTAGCCATCCTTCGGGTCTGCTGGTCCTCCGAACTCTTCCGCCAGAAATTCGTCCCGCCGTTCCACCACCTTGGTGCGGCCAGCCCGGAAATCGTAGGCCTAAGACCACTCCGGGACTCCCCAGACCTCCGGATGGGCTCTCATCAGCCCCTTGTATTTCTCGTCCGGCGACCCAACAAGCTCCGGACGTAGACCTCCTCCTGGATGCCCCACGAGACCTCGAGTAAACCCTCACAACCCATATACTTCAGGCTGTTCTTCAGCATACCGAGTTCCTCTGGGTCTTCTGGGATTTCCGGAAGAACGCGGGTTAAGGGGGGCAGTGCAATTGCCGGCTCCTCGTCTCTCCGGCCGCGCCCGTCTCTGTCCGTTCTCTTCTTCTTTGCCATCGGCACAGACTTCATGGAATCAGACTATCACCTCACTATCTCTCGAGGTTGTCCCTGCACGCACCGTCCTCACCAAAAGCCCTCCCTCACAGACACACGTCCGTTCTAACTGTCCCATTCTCCAAACCCTAAAGGCAAGCGGTTCGGAAAACCGTAAGAGCGAGAGAGAAAGCGAGAGCAAAAGAAAGAACAAGCCGAGGCACGGGAAGACAAAGTGAGAAGAAAGAGTATCCCTCCAAACCCCAGCTTTAAGTAGTCGGACCGTAGTACGGTATCATGATGACGGTTGACGGTGATAGTTCCGACCGACAGTTCTGGATAACCACCTGAACCGGAATCCCGGTAACTGCTCCGGTTCCGTATTTGACAGTTTTAGGCTTAATTTGGGTTTGTAGATTGTCTCCTCCAACTTTATTCTTTCATCAAGACTATATGCTGTTCCTTAGACCAAACTAGCGTAACTATTTACTAATTTTTTTTGTTTTGGCCAGAATATAAGGGTAACTTCCGGCACCACGTGGGAACGGAGTCCCACAATACCTCTGTGGCGTTAGCCTGGATCTTCTTCCAACTATGTCCAGAGGGCAGAAACTTTTAGACTGTCCATCCTGCCTGGTACTGTCAACCTCATCTGACTGGGCATGTGATCAACACTCTCATTGATGATAGCCGTAATCGTACCAAGTGCTTGCACGGTTCCAAGGTGGAGTCGTTTGACGTCTTTGTTCCCGTGCGTAGAGGAAACGATGTCCTTGTACTGGTCCATATATTCGTGAAACGTTGATTTCGGTATGCCATGGATTTTGTACCACGCTGTAGCGCAGATATCCTGACCTACTAAAATGACATACTTTCGTTTCCGATAATTGCCCATATAGCATAATTGTCCACCCACAGACCTTGCATAATCCCGACGCTCGTCAAAGTCCTTCAACCAAAACTTTTGGCGAATGAAAAGGGTATCATGGGGCCTGATTAAGCGCATGCACTCGTCAAAACAATATGATTGCAAACTCACTACTTGAATCTCTTCCGGCATAGTCTTCTTAGCGAATGCGTTGAACTTCTCCTCAGTCCGCTTCTTGCGACGAACATATCGGTATGGTGCTTTTGGGCGGCCACCAAGGTGCCCATTCGCGTCCGGTGCTTCAGGAAGACGATTGAAATGGTCGAGTGCATTGCTATGCCTATGTCCTTCTTTGAATGCACGGTCGGAAATGGGCCACCTCCGATGACTCATGATGTCACTAGGATCTCTAATGGAAACGTCGAATATTGTGACGCCAATGTTCTCCTCCCCCAAAGTACTGTTTTCGAACGGCTCATCCGGAGAGATGCAATTAATGCGACCAGAAGCCAAAAGATCCCCATCACTGTTATAGCGCTTCACAACCTTCCCCACCCACTCTGCCTGAGGTACAAAAGGAAGAGTGTTTATCGACCCAGAAGTTTCGCCTAAGTCCGAAGTCAGGACAAGGCTTGCTATCTTCCAGAGAATTGTTCTACCAATTGATTCAGCCAAGACAGAGATGCCCTCCTGCATTGGATCTCAAGAGGTCGAAGAAGCATCAATTCCGCGAAGGTGAGATCAATGTTGACGCCAAGCCAACACCTAGTAGAAACGGCTTCAATGACAATGGCATGTCCAACAACGCCATGTCCAGGGTAGCAAAATAAAGCACTCATGCCCGGTTCATATTGGTTACGCTCGTCCTTGGCTTCAACATCAGGGTTAACGCTTGCAGAATCAATAAACTCATCGTCCGGCCCGCAACTTAAAGACATCAAAGGCAACCGGAGATAAAAGGATCCAATAAACCTTCAATCAGCCCTGCTCTTCGTTCTCCTGATGAAGAAAAAATTGTAAGGGACAACAATCTACAAATCAAGCCTGATGACACTAGGTCATAAGATCCTACGATGAACTGTGATTTCATGCTCACCCTTGATTCCCAGGTTCTGCGATTACCCCAGAGTGGTACCAAAGCGATCGTAAGATCCTACCATTGTTCGGTAACTCCTAAATAATCCTAGGCGATAGTAAGATCCTACGATCATCCGAGATTATATACAACATCCACAGTCCTCGTTCGATCACAAACCAAAGAGATCGTAAGATCCTACAATCATTTCAGAACCCGTGTTTGATCCTCGGTGATAGTAAGATCCTACGATCTTCCAGAATACTTGGCTGCACTCAAAGCCCACTTTCATCTACCACCAAATAGATCGTAGGATCATACGATCTTAATATGACCCCTGACCGATCTTCAAGGATAGTACTATACTATAATCATCCGATATTATCAAAGGATCATCCAATATCGTATGATCATGACTGTACGGAAAGTACGTTTAAGAACAGAGTCATAGCTACTGAACCAATTGATTTAAGCAATGGCAATAGTTGTTTCTACCACAAGTATACGTAGTTTACAGAATATGATACAGAGTAATTTAAAACAGCAAATACTTTACAAACCATTGCAACACTTTGACGATTAAAATTAGTTTAGAATCTATGATTCTGACTCACTTACAACAGCATCAACTTTGAAAACCACTGCGGCACTTGCATTTCCAAAATATTTCAAAATCCCAATGCATACAAAGTGGGAGAAGGAGACAATACCGTAGATTGTGACGGAACCGGAGAGAGATGGATCAATACTGGCAGCGGGGCAGCAATTAAGCGCTTGATCAGCTTGAAGGTGAAGCTCAGAGTGACCTGAGGGTGAAGTTGAGATTTACGCGAATGTGAAGCTCAGATCAACGTGAATGTGACGTTCACATTGACGTGAAGGTTAATATGAGCATACGACTTAATGCTCGTTGTCTAAGCTCGGCAGAACATGACGAAGAAGAGACGAAGTAGGTGAAGTCCAAGCTCGACTAAACACAAAGACGATACCTCATTACTGACACTCTCATACTCCAATTGTCTTCAAAACAAACACAATGCTCTCAGTTTGTGGGCAAATACAACGCTCTCAAACTCAAACTTTGCTGGAAATGAACTCGTAATGCTTAAACACTAAAAGCAGAGCAACCTCTTCTTGATCTAATGAAAGCGGGAAGTACATCAAGAACAGGTTGAATCCTTGGCAGGGTTAGAATCATAATCATTTTCAAGGACGTGGAGAGTTGTACGAGTGCCACTTCGAATGTAATTATTACCAAGATGGAAAATGACAACAACGGAGACAAGATAAAATATATTAGTGAAATTGTTCTTGAACTATGGGAACGTCCAGTGATCATGAAAAACACACGTATTTCAGTACTAATCATGAACTTACGACAATTCGTCATGGTTACAATCATTATCCTATTAGACTAGGTTAAAAGTTCAGGGTTCTAGGTTCAGGGTTTAGGATACAAGACTACAGACTCAAGCTTCCAGGTTTGGGGTTCTAGGTTTAGGGTTTTAGGTTCGGGGTCTTAGCTTCAATGTTTGGAGTTGAGGTTTCTAGGATCAGAGTTTCAGGTTTGGGGTTTTAGCCTCAGGGTTTGGGATTCATGGTGGTTGGTTTAGGGTCCTAGGTCCAAGGTTTTTGCTTCAGGGTTTCGGGTCCAAAGTTCTAGGTTTAGGGTCCTTGGTTCAGGGTTTTTGCTTCATGGTGTAGGGTTTAAGGTATCAATCTCAGGGTTTTAAATTTAGGATTTCAGGTTTAGAATTTAGGCTCTAAGGTTGAGGGTCGAGGGTTGAGGGTTTAGGGTTTAGGGTTCAGGTTTCGGGGTTCCACGGTTAGGATATTGGACTAAATTTCAGGGTTTAGGGTAATCCTTGAAACCCTTGTATAAATGATTTGTTGAGCTTGGATAAAACATTCACGTATTTTACACTAAACATACAATAAATGTATTAGAATATAGCAAGAGATACACCTTTGAATTGGAGATTCAACTAAAATCTTTCATTTGGGGGTCATTTCAATATCTAAAGCTTATTATGCTTAAATATGACACCATACATGTAAATAACATGACCATTTTGCAACTTCTTAACCCTAAACCTAGGTGCACTAATGATCTAAAATAAAGTTGTCATGTGTCCGTGGATCAAGCTCAACACAATTATAGGGAATTACAACAATTATATACATCAATTCCTACACCTTGTATGTGAAATTTGAATTAACAATGATCAAGTTGTATTTATCCTTCTATAACAAATGAATTTCAACACATAGAAAATGAATGTATTGCCAATTCCTTGAGTGCCATGTATTGTTTCATCAAATCATTTTGATGAAACTATAAAGGCTACTAGGAGCTCAAGGTGACAATTTGTACCAATGGTAGGAGATTATGACACAAAAATGAATTCTCTCAAATGCAACGCGTTAGGCCTAGGACTTTTATCATTTGTATTCCTAGTCTATGTTTTCAAAAAATTCATTACTACTCGCTCTAGAAAAATTGTAGTTTGTTAAGAAGAAACTATCACTTTAGTATGAAATCATTGAAATAGTATGTAGAATCTCCTTTGCAAATGATTTTGTAACTTATTTGCCATCCATGTAAAGGGAACTTCCCTATAATTATCTAAGATTATCTCTGAAGTTCTTAGAATTTTAAGATTTAAGTAAGGTTTATTGAATAGAAATAACTAGAAAAAAAATATATAATGAAGAAATTGAATGAAAGATTGAATAGAAATACCTAGAATTAAAAAATAGAATAAAGAAATTGAATGAAAGATTGAATAGAAATAAGTGGAATCAAAAAATAGAATAAAGAATAAGTCTAATGAGAGATTGAATAGAAATATCTAGAATCAAAAAGAAAAATAAACAAATGGAATGAAAGATTGAATAGAAATACCTAGAATAAAACAATAGAATAAAGAAATAGAATAAAAGATTGAATAGAAATAACTAGAATTTAAAAATTGAATAAGGATTGAATAAAAATAAATCGTGAATTGAAAATTTATGAACCTCCACTCCTTGCACAGTTGTTTTGAATATGCTACACCCCTTTTCTACCTCTAAAAATTGGTGTATAGGGAACTAACCTCATGCTTAAGACAATGTTAAGAGATTAAGAGCTTGTGTAGTGCAAAAATATTATACGAAGTAATTTAGTCTAAAGAACTTGTTATTTTATTTAATTTTCAGCACCGAACTCTGAATTAAAATTCAATTCTTGATTAGACGTTTTAGTCTTCACCGTATAGTAATGATGACTCGAAGCATCATTAGAGCTTGATGTAGATGGCAACTTAGCAGTCATGGAGGAGTTGTGCGACCATCAATTACACTTTTAGTTGTCTCTCCCCCTCCCTCCTCCCCTCTTCCTTCAGCTTCTTATTTTCGTCTCACTTTTGGTTTCTTCTTTTCAGAGCCGTGTTTTGTATTTTGTGATTTGTTGTGAGTAGTGTTTTGTGATTTGTTGTGAGTGTTATTACCATGAGTGTATGCGCAAGTGTGAGCGCTATGAGCGCTCTGAAAGTAGTGTGAGTGAGAGTGCGTTTCAACTTCAAATCGGTGCGACTTGCGGACGCGTCGTTATGAAAGAGTGCGGCGCCTTGAAAGAAACTATACTTCAAGGTATGAATTTACATCTTAGAAACTCTGGTAAGTTGATATGTATTAGAAATTCGGTGTTTATAGGTCTTTGTGCATCTGAGGATGTTGGTAAGGAGAATGAAGTTGTTCGGAGTTCTTCAACTGTCGATGTTTTCTAGACATTGAATAGGTATCGTTGTTGTGATTCACGAGCTTCTAACACGACGTCTCGTCTAGCGTGTAGGGCAACCAATTCACGAGGATGACAGGCCCATCTGGCAATGCAAGCGACTGGAGTGACCCGTAAATTTCTATCCTTTCAATGATGATAAATTTTTCTTTCTCGTGTTCTGGTTTAGATGATTTGTAGTATGTTGTGAATGATTGTCAGATTTTGGTTTTCATGTTAGGTTTACAAGGTGCGTAGTATGTTATGAATGATTGTCAGATTCATGTGTTCGTGTTAGGTTTACAAGGTGCGTAGTATGTTATGAATGATTGAACACCATATTCGTTATATTGGGAAATTTCGATGACTTTGAAGATATATGATCTTTGAAGTATCTATATATAAAGACATTTGTAGGTGCAAAGCATAAAGACAATGCACCAAGAATACTATATTTCATTCCATGGATGGACTAAATTAGCCGAATGTCCAAAAAAAGGTAACAGTAAAGGAAGCATGTACCATTAATTCAAGCTTTATTCAAAACTTTACGAAAAAAAATTACACAAAACACCCATTTATCCTGAGGCAAAACACAATCTTCCTATCACTAATCATATGGTCTAGGGAGTTCCTCCATAAGCCTCTACACGCGTCTTCAAAAAAGCCCTCTGACGTTGCCTAGTCCATGTTGCGCCATTCTCTTGCATTAACGGACTCTCTAGAAGACGCTGCAAACCCCGCCTATGCACCTTGTCAGTGTTTGATTTGGGCAGCGAGTGTCGACGGGTGGAAGCGGAAGGAGAATATTTATTTCTAGCAGCATTTCCTGAAAGAATACGGGGACGGAGACATTTACCAGATGGGTCCTGCACAATAGGCGCCACATACGATCCAAACAAAAACAGTTTAGGTCGAATACTCCTACACGGCATACATGAAAAACTGTATCAATAAGATCCATCCTAGTGCACTTTAGCTCGAATGTAGTTAAAATGCTGAAGGGAAAATTCACAGAGCTTATTTAACATCCAACGAATAATAACAAGCTCAACTGAAACAAAACTACATGAGTGCAATGTAGCTCAACAACAAACCAAGATTGTCTAGGCAAGAACGACTCTATAGTGCAATAACTTGGAGGCCAACATAACACGCACCGCAAGCGAGCGTTGGGAAGTAGCATCCCTTAAACCGTCATAGAGTATACGCTTTGCCGGAGTACAACTATCTGGATTTAGATGCGGAGATCCTAGAAGTGAGCAAGGCCACTGCGGCGAAGGTGAGTTGTTCCTTTCATGAATTGGCTCATGCGCAATAGGGCTTTCAACAACTCCGTCGTCCACTGCCATGGTTGAATAATCCATGGTTGACTGCGCGGTTGTAGCAGAGTGCAACAAAAGCCCTTTACTCCAAAGGGAAAGGGCAAACTCCTCCGGGCCCGGCAAGGAATCCACGGACGCTCGACAATCACAATCCTGTAGAAAGTTCAACCAAAGTGACGCTCACATACCTCAAAACAATTGACGAAAATTCCAATCATTTAAAACAGCACGATATCCCAATAGTAGTAGGTGTCCATTACGGAAAACAAAACAAAGCGGCAAAACATCTCGGTTTCATTATTCAAAAAAATAGATACACAAAAAATGGCCCGACAAAATTTACAAAATGGCGTTGCACTCAACCGATACAGTTTAGCTCTATACGACCTAAAGTGTAATAAGGATCTAAGCGTTTTCAATGGCATTAAGAGCGGAGATTCTGATAGGCTTGGATTGCGTTCTAGATACTCGCACACTGACCACACGTCTTCTGATCATTATAGAACATCTCTCGGCTCGAGGGATGTTCGGCGTGGTACTCCGCTAGGCCACCCGGAAACTGATGAAGGTCAGAGAGATATGGCAGCAATTCCTCCAGTAGTACAGAATCATCTCTCGCGCCATCATGTTTGTGCGACCATGATGGAAGAAGAAGGATGTTCTCCAGCAAATTGAGCATATGCTTAATCGGGCTGTCGTCAATGACAAGTGTATTCGACGGAGTATACTCACGACCCAACCTATTGAAGAGATGGTTCAATAACGTCTTCAAGAAGATGTCCTTTTGAGTGCCAAATTCCTTCATGTAGATTGTTTTGCTACCGACTCTACGCTTGGGAACTCTATCGCAACTCTCCTGACCAAAGATCCTGAGAGGGTACGAAGAACTATGCTGAGAAAGATATTTACAAATCAGACGCGTTGTAGATTCCATCATCGAACTCCAGATCGTGATGGCGGCAATCTTAGACAACTTTGTGAGGAATTCAGCACAACCAAGACGCACTCGGACTAGTTTTGGGCCTCCTTTGGCCGGCTGCGAAGCCGAGTGAATAGACGAGTTAGAGTTCCTGGATCTCCTGGCCTGCCATGTAGGCTCACACGTGCATAGAATCCTATTGAGGTCAAGCACAACATTCAACCACCTGCCCTCGAAATCTGATAGGACTCTAGGCGTCTCTTCTAGATTACTGGCACCACTTATTGATGCCTTGCAGACCTGGTTCGAAAATGCCAGGAGAACGAATAACATTACTAAAGATTCATTAACAACGACGGGTCAACAAAATGTAGAACGAAAGAGGCAAACGGGGGAGTGGCGTCATGGAGGGGAGAGTGGAGTGCGAATAATGTCAGAAGAATACCTCAAGAACTTCATCGTCTTGCAGCATTTTGTCTCGGATCCCCATCAATCCCAACGAACCCTGCATGGTGTCAAGGGATTCCGAGTACCCCACAACCATTTGGGGGCACGGTTCAGAGACAAGAAGAGGTGGCTCCGGGACAACAGAATCATGATTGATCTCGTCTACGAGCACGGCCAAAGCTTTGACGACCTCTTCTACGACTAGGACTGTAGTTAAGACGACCTCATCTATGACTCGGTGAGCGATTGCGTCATCACCAAAACTTAGATCTGAAAAATTCAACAACTTCAACTAATCAGGTGATGCGCACATAGGACAGTGATATATGTCAGAGTCGTTAGATGTCAAGCACTTTAGCTCGAGTCGAGCTGAAGTGCTCGCTGAGCACTCTAATATTAACAAAAATTACTGGAGTACAAAATTGGACATTTACAAAATGTTCTGCCTCTATGTACTCGCAACTACGTTACACTAACTTGACGATGAGATGGGGACATCAACGATAGATACGTCCCGAGCGGGCGACTATGGGATGGTGAAATATGAAGCGATTGACCCCCAATGGAGACATGGGAAGGACCTGCCGGACCTGGCAGCAGCGAATCGCCAAGCAGACTCTCAGACCCGCGATCTGCTGAGGGGGGAGGCTGGGGGAATGCAGCATAAACTACGGGTGGGATCGTGGTGGCAGCTGGCAAATTAGCCGACATAAATCTCTACATCATGAGCATCATGTCGTCATGCTTCTGATCTTGGTCCCTCTTCATTTCTTCGTCACGCCTCCGCTGCAGAACCCTGAGCTCCTGGTCACGCTCCGCCAGCCGCTGCTCCATCAACCTACTCCGGGTGGCCTCCTTTTCGAGCTTCTTCTCAAGAGAGATCAACCTGGTGTCATCCTGAGCACTGCTCGCCATAGCCAACGAAGAGCGCCCGCTCGCGCTAGCGACCTTCTACTTCTTGGCCACGGGACGAGCGGATGACCCGCCCAAGGTCGGAGCTGAATGAGGCCTGTCAGAAATATCTAGCGAATCCAACTCCGGGAAGTCAAGTCGTTGCCGCGAGGAACTGATTATGTCTCTCGCTTCAGATTGAGAGACACTCTGAAACTCCGGCGGAGTGGCGTCAACGAAATTGTCATGAGACTCATCATCCGGAGTGGCAGTGCTCGAGCTCGGGCAAGCAACCAGGGCGCTCGAGTCCTCATCTTCCTCCTCATCGCCGAGGTCAATAATTGCTTTTCCCTTCCCCTTGGCAACTGCCGTGCCAAGCTCGGGGAAGATCTCCGCATTGACGTGATACGAACCGATAACGAAATTGGCCCAATCCAACATCAATGCGACCGCCATGGCGTCATCGTGGTCCTGCTCATTGATGTCGCGGGATATGCAGAATGCCTCCAGATCCAACATCTGCACACCAATGGATTGAACGAGTTACACTTGAGGTCGAATCGAGCTAAAGTGAATACAAAGGAACACGGCTATTTAAACTCAGCTATTAATACTTGAAAGGATACGACACGATTGATGACGGCTAGAAAATCATATAAGTATAAGCCGACACTTTAGCTCGACTCGAGCTAAAGTGCCACGCTACAAAAGCATAAGCAACGACCTCTCTAAAACAATCCATGTACACAGAGAGAGGGTATCAACACTTTAGCTCGACTCGAGCTAAACTGCAGGGAAACTTACCACACTCGCAATCACTAATTTTGTCCTCCCAAACAGTTGGACAACTGCCTCCTCCTTCTTGCAGAACAGCTCCAGGACCTTGATGAAGAACTCCATCCTCAGCTCGTTCATGTTCATGGAGCACGCCAGCTCGTTGTACTTGCGAAGCTTGGTGTGCAACACATGCTCCGGAGTTGCGTAGGTCTTCTTCACGGCCGGGATCTGCGTGAGTTCTTTCTTGAAGAGAAAGAGGAGGCCAATAGGGTTGAGAGCGCTTGATCTCGGAGGGAAGATACTTCGACTACAACACATTGTACGCATGGCACAATGACGGGCCCTCAGCAAACGCTGTCAGTTGAAGGTGTGACTGCTCATCGATGTGCGGAGAGAGATCTTCACATTTGCAGTTGCGAAACTGCGTCTGCCTCGAATCCTTGTAGTATGAATCCAGTGGACCCCAATCCAGGAGGGCACGCTTTGAGGCCATGCTGATGTTGTAGTTCTTCTTGAACTTCCGCCAGTTGGAACGACTGTACGCTCCAGAGCTGTAGAAGAAGGCCAGCTCCGGCCTGATCACTTGAAGCTCCATTCGAGCGACCTTTTTCCTCTTCCTCCGATCCACCCAGTCCCGGGCGGTGTAGCAATCCTCCAACACAAAATTCGGCTCCTTTATAACCACCTCAAAGTAGGGCAGTTTCCGTGATGGCCCTGATCGATTGAGAATGTGCTTGCACATTTACGCGTGATCGGCTTCGGTCATGTTGCCGAGAAACTTGAAGAACTTGCGCGTCAGGACCCCATCCTTCTCAGGCACCCAAGACTTGGCGTCCTTGAACTTCGCCATGGGTGTCAAAGTCGAATCAACGTTGATGAGGTCGCCATGCGTCGCCGAAGAGATGACATCCGACCAGAGCTTGAAGATCGCATCGGTCGATGTGATGATCTTCACCTTGTTCGTAATCGAGAGCTCTTTTGCCTTTCCGGCTTTCTTGAGCGCTACCTGGCTCTTCGCAACGTCGATCATTGCGAAGCACTCACCAACCGCGTTAAGAAATGGCTGCGGAAAACATGAACAAGGTCGATTAAGTTTACAATTTAAGCATAAATATAAACATATTTAGTAGGGTCCAACAACTACAAGTTAGCTCGAGTCGAGCTAACTTGCAACCTTAGAGTATACAATGTAAGCGATTTCAATCTCTATACAACATAATACAGACAGTGAGCAATCATGCACTTTAGCTCGAGTCGAGCTAACTTGCAACCTTAGAGTGTACAATGTAAGCGATTTCAATCTCTATACAACATAATACAGGTAGTGAGCAATCATGCACTTTAGCTCGAGTCGAACTAAAGTGCATGACCTTGGTTTTGATATATTACCTCAAACCTCTTGTCATTGGCAATCTCCAATGGCGTTCTCCGTCCTGACTTGTGAGACCCGCGAATGCCCGCGGCGGAGTGCTTCGGCATTGGTCTACCAGCTTGGATCCACAAAGCACAAGAGCCGAGGATATTGGTTGTCCACGTCGGCTTGAATTGGACCAAGTGATTCACACGATTATAATATGCGGATATCTTCCTCAGATTTTCCGGATCCTGCGTCCAGACAATGTAACACTGCCATGTTCGGAAGTGCCTTCTCATCACCTCTGGGACGTTGCCGTTTATCATCTCCTTTGAGGCAGCAACGCTGTGCTAGCCGTTGATGATGTAGTAGTCGCAGTCGCTGAGCTCCTCAACAGTCGTCGGCATAGCATCGAGCTTCGGCATGACGCAGAGAGTCTTCTTCTATGTCTTGTCTGGCATTTGGAGGTAGTAATGCTTCAAGTCCTCCATACCCCGAGGTTCGAATGCACGGATCGTCCACTCCGGCGGTGCATTATGCAACCTCATCACGTCAAGCTTGATCTTCATCTCTCTGTCTCCTTGGAAAAAACAGCTCTGACACTCCAACCAGAATTTTTGGTAAATTTGTTGGACGTTGTTGTAGTCAATTGTCTCTCCGAACCCGAGCGCTTGAGGGAGCTCGGAGAGTGTAGAGGCCATCAAATTGGCTAACTCCTCGTGTGATACGAGCTTCGTCTTCTTTCTCGAAGAGGTCTCCCACTTCTTGGCAGCTGAGCGCTTCTTGACGGGAGAAGCGGACAGCGTGATGCGCAGGGTGCTTCGACTTGTTCTTGCACCTGGTGTTCTAACCGGTACCGACGCTTGACTCATATCCTGGCTACCGGTCACAGCCCCAGAAACTATCGGGCGCCTCCCCGGGATTAATTTTGCCTTCTCTAGAGCGGCAAAGATAATCATTCTCGATAGAATGACGCGGAGTTTATTAGCTACAGCCTTTGCTTTCAGCGGCTCACCGCTACTAGTCTCCCATTTCTTTAGAGAGATTTCATGGTCGACATGAGTCACTACTTCATCAAATTTGGACCCCCTGAGTGATTCGACTAAATCGTGGATACAGAAGGGAGATGAACTATTGTCCACTACAATAGTAAACAAATACGGATCTACGGACTCATTGGTAGTCTCACACGACAACTTAACGTGATCGTTATCTTCGTGGACTACATCAGTAACTTTTGTCTTGAAGTCGGTGTGCTGGGGTATAGCGATATCACCAGCGAAGGTCTGACCAAACACTAGATTATCCGTGTAGGTCGCCCACAGAAGCGTCCACTTCAATGTCATTGAAGGATCCTTTAGCTCCCTGCAATCCAAGTGCTTGTTGTCGTCTCCGTCGTCATCATCAATGTCGACGGGCTTTGGCTGGAAGAAGTGCTACAGCTGAGTCACCATCCTGTCCGTCTCAGATCTGCACACAACAAAGAACAAATATTAGATTGCTAAATCAATCATCCAATTAGGACGGCAAGGTAATTGGATGGTCACGGCAATATAGTACTTGTATTTGGTATTCACACACTTGTATTCGGTATTCACATACTTGTAGTGAAGAGTACTATTCACATACTTGGCAAGAACGTGACTATTACAAGTATGTGAATACCAAATACAAGTATGTGAATAGTACTCTGAAACAAAATTTAGTCAATTGGAATATTTTCTTAGACCCTCTCAATCAACTCAAGCCTACTTCTCGTTCAACTCCCAAAACCATGGAAAAGCTTACGAACCGGTCCAATCACTCACGAACCTCACTCTTTGAGGTTCTCAAGTGGTTGGAGCGGGACTGAAGCTCATGCACGATTTATGAGAGGTGAATGAAAAGTAGACATGAGTTGGGAAACTAGACTATTACACGTCTCTAACATTGTTGTCGTCAAGCATTAGCTTCGTCTTTAGCTCAATTCAAGCTAAAGTGCTATAACATAGGATGTATATAAGTATAGCTCTCAAACATTCAGCATTTCTTTAGAAGACTTTCCAAGCTAATTTATTCAATTCATGGCAACTTCTCGTTCAACTCTCGGAACTGTGGAAAGCTTACGAACCGATCCAATCACTCACGAAGCTCTCTCTTCGAGGTTCTCAAGTGGTTGGAGCGGGACTGAAGCTCATGCACACTTCTGAAAGGTGAACGAAAAGTTGGCATGAGTTGAGTCATCGATATTATCGGTAAACTTTACTTTTGGAATGTTTTTAGGTTCGAAAGTAGTTGTGTTTGAGTTGTAATTTTGGTCATTTATTTTACACTTTAGTTCGATTCAAGGTAAAGTTTGTTGGCTTTGATGATTCTATAGCCAATCTTGATTGAGTAATTTGGGTTTAAGAGTTGTTACTATCATGAACTTAGCTTGATCCGGGCTTTAGCGCGACCATAGACGCATTCAATTGGCCACACTATAGCTGGAGTCAAGCTAAAGTGCAGACAAAGATGCACTGTTCATGTATATTTCAGCTCTACTTGAGCTGAAGTGTACTGGAATATTGCATCTTTGTCTGCACTTTAGCTCGACTCGAGCTAAGGTGTGGTCAATAGAGCGCATTATTGGTCACACTTTAGCTCGACTTGAGCTAAAGTGGGCCAACAGTGCACACTGCAGGTCCCACTTTAGCTCGACTCGAGCTAAAGTGCGACCAATAATGCGCTCTGTTGGCCGCACTTTAGCTCGAGTCGAGCTAAAGTGGGGCCAACAGTGTACTCTATTGGCCACACTTCAACTGAGTGAATGCTGGTTTTATTAGCCTTCCGTCTTATGATATGTAGGGTTAAGGGCTCCTGGGTGACAATATATATTTCACCATTCAGCCATTGATAATGAAATGTTATCCCAGACTTTCCTGCTGGAACTAGATGTCCCGCAAGAACAATAACAAACCCACACACACAATCAATCAACTAATCACTCTATATCAAAACCAAAAAACTACAACATGCAGACATAAAATACGACCACACAGAAGCAATCAGAATGCAGAACCATTGAAAAACCTATACATTAAGCAGTACATTGAAAATTCAACACACTGAACGTTTCAACACATTCAACATTCAACACATCGAAATCAGCACATAGAATCACAGAAAATACCAAACACCAAATACTATAATTTCAACAAACAGAAAACCAGAAACACGAAACAACAAACATAATTCACCAAACTAGAAAAATCATAAAACAACTGTTGAAGAACAAAATCTGTACACATACCTTTAAGTGTCTAAAGTCCTCTTCAGCTTCTTGTTCTTCCTCCTCTTCGAAATTCACGTGAATCCTTCACAGCATCACGCGTTTCTATCTCTACGTGCTTGAAACCTCACAGAATTCTAACTCTCACTTCCTACAAACCCTACTAGCAGAAAACCTAAGCCTACACGTTTTGGAGAACGTGCGCAACAAACCGTAACAGAAATTCTTTCAACAATGCCGCTACAATCACAAACTCACGAGTACTCTACACGAACAAAGCGCAACAAAAGCACAAGCGCAACACGAAAACAAGTGTATCACGAATAGAAGCGCAACACGAGTACAGCGCAAGAAAAACACGAACACGAAGAGGATGAGCACAGACACGAACACGAAGGACGAACACAGATACAAAATGAAGAGGAACACACACACGAACACAAAAAAGAGAGAAAAAAAATGAAATCGCGGCCCGATTCCAAACCCTGGACATCTTCGGCTTCCAATCCTAAGCCGTGAGGTCGGCTCCTATAGCCACGGGGATACCCTCGAGATACCCTCGGGATACCTTCGGAATCACCGTGATACCCTCGGGATGCTCCCCCATATATTGGTCTTATACCCTTGGGTATTATGGTGGATGCACCATCTTTTTCAAAGTTTTTTTTAAAAAATTTACGTTTTGATTTTATTTTTAAAATTACATTTCGATTATTTTAAAAAATCGGTTTGATTTCGTACTTTCTGCACATTTTCCAGTTCATTTTTGACAAAGGTTAAACCTTCTTGTAATTTTAGTTTTATATGCGTTTACAATTTCTCTACTTGTAAGTTTCCAAGACAATTTCTCTGAGCCTAAAACACTACAAATTTGTAAATTCTGAGGCAATGATCGGTAGTCAAAGAAAATATAATATTTCCAATTTCAAACGTATGATCTCATTTAAGACTTATATATTCACATATTCTTTATCATACACAAACTTTGATTGCACGGACGTGAACAATTCATGTGTTTAGTGTTGAAAGTAGGATTAAAGTGATTGATTTTCTTTCATGCTCTGAGTGGATTAGCTGGCTTTCACTTGACACAATTTCAATTACTGCATTACACAAGGTGTAAATTCATTACCATCGTTATAAATAAGTTCCTCCTACACCAATTATTAGGTGTTGGAGAAGGGTGAAGCACATTTAAAATAGTTATAACGATACAATTTAGAATTCTATTACTTTGAATTCCAATTTTCCTTTTTTGTGAGTTTGATATTTTTCACTGTGTGAATCAAACAGACTATTCGTATGTTAAGACCACATCTTGCAGTAGTATAAAGGTAAAATAAATGCCGGTGCACACTTTAGCTCTATTGGAGCTAAAGTGTGCATATTTTCTTTTTAGTTTCCTACATTTACTGATGGTACACACTTTAGCTCTAATAGAGCTAAAGTGTGAATTTTTTCTTTTTATTTCACTTCATGTGTAATCATATCTTAAGCCAATAACTAATGACTACGTAATGAGTTTTTATAGAATATTTAATGTCTATTTGCATATCTGTAATTTTTATGAACAGTTAAAGAATATTTAAATATTTTTTAATGAATCTTTAGAGTTTTAAAAGTATATTTTATGACAGTTTAATTAATATTTGTATATTTGTATATTTAAGGATTATTTATAGAATATTTAATGTATTGTTAATGAATAGTTAATGAATAGTTATAAATTTCAAATGTCAAATCAGTGTGTATTCGCATATTCAATGAGTATTTAATGAATATTTATAGAATATGTAATGCATATGTGATGGATATCTAATGAGTTTTTTTTTGTATTTCTATATTTTTTGTATGTTTAAGTTTTTCCCTTCTCCAATATTCCTTTCTTTTCTCACTTTCGTTCCCGAAAGAATGTTCTTATTTTTCCAATCTTCTACTTGAAATCTCATTTTTCCTTCATATGTATATTATAATTTGTCCAATTTTTGAGATTTTCCTTTTGCTTCATACCTACGTCCTATTATTCCCAAACTCTTTCTTGCAAACTCTTGTTTTTCTACATGCACTCAACCCTTCTTGACTTTAATGCTCAAGATGTAACCAAATCATTATTAAGGTTTCATACAATAACTGTCCACAAGAAAAAAACTTTATGTTCCACTGTTTACTAGGATTGACATTTAATGTAGTAGTTGACATTTAGTGTAATATAGTTTTGTCACCACACTTATTGTAAATTTTACAATTAGTGTATGGTTTCCTATTTAGTGTCCACTACACTAGAAGCCATCTTCTGTGTACTGGAGCTACATAGTGCAATTTTGCTTTCTAATCCACTCCATTTAGTGATGGTGCACAATTTAGCTCTAGTAGAGCTTAAATGTGCGTGTTTTCTTTTTAGTTCACTGCACCTAGTGATGAGGCACTCGAGCTAAAGTGTGTGCACACACTCCTTTTAGTTCATTGTACGTAGTGATGGGGCACACCTCTGCTAATAACCAAGCTGATAAATGTGCAATGTGTATTTCCATTCCTTCAAACAATCATTTTGAACTTCGTACTTCTCTGTATGGTTAGGTATTTCACAAGGTGAAATAGAAATCTTTTGAATTTTAAAAGGATTTTCAAATTATGTAGACCTAAACCTCCAATAGTAATATTAAAAAGCAAAAAAATATGACGATCTCCTAGTCTTCAGTGGATATGAAATCTAAGTATTTCTCGTACCCTAAATCAATAATATTTGACAATGTGTGAAAATGTATGAATTGGGATATAATCTTATTTTTCACTAGAAAAATAACATGTTTTTCCACAATATCAAACGTTCTAATATTACTTCTATGTATTTAAAATATCACATTCCATAGTGTGTCATAGCAAAAGGTTTTTTAAGTTGCTCGACGTGCCGGCAATCAAGAAGTTCCTCTTCTGGCTAGCCTAACTTTTATTGAAGACGTTCAATGAGAAAATAAATTACTTAGAAATATGCTTCATGACTTCTATCATCCTTCTACAAAATTTTGAGAATTTGAAATACATTTTGCGACCACAGGAACGTGCTCATAAACTATTTATTATTTTTTGCATGTATATAATTTAAAATTACTTACATTATGATCATTAAATTATGTTTGATGCACTAAATGATACACTTTGAATTAGTTGTATTTTATATTTTGATTATCCTTTTTTTCTCATGAGGAGGTCATTCCATTTTTTGTTTAAATCTTTTAATATTGTTCCACTCTCTATGTTTTACAAATGACAAAGTCTTAAATTTCACGTCAAAACATGAAATAAATTGTGTATGGTCAAGAATTTCTCCATCTTTAATGTCATGTTAGATTGTCACACCCTAAACTCATGATAATACAATTTGAACTAAAGAATACGATATTTAAATCCAACTATTAGTTTGCGCACATTTTCGGTCTTTGAGTACTTAGTGGATAGTAACCAATTTTGATTCCAAATCCAGACCATGGAGGCACTTGGGATTCTTGCAAAAGAATAAACATTCTAAATTGATTACAAAATAGTAACATTATGCACTTTTTAAAAACCCCAAAGAAATGATGTCCAAAGCATTTTTGAATACATACTTTTTTGCTCAAAATACACGTGCACATACAATATGTTTTTTTTGTTTTTTTTAATGTGACTCGTTCATTAAGGTCTTTGCTTTCAACTTTATAGATAAGTTTTATTTGGATTGTAATACAAATTCTTTCTATTCATCTCAATATGTTCTCTACATTTCCCTATACCTTAGTTGAATTGTTAACATCCGGAATATTCAAAGTATTAGTAAATTGAAATGAAATATCAACACAAGGATAATACCTAGACCAAGGATCCTAAACCCTAAACCCTAAATTCCAAACTCTTAACTCTAAACCTAACCCTAAACCCTACGCGTTACCCTAACCCTGAATCCCACAGTTATTACTCACATGTGCGAGTATATTCGAGGTTTGTACTCTTCCTTATTTTAGTCGCCCGGGAAATACTGGAGTTGATTTCCGCCGAGATTTAAAATTTGCACTTTTTATGGGGCTGTGGAAAAGTTTCTTCCCGTCAATTCTAATGTCGTAGCCCTGAATGGAAACGGTCGTGTTACCGTGAGTGACCTCGCCGAACCTCGGCCAGTTTTCTCATTTTTTCATTCTCAGTTTGGTTGATGTGCAAGGTTGGTCGGTGGGAGGCTTGGAGGTGGTACAATTGTGGGAGGTTGAGGAGTGCAACATCTATAGATTGCGCACAGTTGAGCAGGGCGCTTGCGCGAGGCGGCCACGCACCGATTGTCTACTTCATTAGGTACACAATGTATACTTCTTGCATTCTCCTTGCACTCTAGCATTTAGGATGTGAGAGTGATGCTTATTGCTCTACTTCCTGTAGCTACTGTGATTTTGAAGCATCACTGCGACTATCTCGATGACTAACACAAAGATTTGGGCTACAGTATACAGAAAGACAGATCCATTGGCTGAAGAGTTTGACTGTATGAAGCCTGAAAATGACGCCAAGAATCACGGAAGGACATTTTAGCTCGAATCGAGCTAAGCTGTCATTCCATAATACCAACGACAATTTAGCTCGACTCGAGCTAAACTGTGAGGGGTAGAAGTCGACTAAGGTTACTCACTTTTGGGCAAAAAAATATACTGCAGAGTATATTTGTTTTGGAGCCCTTTGTTAAATTGTTGTTGAATGCCAACTGTCCATTGATTAGGTGTAAAGAAATCATGGCCAATAAAATGTTAGGTGAACAGAAAATATCTTGAAGAAAGTGGTGATTTTTTGGACTTTGTGTTGTCATAACACATGTCGATTTATAGGTGGCCGAACCCTTTCCCGAGATGAGTACATTGACTACTGCAGAGACTGAAAATATACCAAATATACTACGCAGTATATATATTGAATCAAAGCACCAAAAACTAGGTTTTGAAGAAAATGATGGAAGAAAAAAGTTTTTTTGAAATTTTTTTATGTACCAAGATAGATTTTTGTATACTAATGAAGGTTGGATAAGAATTTGGAGCAAAAATCAACATTAATTTCTTATTTAGGCTTCTTGAAAAAATAGCTTATTTTTTATCAATAAAAGCCAAATTAAGTTTTGGATCTAGAATTTTCAATCATAATGTAGGAGCACATTATGGTATGAATGCCTTCCAAAAAAATTCGAAGTATTTTACCTCGTGAAACTCTCAAAAAAAGTATATTTGTCTGATTTGAGATACTTGTGACATGTATGTAGTAATGAAAGATATACTTCTATTGGCCAAACCATGGGCCGGAACTCTAATTTTTTAGTATTCTCATATTGCTATTGAAGTAAGAAATTACATTTCACTAGAAGAATTCCAAAATCAATCTTGCATTGGCACTAGGTAGCAAACGAAGGCTCGAGACTTGTCCCGACACCATTTGTGACAGGTTTTTCATACTAGCTTAGTCGACCGAGACCCTGAGCCTAACTTAATTATTAGAGTTTAGCTCCACTTGAGCTATACTGTCAGACGAACTTGTTCACTACAATTTAGCTCGACTCGAGCTTAAGTGTTGTACTATATTGTTGACGACAGTTTCGCACATCTTGTGCTAATTCGTCATACCTTATTTCCTACAACAATTTAGCTCGAATCGAGCTAAACTGTTGTACCTTATTTACTACATCAGTTTACCTCGAGCCGAGCTGATTTGTCATACTGTCTAATAGTCAACATTTCAGGTCGGGTCGGGCTAAATATCATTATCAAGGGTGTGATTATTCCGTTTTTGCATTAAATCTGATCCCATGAAATTACAATCCTTGTCATATAATACCATATGTGTTTACCTCGAATCGAGCTAAATTTGCATGTTCTACAATGTTAATTCAGTTGAATGCAAGTTTTTTCCAAACGCCAGACCTTACCTCGATTCGAGCTAAATTACTCACTTCATATGCTTCTTCATTGATTATCATTCTACAAGTAATTCACCCATACTTATTGAAAGGATTTTCTAATACTTATCTTATTGGAATGTAGGATGTCGTCTTCGGAGGACGAGGATGTTCATGTTGATGCTCCCGTGAATCCAGACCTTCCTGAGTTTGATGTTATTCCTCGCCGTCTCTGGATCGGGATGACTGTTTCGCTTCACAATGGTTCGGGTGTTCGCGTTGCGGAGGGGTTGGTTCGCAATGTCCAGTCCAGTGCAATTCTTGGTTCCTCTGGTCCTCTTGGGGATTCAAATGTTGTAGTACAGGTGTCCAATACTTTTGTTCTGGAGGAAGCTCCTGATGAATGGAGATACTCTTTTAAGTCCTAGCCAATTCAACAAGTCTTTTTAAACGGTGTGAGTTTCTTCCATCATTGCCTTAGGGATGTTTACAATGTTTGGTTGGTTGAGCTTAACAGACCTCTAGGTGGGAGTTCCCGTTTGTACGACAATTCCTCAAGGAATTCACGTCTGACAGTGTCCAGGAATGTTGAATTCCTCATGACCCCTCATTCCATTAACGCAGTTGCGAGCAATAGTTGTTGCATTGAAAACTGTGTTCAACACTACCCTAGAGATAAAATAAAAGCCCTCTGGACGCGCTTGTACAGTGAGACCATCGTGCACTTCAGAAATCATATCAAACTCGACATTCACAGACAGTTTCATAGAAACGCTGCAGGTAGAAAGGTTGTGACCCTAGAGGGTGTGGACGTTTGTGCCCATGCCTGGATGAAAATCATGGATGTAAGTTCGAGTACTTTCTATCGAAATGTGAAGGACGCTGTCGCTCGTCATGTGGCTCAATACCATGGGAATACCGGTTTGCGTAAGCCTAGAAGTCATACGGTTGTGGCTACTGCCGCTCTTGGAGCCATCCTTGATAGACATGCGAACCACATGCCTCACAAGTCTCGTGTTCTCCCATCTAGGGAGAAGGCTGTGGCAAAGGTCCTACCTGCAAGTTTAAAGTGGAAGGATCAGATACCGCTTCTTGATGATCATCTCGTTGATTGTGGATTGCCGCCTATCTCAACCTCAAGCTTGAGTAAGATTCGGCGAGTGAGCTTCCCTGAGTACTATGCCAAGAAAGGTGGAGACAACTTTGCCTGTTGTTCTACGTGTGACAAATACCAGGATCAGAAGAAGCTTACTTGTAGTTATCGTTTTGGTTGGATTGGAAATAAATCCAAAGCACCAAATCAGTATAGGTGGATTCGTTCGCGGGGAAAGACTGTTTATATGAATGCCACTATGTTATTGTCACGATTGATTACACACTTGCTTGCTAATTTCTCTTAACAATTATCAACACTCAATCACTCTCTCTTGCATCATTCTAAACCTAAATATTCTCCAATCCTCTTTCCTTCATGATCTCATAATCATGTCAATTTCTCTTTTCTTCATTGTAATCACAGTACAGTGAACTCAATAATACATGATTATCTTCCGTAATCACTTTCAATAACCAATTCTTTCACAGAGATTACAATCTCTTTACATCCATAATTCCATTCTCTAACTTTCTATCTTCACAATTCTCATACAATCCTCATAAGCTTCACTTCCAATCTCGCAATCACACTTTCTTAACTCCAATTCCATTCATACTTCATCTTAATCACAATCCTACAAAAGAAAATAGAAAAATTCAAAGAAAACAAAGAGGTAGCACCAAGCTTGCCCCGGCTTACGACTATCACAATCTGGCCTCAAATCCATCTTCCACAAAGTCTTTATCCAAAAACTGAACCTAACTTCCAGATTCCAAACGTCACATTTGCTTCTTAACCAACTTTTCACGTAACTTCCCAATCTTACTACTGAACTACAAAACTAACTCGCTAACTTCCGAAACTAACCAATTCTAATCCGCATGTGAACACAAAAACTAATTACACATTCTACATTACTCAACCTGGAACACAAGAATCTCTGCTATAACAAAAGAAGATGTAGGCTCACATCAATTCTGCTTTCGCACATCGAGACTTGTACTACGTGAACCGATTTTGATCAAAGTCGTCGCCCCAGGAGGTTCTAACCATCATGCATGATAAGATGGATCACTCAAAGACCGCCTCCCCGGTTTTTTCACATAAAACAAAACACTTAGATGGGCTTATGAAGTTGCCTCTTGCAGTCACAGGCATGCTTGCCCATGGACATGTGGACCAGCGTTACGTCCATTACGGCCTTGATTTATACTCCCATGATGCTTATTACACGGTCAGGTCGTTCGCAAAACTATTGCGTGACCTGGAGGCGCCTCCGAAGTCATCGTCCCGGCAACTCTTTCCAGAATCTTGCTCTCATCCATTGTATGCGGCGGTGTTACGGGGTGCAGAGATGTGTTTGGATCCATTACGGCAGATTCCAGATATCCTAGTTCCTGGAAAGCCTTTGCCACCAATATTGAACGTGCAAATGGACAATGTTGTTGGTGATAACAAAAATCGATTTGTTTTCTGTTTTTGGTCTCTCCTTGTTGCAAAGCGCATCTTCCGCGAGGTTTATGTCAATTTTATGCTAGTTGGTCATACACATGATGATATAGATGCATAATTTGGACATCGGAGTATGGCATTGAGGAAGGAGAGTTTTCCAACCATTCCTTTGCTCTCTCAGAGAAATGAGAGTGTTTCCACAATCTCGCATCTCATCCAAGAGGTTCTTGACTTTAAGAAGTTCATTGGGGATATGATTGCGGACGGTGATGAAGCTTTGCACGGTCATACAAAGGCTCATCAGTTCAAGTTCTATGTGGACTCAAGTGGTTGTCCGGTAATGAAGTATAAAATTCTTTGTCATGATGAGGATTGGCTTCCTAAGGGAGGAGAAGGTAGTGGCATCAAATTGTGGAAGGAGGATTCTCAAGGAAGATCTTTATGGCCTCGCGGAGAACCTGATGCATTGAAGCCTTCTACAATGCGGCATCTTTATGAGGTGGTGAAGGGACTTTCAGGATTCATTGATCACTAGGAGCAATCATCGCGGGAGTCTGTTGAAGCCCGTTCGCGTTTTGAGCCGCTATCGTATTATTGGCGCGATGTTAGAGATGCTTTGATAATTCCAATGGATATGCCAATATTATTGGAAGACGGCTTTTGGCCATCGACGCGAATTGCCCATGCCATTGAAGATGAGTTTTCAGCGGAGGGTGAGGTTTGCGAGGAGTACCGTGAAGATGAGCATTTTGTTGGCCAGAGATGCGATAGCCCACCTCCTTCTTTTAGAGTTGGTCGTGATTTTTTTTCTAGTTATTTTGTTGCATTGCGGCCTTGTGATGGAGACGAGCGTCCATTTTGGATTGCTCAAGCAATTTCAGATCCTAATTCTAACCCGGATATGCCAAACACCATGCATATCCATTCTACCGCCCTATATCGCGCGATCGGGATGTTCTGAAGTTCTATAAAGATTGGGATACAGATTGCAACCTTCGCTGGACAATTGAAAAGGGGATAGCCATAACGTGGGAGAGTACCAATTCAATCTTGACTGCCTGGAAACCTAGGTCTTCAAAGAGGGATGGAGGTCATGTGCAAGATTCAACCACAAAAATTCCGAAGGGACAAGTAGCGATTATCAAGGCCTCCTTGGAAGCACTTGCCAGGTCCGAATCATAATAGACTTGGATAAATGGAATTTCCTTTTCCTAGATTTTGGATTTTGATGCGTAATACTTCATGTAGTGGAACTAAAGTGTGTGGAATTGCCTTTTTGAGTTCATTGCACCTCTAAGTGATGGGGACACTTTAGTTTGAAGAGACCTAGTGTGTGTGCAATTTTTTTTCCACTTCTGAGCACCATCATTTAAAACTCGTTATATATATTTTTAGCCAATGTGTATTCCACAAAGAGAATTGAAATTCTTTTAAATCAATAAAGGCTCATCAAAATGTGTTTAGCTAATTCTCTTACAAGTGGATATTTGTCCATCATTTATTTCACTTTTAGCTAAATTGGAGCATGGAGTTAATCCGGGTTAGTAGGATCGAGTGTGAATATTTAGCTATTCATATTCAATGAACACATGTAGTATAAAAGAAGTGTCGAGTAATGTGTTCTTCTTTCAATATTATAGTTACATTTGTAATGTGATGTTATCCGTAGTACTTATTTTTCTAGGGGTTTTTGTAGTGAACATTATCTCCCAATTTAATGGAAACTCATATCCCTCCATATTGTAGAATTTAGATGTGCACTTTAGCTCTTATGATCTACATGTGTTAATTTGGGAGTCGCTAAATCTCCCAATATAACGAATATGGTGTTATTGTCAGATTTTGGTTTTCATGTTTGGTTTACAAGGTGCGTAGTAAGTTATGAAGGAAAACAAAGATTCAAGTGTTCGTGTTAGGTTTACAAGGTGCGTAGTATGTTATGAATGATTGTTAGATTGAGGTTTTCATGTTAGGTTTATAAGGTGCGTAGTATGTGCTGAATGTTTTCAACTTAAGGTTTCAGGTAAAGTTTGTTGGATCTGTACAATCTTTTGAATGATTTTCTAGTAAGGCTTTCCAAGTTCTGGTTTACAAGCTCTGTTGAATGATGTGAATGGTATTCTAGCTTTGGTACTTATACTCAGGTTTACAAGGTTTATAGTATGTGATGAATGTCAAAACACTCATCGAATTTTTCTGAATCGTATATTAATCCCTTGTAATATGATATGCAATTTAGGGTTATTGTATATGGTATGCAAAATTTTCACGATAGATAGAATGTAGATCTATAGTACAATATTGACACATGAAGGTAATAGAAGTTGTACATTGGTTCTGAAGTGCACCTGAAGATCATACAATCCTCATGGGGATCGTAAGATCCTACCATTGTCATGAGGATGGTAGGATCTTACAATCCCCATGAGGATTGTAAGATCATACGATCCCTCAAGGGGGTTGTTAGATCCTACGATCCCATTCTGGATCGTAAGATCTTACGATCCCATTCAGGATCGTTAGATTTTACGATCCCGTTTAGAATCGTAAGATCTTACGGACCCCTTGAGGGATCATATGATCTTTTGCAATCCCTCAAGTCTGCTTGAACCAAAGGTCCCCTCGATGATAGTAAGATCCTACGATCCCTTTCACAGTGTACTCTAGTTATCACAACTTCTTCTGTATCCATTGTAGAATCCCACCGTAAGATCTTACGATCCCCCTAAGGTTTGTATGAACTAACCATACCTTTTTGGATGGTAGGATCTTACGATCCTCGGTTTGATGATTGCCCGTGATTTGGAAGGAAACCGTTGACACTTGAGTTTCTTTTATGAGTACTAAATATATGCATTGGTATGGTCAGGGAAAACATCATCGAACTTGAAGACGTTCCAGGGTGTATGGCTTAGTCATTGACAAAGTAGGTTTGGTCCCTGCACTAAACGAATCGGTCAAGGATCGGGGAATCATTATATCGAATTTTAATCTCGACGCTTGAAGGATTGTCCAAGGCTAGAAGGAGCTGTAGGCGAATCGAGATTTGTACAGTAGAGACGGACAAAAATCAGCTCCGCCTGCACCTTCTAAGAAGAAGCGGTTGTCTTCACTTCTTGCGGTGGAGGGGCCGCCAAAGAAGAAGTCACAGAGGAAGAAGTTCGACCCCAAGGTGGACGAACTAACACTAGCCAAGGCAGTGGGGATGACAAGCAAGACCGTGGCAAGGAAAACCACAAAAGAGCTGTAGCTTGTGAGGACTCTGTACGAAAGAGAGTTCTTGAAACTCCATATTTTTGGTAAAAAGCCAATGAAGGTGTCCCCGCAGGACCCCGCTGATCTGGTAGTCGACATTGACTGCCTTCACCGAGCTCCTGCCAATACTGTCGTTTATCGACCATTGGATAAGAAGCGAGTTTTACAGCTCATTGACCAGAAGCGCACGATGCCATTTCAGGCATCACTGCAACATCTGTAGGTGATGCCAGTGAAGGGTAATTATCCAGTCCGGAAAGAAGATTTCAAAGACATGCCGCACGATGCATACGAGTTTTTCAAGGAGCAACCAACATTGAAGGACATCGGCCCAAACACACACTATGTGGTTATAGGCGAGCAACATTGCGTGGCTGCGCACAGAGTCCTCATTGGGGAGGGTAGTCTCTCGGAAGAAGATGAGAGAGATGCCAAGAGCTTCATCGTAACAATCGTCTGGCATGATCCCAAGGACTGGAACTTGATGTTATACTACTCAAGGGTCCTCAACCAAGATCCTGTTGGCGTTAGATCAGAGGGCAACTTTCTAACCCTGCTGGGTCTTGCGCGTAAGAGCTGGGTATCAGCCGGTAGTCCACCTCCATCCAAGAATGGATTGGCACACTTCAATGAGTTCAAGGTGAGTCACTGAAACATTATCCATCACGTTAATGTTTGAGTTACCGATTCATATACAAGGTATGGACGGAAAGTAGGATCTTACGATCCCAACTTAAATAACCACATGGTTGTCAGGATCGTAGGATCCTACTATCTCCAAATTTCTTTGTTTAACTTCTGACTCCCCATTTCCTTGTAGGCCTGGTCTGATAAACTTCCGGCATTGTTTTCCAACTTGGATTCAAAGATCGTTGAAGACAGCAACACAGGAACTCCAAAATATCCACTGCTATTTGTTTTGGAGCCTATTTTCCAGATTTGGTTACAGATCGAGGAGAGCTCGGTACTTGGACTTCTTCCCAATGCATTCGGGGTAACTTCGAGCTTTATCTCAGGTATTGACGAGGACTCTGCAAATGACGTCGAGGACAACAAGGATAGGTCGAGGAAGGAGCGTTTGAAGCAGAAGCAATACCTGGCGAGGGCTCTAAAGGAGAACGACTTGATGCCACTTTATTTCATGTGGGATAGTGACATCGAGAAGATGGCCAAGTTGGAGATGGCGAAGAAAGTCTTGGTAAAGTCGACAAAGTCGGCGAAGAAGGCACCCATCCTTCAAGGCCTCAAGAACGCGTGTCAGACTGAGAAGAAGCATAGACTCATCAAGAATGAGTTCATGCACTACTTCTTTAAGAAGCCCCTGAGGTGTAAGACATTGAAGGAAGCCTCGTATTCTGAGGATGATTATCTTAAGGCTGGAGTTGAGTACAAGGTCACCGAAGCCACCATCAAAACGTAGTTTGAGAAGGCTATTAAGGACCCTACTCGAGAGCGCTTCTTCTTGAAGCGAGGATATGCCTTAGCCCTCTCAAACAAGGAGGATGACTTTCCAACTATTCTGAAGATGCTCTTTGATCACTAGAAGGCCATCAAGTAGAATCGAGTTGACAGCGCTCCAACCTCATCCGGATCGTTGCTTTCAGCAAAATATAAATCCACTTGGATGAACAAGAAATCTGGAGACCTGGCAAAGATTCTACAGTTGGGCAATGACCAGATGCTGCAATGGACAAAGAAGGACGCAATGGTGGTTATGGTGTACTGCTTTGTCAATCGCAAAGAGAAAGGAAAACCTGATTTTTCAATCATGGAACAAGTTTTGCGAACTTTGCAGGCCATGGAGCAAAAGGATGATAACCAGTTCAGGAGGGTCCATGTGTATTTATCACAGATTGGGCTGGAATGGTGGAGGTTGCCAATGTTGTATCTGAGAGGGGCACGGTCGCTACACAAACGCTACCCTGGTTTCACACCCCCACTTTATATATTACCTAGGGGACAAAGGGCTTTGTGAGTCCTTCATCTCCTGAACCGACGTTGCCCTTGTACTTCAACTTTGTGTAAGGGAACGACTTGAGTTCGGCTAAAGTAGTGTGCTTTTGATCAGCTTTTGGGAATGAGATGCCGTTCTAGACAGTGATATCTGCAGTAGATTTTGAGGATGCTTCCAAACAATGGGCTCAACATTCTTATGCTAATTTCAATATCCACACGGTTAGCAAGTTGCTTGGCACATTGGGGGCTCCAAACAATGTTATTGTCAACATCGGTGGGGGTCCTTTGATTACCTGGATTGGCATGGTAAGATGACCGTAGGATCCTACCATCTCTTTACCTCATCCCTCAGTTCATTCAAGTCCTCTCTTCAACACTATCTTTACATCATATGAATTTGTTTTCTGTCAACTAATATAGCCTACTATTCTGTGTTGCAGACTTAAAGAGCACAAGTCATCGAAGTCGTCTTCTCTAGGGATGAAGTGACAAGAGCCGATGAGACAGCGAACGATATATGAGCGACTCGGACGCTGGCAATAGCGGTACCTGCCATGGCGGACTTAACTATGAGCGTGAGGAAGAAAAAGAAGATCGCAAGAGGCAAGAAGAAGGTCATACCCTTATCCAGCTCCAAGAGTAACACCTCCAGCGACTCGGAAAAGGCCCCCTCCGAGAAGGGCACTGAAGTGGAGGAGGAGGAGATCGAAGAGCCGGATCAACCTTTGGACGACAGGCGCAAAGGCAAGTCCAAGACTCATCGAAGATTGCCGTTGGATAACCAAGAGCAGATCAACTTGACTCCTCTCTCTTCTACACAACCTTGTGCCCATGAGGCGACCATTGTATGATACACACGCTAAATTTTATCTCTGTCAACGGACAAACTGTTTCTCGGACTATTGTATACAACAAGAACCATGTGAACTGATCAGCAATGTACTGTGGTTAATTTTTTGTTTGCATATTCGTTGTATTCATCATCATATCCCAACTCCATGCAAGGAACTACGGAAGTTCATCATCGGCATCTGCGTACTTCATCTTCGGAGCCGCCGGTATGAATAACATTGCTCTACCTGTAGTTTATACAACTTGGAATATATGTATCGATGGATCCATTTTACGCAATATAGTCATCAGTTACAACTCGATGAGTGCTTTAGGATTGTAAGATCGTACTATCCCTGCTCGTCTTTCCTTGTAGAGATTTATTCTTACCTCGTTCTGATTGTTGTTGTTATGCATAGATGCTTCGGTGTACAAAGCACTTTGTCCTTCACCCCCTTTCATCCATCTTGATCTTCAATTTTTCATTAGTAGTTCCCGACTAGGACAACAACTTGACTGACCTTATTTCATGGCCGCAGCATCTCCAAATTGCTCATGACGATCATTTGCCGTCTACTTCAACAGCGGCGGAGCATGTCTACGCTCACGGCGATTCACCTATGCATGATATCGACCATGTCAATGCCAGCACAATTTATGAAGAGGAAGATAGTAGCCTTCAGGCTCTAGTTAACAACTTGCCCAATGAGTGCCATGAGGACCTGAGTTGTCGAGAAGGTGAACTTCTGGAGGTGAGTTCTATTCCAGATCAGGAGAGGACAAGAAGAGAAGAAGAGGCGTCGTTGCTCGCGGAGGAAGAGTTACTTGCTCCTCGAACTAAAATGACCGTTAGGAATGAACCACCTTTAAAGCCGAGAAGATCGGACGTGCTCATCCCCCGTCGTTTGGACCTACACCGATGGAGTTCGAACCATCTTCTCATCCTTCCTCCAGCCAAGACATGGAGACTACAACGGATCCTGAGCAACACTTTGCCACGAATACACTTGCTAGGTTACAGGACATTGATTCGAGTGTTTCACCCCCAGTAAGTAAAGCGTCGTTCGATAGGGAGCTTACCATAGGCATATTCAAGGAGGCTAGTCAATCGCTACAGGCCTTCAGCCCTCCTAGGAATGTTTTGAATGCACCTATTGTTGAGGACTACTTGGATGACCCTTTGAATTTCACTCAAGAAATTCAGCCAACAACCTTTAGGATCGTCCAAGACCTGATGTTGAGGTTGATGCTACTTAAAAGGGTCCTCCATCCGCACAACATACTGATGCAGGACCCTTTGCCGAAGGTATGTGGCTATTAAATTCTACCATCTTGTTGTAATTTGTGTATCTTTTATGTCCTATGTTCACACTATTATCCTTAGGGGATATCAGGATCGGCGATCCTAACGGCCATGGTAGGATCTTACAATCCCTTTAGAGAGGGTAGGATCTTACATTCCCATTGGGATGGTAGGATCCTAGTACCCTCGAGCATTGTTGTCTCGAATGCTGGTAATGTATAAGCAATTTGAATGGCTTATGGGTCGTGTATTCTTCACTAATGACCTTTTTTTTTGGGCAGGGGAGATGTCGGGGACTGCTCAACGTCGTGAAAAGGTTGCACATAAGGGCTCTGGTTCCTCTAGAGAAGGTATGATTCTAGACAATTCTACTGCTTATTATTAGTTTTCTGTATTGGAGACTTATTCTTGCAACGTTGGTTTTCTGCAGGAAAACTCAGTGCACCCGCCATTAAATGAGCCCCTAGATCAGCAAAGGTAAGGCAACCTCGGTACACTGTTGTGCTAGACTTGAATGGATTTCTGATTCACAGATCGTACGATAAGGGGCAAAAAATTGTCGCTAGACCTGAGTGTGCAAATTTTCTGAAGGTGCTGACAAATAAGGCTACTCTCGTGGTATGGAGTTGCGCCATGAGGAAAAATGTCAATAGCATGTTACAGGTGGCTTTGGGTAGTTCTACTGTAAAGCTAGATGACCTAACAGTTATGTCACAATCTGATATTACGGAGTCGAGCTTTCCGAGATCGGGGAACAACGTTGAGAAGAAGTACATGCTTAAGGACCTCAAAAACATTAGGAAATATGTTGACCACGTAGACCTCAGTCTGACATTGCTCATTGACGACAACCCAGAGAAGAACATCCTCAACAATGAGTTCAGTGCGATTCATCCTCAAACGTGGACAGGTGACCTGAAAGACAAGTTCCTCATGAACACTATGCTTCCATGGCTCGAGAATATGTTTTTCTCAAATCTCTATGTGGCCGAATATGTCCATAACCATCCCCTTCCCAGATGTCCGGTTCTCGGAGAATTTAGGTCCACTACGTTGGCTCAGAACATTGTAATTGGGTGTTCTCGAAAATGGAATTCCAAAGTCGGGGCATTTCAATGACTACTCACTCGTATCAGTGATGTGTATATTTTGTATATTTTGTTTCAATATAAACTTGTAGGATGTACCTCTACTTTATCAGACACTCTTTAGTAGTGAGGCCATCATCTTATTTTGAATATTATAAATTGCAATATCTCCCATGTATTATCCTTAGGGTGGTAGGATCCTACGACCCTCATGGATAGAGTAGTTAAGGATCTTGTATGGATGATTTGTTTGTAGTATGGATGGCAGTGTGATCGGATCCTACGATCCATGATGTTGTTTATAACTTCTATCTTTCTCTATGATCATAGCGACGCGACAACTCGACAAAAGTTATCGTGTTGTCTGTCAACGGATTGCTTTGTTTCGAGCATTACGATAACTGCTCCCCACAACGCTTCAATCGGAACAACATCATTGTTCGGCCTGGTCTCCTAGAGTTCTTCAGTATACTTCTGAGGTCCTTCCAAGTTGGAATATGGTCATCAATGGTGCCCGCGCGCCTAAAGAAGGTCCTTGAAGTCCTCCTCCCCGAAGACATAAGGTCAAGACTTCTTTTTTGTTATGGACAAAACAAGTGTTCAAGGCCACAATTGTATCCTTTCTGTGACAAGGTTCTTCAGAGACTCGCAACAGACCGGAAGACGAAGCAGTTCTGTCTTCCTGACAAAATGTTGATAGTTAATGACCATCCAATGCGTCATGTCTTCAACGGAGACCGCGCTTGCTACTTTCCAAAGTCATGGCATGGTGAAATGACCTTACCCAACACATCCAATGTTATACCTAATATTGGCACAACATTGCTTCCGTTCATCCTTCCGCTGTAATCTTACGCCTGGATGAAGGAGTATCTGCGGGGGCACCCGATGGATGTAAAGTTAAATCGTAGATTGCTTGAACCATGGCACTTTGAGCGAGTGTTACGAAGTATGTAGTCGGTTCCCTACATTGAGTTCTGTTGGCGTTGGCTTTCATCCAGTTTATTCTATGAATATATTTTTTTGATTTTCATTACCCCCATTTTCCACGCCTATTTGGTTGCTTATTTTTGTGACTTGTACTACATTGATTGCCCTACATGTATTGTTAAACCAAAGAATCTTCCTATGTACGCTATGTATCTTGAGCGAGTATTACAAAGTATATAGCCGCTTCTCTACATTCAGTTCTTCAGCGACTTACTTTTATTCAGTGTACTCTATGAGTGAAGTTGTCAGTGGTTCTTACCTCCATTCTCCGCGCCTAATTGAATGCTTCTTTGTTTGATGTGTACTACATTGATTGCCCTACATGTGTCGTTAGATCGTAGGATCCCACTATGTAAGCTATGTATCTTGGATCGCCAGATCCCACTACATTGTTTGATGCCTTTTTATACTTCATCCCTAAGTGAATGTTGCAGTTACCCCTAATCTATAGGCTCAATCCTATATTTATTGAAATATTCCTGATGCCAATGGTAATATCGTATGATCTCATGATCTTGCTTCCTATATCAAGAACTGATCCAAAGTCCGGAATTCATCTTAAAGTCCACATTTACTTAAATGTCACATCCATTTGAAACCGTCGATTCAAAGGCAAATCGAGCGGCTTCGAGCAACTCTATCCTTTTAGCTTCATACATTTCGGCGGATAATACTGTACAAATCTTAGCCTTTCGGAAGAATAGAGCAAGACTTGCTTGGGCTTTGATGTGCACCATGGCCGAAGTCCACAAGGCAAATGTCATTCACAATGACAGCGCTCCCACAAACGTGCTTCTCCACTTTCCTCCAGAGAAACCAAGGTCATTGGCGTTTGTGATTGTGGAATTGCGAGCCAAATATCGCACAAAGAGCCATCAAAATATGGATTCTGGACTGAGACGGAGCTTGACAATCAACGCGGTAGACGACATTGGGTAGCTCCAGAGTTGTTTTACAAATTCGGCCCACAAGATTCGAAAACGGCATTGAATGTGATGTAGCGGCGACACCAATACACCCAGCTCGCCGATTCGTACTCCGTTGGATGGATGGCTAGAGCGATTTGGGAGAAAGAATTTGACTCAGCATTCTTCAAATCAGTCGTCAACTACGCAGCTTTTCAAGTGAAGATTGAGAAGTAATTAGAGCGAGATCCAATCAAACGTCCAACACTCTCCAAAGTGGTCGACGAGCTAATGGCTAAACCATTCAACTTTGAAGTTCCGGACGTTTGCTTCCGCTATGAGATATAGCAATTTTGACTTAGCGTATTGATAGTGAAGGCAAATTGTTGATCATTTTGCAATATGTACTAGCATTGTGATGTGACGGTGTGTTTTGCCCATCTCGTGATAAATAAAAGATTAACATTTTTCATACGCATTGCGACATGAAGCTCATGCATGTTAAGCAGTGAGAGAGCGTGCGCGACCCCTGAATTCAATACTAGTACACGCGTGCCCCCAGACGCCACGTGCCCGGCCCAACCCCCTCCACGAACGCACCCAACCCTCAGCTTGCGCGCGCGACCTTGGTCGGACTCGCCAGCCCCTCCAAGTATGCGCTTGGCCATTCACCGCGTGCGCTCGGCCCCTTGCGGTACGTGCCCGATCCCTCCCTGTATGCGCCCGACTTATTACTGTACGCGCCCAGTCCTACCCTATATGCGCCCGGCCCCTTAAGTACGCGCATGACCCATCTCTGTACGCGCCTGCCCCCTTCACATGCCCGCCCCCGTGTCTGCACGCGCGCGACCTTGTTGTCGACGTGTCAGCCACGTAGTCGCCTTTGTGGTAGTGGGTAAATTGATTTACCTCGAGTCATGGTCAAACCAGGGTTGACTTTTATCGGACGGACAACAACCTCTACCGGACGGATAGCCAGACGGACGGACGGACGGCCGAACAACCTTGTAAGTAACATGACGCTTGGCAAATACGAGTCATCTATGCCATTTTGTGAAGGGTGTGGGCAAGGCAAGCAGCATAGGGCACTTTTTCTAAAGGAAAGAGGGACTTGTGCCACAATGCTTTTGGAGATTGTACATTCGGATGTTTGTGGCCCGATGAGGACCCCATCTATTGGCAGTGCAAGGAACTTTGTAACCTTCATTGATGACTTTTCAAGGAAGGTGTGATTGTACACATTGAAGACGAAGGGGGAGTGCCTTGAGAAGTTCAAAGAGTTTAAAACGCTTGCCGAGAAGCAATTGGAGCACAAGATCAAGGTGTTCGGTCCAACAATGGTGGAGAGTCCGTCTCAAAGGCATTTCAAGGCTAATTAAAGCATCATGGCATCATCAGACAACCATCAATATCGTACACGCCTGAGCAAAACGGAGTGGCCGAGCAAGCAAATCGCACCATTTTGGAGATGACAACAAGCATAATCCATGCTCAACGGCTCAAGCTTGCTTTTTGGACGGAAGCGGTGACAAATGCGGTGTTCATTTACAATCAATGTCCAAAAGGGCAGTTGTCACTATCACACCAGAAGACTCAAGAAGCTTGGAGCGGCTGCAAGCCATCCATTGCACACATGTGTGTGTTTTGGATGGATTGCACTTGTGATGGTGCCGAATGCAAAGAGGGATAAACTCGATGCAAAAAGCACAAAGTGTTTGTTTCTTGGCTATTGCAAGGGCACCAAGGTATATCGCCTCATATGTATTAAGACGAAGAAGACCATTCAGAGTCGTGATGTGGTGTTTGTTGAAGATAGCTCAAGTGTTGGAAATGGTTTGGAGATGAGTCCAAGTGTGAGTAGTAAGACGCCTTTGTTGTTTTGGGAAGACGAATCTTTCAACCAAGTACCACAGGTGATAGTAATCTCAAGAAGGAGAAGATAGTGGATGGTAAAGAAGAAGGTGCAACCGTGGGGCCTTCAACAACAGATACATCAATACCAAGTGGTGATGAGGGTAGTGGGAGCACTCAAGAGCCACAATATCCAAGATGGGAGTCGCAGCCGCCTAGAGAGTGGTTGATGAACCACATCTTTCCGCAACATGAAGAAGAGGGGGCCAATGTGACCACTCTCGAGAATGCATTGAACGTGTATGAAGCCATGCGATCCAAGGATGCAAGCAAGTGGGAGGCGGCCATGCAAGTGGAGTATGACTCACTCATGGCAAATGAAACTTGGAAGATGGCTCCCCTTCCAAGGGCTCAGAAAAGTGTCGGATGCAAGTGGGTGTTTTGCACAAAGAAGGATGTTTGGAGTCTAGTTGTGCACCACAAGGCACGGTTGGTGGCAAAGGGATACTCTTAAGATGAAGGAGTGGACTTTCTTGAGACCTTTGCTCCCATTGCAAAGTTCAACAACATTTGATGTAACCTTTTGCTTCAAGCCGGGTTGGATTTGATGATCCATCAAATGGATGTGAAGACCGCATTTTTGAAAGGCGACTTGGATGAGGACATCTACATGAGCCAACGACAAGGTTTTGAGAAGAGAGACTTTGAGCATCTTGTGTCCATGCTCAAGAAGTTGTTGTACGGACGCAAGTAATCACCAAGGGCTTGGTACTAACGGATCGACTCATTTTTCATCAAAGAGGGTTTTATAAGAAGTAAAACGGATCACTCATTGTGCATCAAGCAAATGGGTGAGTACTTGTTGATAGTGCTCATCTATGTAAATGACTTGATCACCTTGGCTAGCCTTTTGGCCAAATTTACGTGGTTCAAAGGCAAGCTGGATGCGGAGTTTGACATGATTGATCTTGGAGAGTTGAAGTATTGTCTTCGTGTAGAATTTTTGAGGGACCGCAAGGCACACACCATCATTGTGAGCCAAAAGAAGTACATTGAGGAGGTGCTCAAGGGATTCAACATGGAAGAGTGCAAGCCTATTGAAACACCACTTGATATGAATGTCGAGTTGTTGAAGATCTTAGAGGAAGAGTTTCAAGCCATTCAAGGTGAGATGGAAGTCGTGCCATACAAGAGTGGAGTTGGATCATTAACATATGCCATGGTGGCCACACAAACTAACCTTTCTTTTGCCGTGAGCATGGTAAGCCCATTCATGTTTAGGGTTGGTCTATGTCATTGGAGTGTGGTGAAGCGCATCATGCGGTACTTGCAAGGTACCAAGGACAACAATTGTGGGTTGGCACAAAGGACATGCTTTGAGGGGCTATTGCGATGCAAATTGGGCTGGAGATATGAGCGTTGTACAACAACTGGGTATGTGTTTTTTGTTGGAGGTGGTGCCATCTCTTAGAATTGCAAGAGGCAACCCACAATTGCCTTGTCCACAACGGAGACGGAGTACATGGCAACTAGCCAAGGTACAAAGGAGGCCATTTGGCTTTGCAAGCTCTTTGCGGATGTGGGGTTTGTTCAAGGAGCAACAACCATTGTGTGTGACAACCAAGGGTGTATCGCCCTTGAAAAGAACCCCACACACGGCTTCACATGAAGTATATTAATATGCAATATCACTTCATTTGCGAGAAGTTGAAAAGCGGCAAGATTAGCATGAAGTATTGCTCAACGAAAGACATGGTGGCCAATGTAATGACAAAGGTACTTGCAAGGGAGCGACATCAAAGGTTGGCTTTGGCAATGGGATTGCAAGATGGAAACTACTTGCAAAGTGAGAGTGTTGGAGTTAAAAGTTGCTCATAGTTATTACAGCATTGTCCATAGTTATTGGGGTAGATTTAGAAGGAAAAGTAAATGAGGAGAAAAGGTAGAGAGGTGAAAGGAACTTGAGAGGTACACGTATGGCGCAAGGTTAAAGAGGTAAGACCAACCTACGTGTTAAAGAGGTAAGACCAACCTACGTGCATGTAATAAGCAAGGACAAGTGGGTGGTCATGAGTTGGCATAGAGGGACTTTCAAGTTGCTTGAGAAGCCACTTGTAAGATACTGTAGGCGCAACTAAGTGTAGTATAAGTAAAGGCCTTTGAAAGACGGCAACATCTCACTCAAAACATTGTTTATACTACCTTGTGTGTCTTTCACTTGCTTGTACAACCATCTCTCTACTTCTCTAAACATCAATAGCTTTGTCTATGAAGACAGAGAGAAGAAGGTCAAGCTTGACGTTATGAGGCTCTTTAATGCACCCCCGGAGTAGACGATCCATGCATACAAACCTAGGGGAATGGAGGAATTGATGCATTATTACATTGAAATGCCCAACAAGTTGCAGCAACCGACTCTCTCTCATGACCAAGCTTTATGAGATGCCACCAAAGATTGAGGACATTGGTGATTGTGACTTTTGTATCATCAATAGCCAACATAGCATTGCAACATCAAAGGCGATGATAAACAACAACATCATTGAGCAAATCACGAAGCACTTCCAAACCTGGTAGTATTTCATTGTCTGGACGCGTGATTCAGACAAGCTAAGAAAGATTTTTGCGTACAATAATCGCGTAAATCACTAAATCCGGTTCAAATCAACATGGGCAACTAATGTCCTCAATACTCGGGCTTTGGGGATTCACGTTGTGAGACCAATGCCAAAGCACTCCGCGGCGGACGTTAGAGGGTCACACAAATTAGGGCAAAGAACAACATTGGACTCTGTAAATGACCAGAAATACGAGGTAAGATTTTTAAATCAAGCTCAGGCACTTTTGCTCAATTGTTGATAACGTGCAAGAGTACTCCATTTTTGTAATTTTTTAAATATAGATTTGAACCATTTTCATTGAATTTTCTCTGGTTGCACTTTAGCTCAACCTGAGCTAAATTTCAGTAATCGAGTTTTCATTGATTTGATACTTAGCATACTATTATGATCAACTTGTTTAACCGCTTTTTATTATTTGCAGTCATTTTTTAGCGCTATTTGTGAACGGTTTGCCATAATGGCGTTGCAAATAGCCAAGCAGATCTCAAAAAAGTGGGAAAGGCTAAGGGGCTCTTGCAAACGAACGAGGTGAAAATCATCACCGCATCGGAGGATACCTTTAAGCTTTGGCAGGAGGTTATCTCTTTGGTGGTAAACGACAACTTCATTGACGTTGATGGCTAGTTCAAGGACGCGAAGTCTTGGGCCCTGTAGAAGAAAGGTATGCTGTCGGGTGGGTTCTTCAAGATTCTCGGCAACATGACTGAGGCTGATGACGCAAAAATGTGTAGACACATTCTCAATCAATTAGAGCCAATGTGGAAACTGCCTTAATCCAAAGAGGTTGTGAAGCAACCACTATGTGTGCTACACCGCTTGGGACAGGGTTAATTGGAGGAAGAAAAAAGAGGTTGCTCAAATAGAGCTTCACATCATCAAGACAGAGTTGGGTTCATTCAACAATGTTTGAGCATACAGTCGGTCCAACTACATGAATTTTAAGAAGGTTTACAACGTCAGCAAGGCTTCAAAGCATGTCCTCTTGGATTGGGGTCCATCGGGTTTGTACTAACCAACGCAAAGCAAACCCAGCTTTGCAACTGCAAATGTGAGGATCTTTCTTCGTATGCAAAGAAATTCTTTAAAGTCCTCCTCCAAAATTGGTTGCAATTTGTTCCACCATATGGGGCCTTGCACTTTTGTATGTATAAGGCGCAGACAAATTTGCTCAGGACTTGGCTCTCTGATTCTTGGCCCAATCAAGGCTATAACGCAAAGCTCGGGATCATCGACTTCCGGAAGATTCTTGGCTTCTCTAGGAAGGCAATGTCGTCTTTGTGAGCACCTTCTTCTACTATTCGTAGAGTAGTACTTTAGCTTGCCTCGAGCTAAAGTATCAGTTGAGTCATGTATGCTATTTGTATAGCAGTCAACAATCGCATTGTATGCCATACATTTCCAATTGTTGTTTGTGTGGTATTTGTATGCCTTTATCCTTGCTTTAGCTCGATTCAACGTATGGTCTGACTCGTCTAAATTCATTCGTATGTAAATGTTGGATCTGGAGGCATTTTGCCTCTTGCACAATTCAGATGAAACGGATTTCAACAAAGCCGTAGAAATTGCATTGATGATAGACAAGGCCAATTTTGTCCTCGATGGATATCACTTCAATGAGGAGATTTTTTCGCATCTTGACAAGGTCGTTGCAAAGAGGAAGGGAAAATCGAGTGTTGACCTTGTCGATGAAGAGGAAGATTTGGATTGAAGCTCCATGGGTGTGGGCCTAAGCTCTAATATGGTCAATGTGGACGACGAACCTTTTGACGGCTTTGATGACACCACCCTGCCGCAGCTTGAGAGTGGCACTTATTTCGAAGCTCGTGACACAATTGATATCTCACGGCAGCGGTTGTCATCTCAGAAACTAGACTTCCCGAAGTCGGATTAGCTAGATATAATAGACAGTCCTCATTCAACTTCCACCTTGGGAAGGTCATCTGCTCGGCCTCAGTCCAAGGGGAGGAAAGTCGCCAATGGAAGCGGCTGCTCTCCGTCGGCTTCGGCAAGCATCGCTTAGGATGTGGGTTGGTTAATCATACTCGAGAAGAAGCTTGAAGAGGAGGTCATCCAGTGGAGATTGATGGAGCAACAATTAGCGGAGCGTGACCAAGAGTTGAGAAGCCTATAGGAGAGGCGTGACAAAGAGGTGAAGAGGGACCAAGAGCACAGACATGCCGACATGAAGCTCATGCTAGAGAGATTTATAGCAGCTATGTTGCTTGTTGTTGCCACAACACTACCCACGATAAATGCTGCAAACTTTGAGCCTCCCTTCTCAGCAGAAGAAAGGAGCGGGAGTCAGTTCCACGGTTCTCTTCTGCCGTCGTCGGTTATTTCCTTGCCCTTCTCCATGGGGCCTCAATGAATTCATGTTCCCCCATCCACATTGAACCCCCTCTAAAAGTTGCCCGCTTGGATGTTGTCTATCAAAGATGTCCCAAGCTCATTGTCTGATTAATGCGACGTAGTTCCGATTGTACATAGACAAATTTTTTTGTAAATATCCAATTTTGTACATTCATTTTTTGTAAGTATTATGGTGCTTGATGAGCACTTTAGCTTGCCTTGAGCTAAAATGTTTGACACTTGACAACTCTGCCATGTATCACACTCCTATGTGTTCACCAGCTTACAGTTTGAAATTGTTTTGAATTTTTCAGATTTAAATTTCATTGATGACGGGATCGCTCACCTAGTCATAAAAAAATATCGTCGAAACCGTAGTCCTAGTCATTGAAGAGGTTGTCCAAACTTTGATCGTGCACATAAAAGAGGTCATTCATGATTTCGCTGTCCCAAAGACACCTCTTCTTGTCTCGGAGTCGGGCCTCTAAATGGTTAGAAGACACTTAGATCACCTTGGCAAGATGCAGGGTTCTTTGGAATCAATGGGGGTCGGAGACGAATTCCTGCAAGAAGATGAAGTTCTTGAGGTATTTTTCTAACACTTTTTACACTCCACCTCCCCTCAACGCCCCCACTACCGTTTTGCCATTTTTGTTCTACGTTTTGTTAAACCGTTGTTTTTAATGAATCAGTAGTAATATTGTTCGTTCTCTTGGCATTTTCTAACCAGGTTTGCAAGCATTAATAAGTGGTGCCACTAATGTAAAAGAAATACCATCAATCCTATCAGAATTCCAAGGCAGGTAATAGAATGATGTCCTCGACCTCAATGGGATTCTATGCACGTATGAGCCTCCATGGTAAGCCAATGGATTCATTAACCCTGACGTGTCCAAACATTTGGCTACGCTCCCGACTGAAGTAAGCCCTAAACTAGTTTGAGTGCGCCTAGGGTGTGCTTAATTCCTCACAAAATTGTTTAAGTTTGCCATCATTACGATCTGGAGTTTGATGATGACATCTACAACCTTGCAGATATGCAAATATTTTTTTCAGCATTATCCTATGTACCCTCTAAGGATCTTTTGTCAAAAGAATTGCGATAGGGCTCCCGAGCGTAGAGTCGGTACCAAAACAATCTACACTCAGAAAGACGTCTTCTTGAAGACGTTATCAAACCATCTCTTCAATAGGTTGGGTCATGAATATACTCCGGCGAATACTCTTGTCATTGACAATAGCTTGATTAAGCCCATGCTCAATTTGCTGGAAAACGTCCTTTTACTTCTATCATGGTCGCACAATTATGATGGCGCAAGAGAGGATTCGGTACAACTGGAGAGATTGTTGCCATATCGCTCTGACCTTCAATTGTTTAAAGGAGGGCTAGTGCAATATTGAGCTGAACATCCCTCGAATCAGGAGATGTTCTATAATGATCTAAAGATTTGTTGTGCGGATTGGAATTCTATTGCTGATGGAATGTCCAATTGTTTTGAATGATTTGAATTTTCATCTATAGTTCTAAGGTATGTAGGCGTCACTTTGATTGAAAATTCTACAAGACTATGATTGTCGAGCGTTAGTGGATACCTTGCTAGATCCGGAGGAGTACGCTCTATCTCTTCAAAGTAAAAGGCTTTTATTGCACTCTATAGCAATTGCGCAGTCACCATGGAATATTTGACAATGGCATTGGACGACGGAGTTGTTGAAAGCCATGTTGGTCAAGAGCCAATTCATGATAGGGTCAACTCTCCTTTGCCACAGTGGCCTTGTACAGTTCTAGGGTGTCCGCATTTGAATCCGGAGAATTGTACTCTTACATAGCGTATTCTTTATGACACTTTGATGAATGCTCCCTACTCCCGCTCGTTGACGGTGCATTTTATGCTCACCTCCTAGTTATTGCACTATTGAGTCATTTTTTGCCTAGGCACTTTTGGTTCGATGTTGAGTTGCATTGCACTCATGTAATTTAGCTTCATTCAAGCTAATTTTTATTTGGATGGATGGTAAATGTGCTCTATGAATGTACCCTTGAGCATTTTAACTCCATTCAACCTAAAGTGCACTTGGGGGGATCTTAATGTTATAGACTTTATGTGTGTTGTATAGGGGTATTTATCCTAAAAGTGAGTTTGTTTCGATTGTATGTGGCACCCGTTGTATAGGAGCCCTATGCGAAATGTCTCCGCCCTTGCATCCTCTTGGAAAATACTGTTGGAAACATATTGTCTCCTTTAGATCCTACCCGCCGCCACTCGCTGCCCAAATTCAACGTTGAAAGGGTGCGTATTTGGGGGTTGCAGAGTCTTCTAGACAGTCCATTAATGCAAGAGAATAGAGCAACGTGGACTCGTCAACGTTGAAGGGCTTTTTTGAAGATGTGTACAGAGGCTTATTGAGTATTTCCCAAGACGATTTTATTAGTGATAATACCATTGTGTTTTGCCTAGGGGTAAATGAATGTTGTCCGTGATTTTCTTTCATGAAGTTTTAAATAAATTTTGGATTTATGGAATATTACCGTTACCAATTTTTTGGACGTTTGGCTAATTTGGTCCTTCCATAGAATAAAATATAGTATTCTAGGTACATTGTCTTTATGCTTTGCACCTACAAATGTCTGTGAAAATTGATATTTCAAAGAGCATATATCTTCAAAGTCGTGGAAATCTTCCAATATAATGAACATTGTGTTTATATGTTGTAGCATCCTATTGCAATTCTTTGGACCTATGATCTTGATAGGGTACGTTGGACATTGCTGAAAAAGTTATTCACATATCTGCAAGGTTGTTGATGCCAATATCAAACTCCACATCGTGGTGGTGGCAAACTTAGACAACTTTGTTAGGAATCCAGGATACCCTAGCCGCACTTTGACTAATTTAGGCCATACTTCACTTGATAGCGTAGCCGAGTGTCTACAATAGTCAGGGTTTCTGAGTTCTTTGGCTTGCCACACACTCACACATGCATAGAATTTCATTGAGGTCGAGCACAACATTCAACCACTTGTAAGAGGAATTTGATGGGACTCTAGGTATTTCTTCTACATTACAGGCACCACTTATTGATGGCTTGCAAACCAGGTTAGAAAATGCCAGGAGATAAAAAATATCACTATAGATTGTATAGCAATGTTTTTTCAACAAAACGTAGAACGGAAGACGTAAAAAGTGAGGGAGAGTGTGGAACATAAGACGTATTGGGAAGAATACCTCAAGGACTTCATTGTCTTGGAGGAATTCGTCTCAGGACCTCATTGATCTCAATGACCCCTATATGTTGCCAAGGTCATGCAAGTGTCGTCCAACAATTTGGAGGCATTGCTCTCAAACAAGAATTTATAAACTCAAAAAAACTTCAAATTATCAAGTGATGTACACAAAGGACACTAATGCAAGGCAGAGTCATCAAAAGTTGAGCAATTTTGCTCAGGCCAAACTAAGGTGCTCAGCAAGCACTGTAATACTTATAAAAAAATATTTGTACAAAATTGGACATTTACAAAATGTTTTGCCTGTATATAAATTGGAACTACATGACACTATATCACACTAACTTAACGATGGGCCTGGAACATCACAGATAGATAATGGGCAGGCAGACAATTTTGAAGTAGAAGAGATGGAATCCTATGTGGAAAGGTGAATAGGAAGTGATGGAGGCTCCATCAAGTAGGGCAAGGAATCAACAAACAACTACACAAAAGAACCATGGGATTGATTCTGCTCCCTTCTCCCGTTGATAGTGGAGGTTGGAAGATCACAGCATTTGCCACATGCGGTATCGTGGCAAGCACAGTTGACTTAGTCACCATGAATCTCTCTAGCATGAGTATCATGTTGGCATGTCTCTGCTCTTGGTTCCCCTTCATCTCCGTGTCCCGCCTTTCTTGCCGCCTCTTCAACTCTTGGTTAGGCTTTAAACAAATGCATAATTGAATGATCATATACTTATTACCTTATAACATTGAATTATCAACCATAAAAGAGTTAACTCCAACTATCCGTTCATTTCATAATTATAAGATAACCCTAGTTATTAGATAATAGATTACTGAGAGCTATACAAATGATTTGAAATCCATAAAATGTGGCATTGCAAAATGAATACTATAAATATAGGCATTAAAAATGAAATAATATACATTGTAAACTTCTCATATACCACTAACAATGTTGCTATACAACATATTGAAGTTCAATAATTCTAGATTGGTTACCAATTTGTAAGTACACTATACAATTGTAAAGTATTTCAACATATTTGACTGCAACTTGCCTTTCAATACTACAAAAATGAGCCCTATGAAAATTGCAATACAAAAATTGTGCATAATTTCTTAGTATTTTAATTTACAACTTTAACACCTCAATTGTATTGTCACGATCATATTGATACCTTGTGGAAAATCATTAGAAGGTTAACACTTGGACCCCAAATCCAAATTTTAGTCATAAACCTTAAATTCTAAAACCTAAACCCAATATTAAGGTATAGGAAGATGTTGATTACCACATCTTCTTTTTCTACAGTCTACATAGATGGCTCCTTGTTCAATAAAGGAATGGAGCATATGCAAGCAATTGTTACGCGGACTAACTCAAAAATGGCTACAACTACCTAATTCTATCGATGGCTATTAAGAAAATAAACAAAAAGGCAATTTCAATCCCTTGGAAAGGATGTACAACACCCGGTCACTATAGTCAATCCGGGTTCGCGGTGTCAAGGCTCGATTTTAGGCGTGACACTGCGAAGAGCAGCCCTTCTCCCCGCGCGCCTTTTCACCTCCATGGGCCCTTCTTCCCATGATTACGTCCTCTTTCGCCCACATTTTTTTTGTGCTGCCCGTATCTCTTATCGGCATTCTCGCCGATAGCCCCTTCTCCCCCTGCCTTCCTCGGATCACCGAAAGCCCGTTCTCGCCCCGACACGTATACTCCAGAATGACCCGTCCTTCTCGCCGGCTATGAAGTGCCATCCACATCGTTTCGTACGGCGCCGTCTTTGGCACGATCATTGTGCCATGTAGTACACTGTCCGAAGGGGAGTGCTTGTCTACGTGTAAATGGAGTTCCTCGATCTCAATCTCCCCATGCATAACAGGTTTGATGGGAATTCTAGCGAGACGGCGTCACCAACCGTTGCCGATAATGGGGCAGTAGGGAGGAAATGGAGGCGTCAAGGGAGAAAGAAACCAACTGGCGTGCATGAGAAGGGGGTGGAGGACCTTGATGCCACGTTTAGGGTTGGCCCGCATGCAGACTATCTGAAAAAACACGCTTGGAGGGTTCTTTGAATGCCCGATTCGAAGAGGAAGCAATCCAACCTTATCGCCTACATTCTCAGGGATAGAAAGAGGCGGCTACTCGGTTTAGGGTAGGTTAGGCGTTCATCATCACCATCAACACGAAACCCATATACAGTCATAGCAAAGTTTTGTGTGGCGGCACCATTTCCCGCACCTTCGAACTGTGTTTTTTGCCGTCTAGCGACATATCCAGGAAGTCCAAGCTCTGCGTCAGTGATCGCTGCTTCAAAACCTTGAAATCGCCGACTGAACTATTCGGTAAGTTCCCTGCCCTTCTTTCATTCTATTTCATTCCATTTTGGTAAGTTCTCTGTCATTCTTTCTTTCCATTTCTTTTCGGTAAGTTCCCTATCCTTCTTTCATTTCATTTCAAATGTGGGGCGTTGGAAAGTAAGCTGTGTAAAGATGTAGGAAATTTTGCAAAGCGTCTAGGTTAAGGATTTCAAGGTTTTAGGGTTCCCGATAATCGTTTCAGGCGATAAGGCTTCATGTTCGGTAATGTCCTCCCTCGCAGGACCATAAAAATGCCGAAGCGGCCAGGGTGTTTCTGCAAGACACTATTTGATGAGATCCCGGTGGAGAACAGGAAAGGGATTCCGCCCATCTACAACGAGGAAACGGGGAGAATCGAGCAGCTATTTGTCATTGAGAAGGACCACATTTGGCGCGATAGCTGGAAGGTGATGGGGGCAAGGGCCTTTATCCTGGAGCTGCATGGACCGGACTCGCCCATTATACCGGTTGGACAAATTGGCCCCAAGCAGATATTGTGCATACATTGCAACACGACGCACCAGAAGCACAAATTCAACCTCCACCGCAACCATGCATTGTGCGAAGGGAAGGGGAAGGTGGGCGTGAAGATGCCGTCGTATCCCAATTTGGGCGTCAAGGATGTGGCAAACTTTGTGGCACGACTTCGGAATTGCGGGTCGGTGAAAGAAGCCATTGAGGTTTTTGCCACCACAAAGCCGATAGCCACGAAGAGGAGGCCTCGGAAGGCCACCGATAATGAGAAGGAATTGATCAGTCAAGTCCCAATTAAGCGCGGCAAGAGGGTGGCACAAGCAACAGAGGAAGGCCGTCCACAGAAGCGTACTGCTATGCCTTCTTGGAAAAGACCTCCGCCCCCGAAAGCGGAGTCCAGTGACAATACTTCATTGTCGGCAGAGTCGAGAGGAGATCACAACACAGATTATGAGGCCGATAACGTAGGCACTCTGGCAGTTTTCATCGAGAAGGACGGTCTTCGGTCCGGAGATGATGCCTCCAGGAATTCCGGTGCCGGGAACCCGATATTCAGGGTCCGGAAGCCCGCACTTGCGCTGGCGCTCAAGAGCGATTCCTCCATCGTGCTCCGGAAGATCGAGCCTGCGATGTAGGCTGAACCGAAGAAGAAGGTGGCAAAGTTGAAAAGGCCACCAAGAAAGCAAGATTTGAAGAGTCCACGAAGAAGACAAAAGCTCTCAATCCCCCATCAATGGCGAAAAGGCTTACGGGAATGTCTGTGGAAGAGACCGCTATGGCGAGAAGGACTCGAGCCCCGCCAGCTTTACAACGGTTGAGAGAGACGAGTATTGCCGAGAGACCCTCCGACTCTGACATTGGCCCGCCGATAACCTCGGGTAATGCCTCCCGACCTCGGCCCAGATGGAATTTTGTCAGCGGCTGACAATGGCCACGATACTTCGGGCAGGCTCTGATGAAGGTGCGAATCCCGATAAGCGCTTCATTTTGTCAGACAAAGGTAGTAGGGAGCAAGGTTTGGAGTTGGAGAGGGCCGAAATGATATGGCAGGGGCAGGAGGACGCTGAGCGCCTTTTCCCCCTTCGGAGGGTGTTCTCCCTCGAAAGAAAGGTATCGATAACGCCATTGTACCTATTCCTCAAGCATGGTCTGCTCGACAGTATCACGATGGACAGTTTAAAGTCCGAAGATGAGCTATTGAATTACGTCTTGTGTATGGTGGAGTCTGGAGGCCACTAGGGCAGGTTCCACCAGGCTCTTGGTGCCTGCATTTCCGAAGGGGTCAGCTTTGCCAATAACGAGGTTTCGCTTCCACAGCTGACAACCCTTTACAATCTCGTAAAGAATCCCGATGGCGATACTGCGCAAGAGGTCTGGAAAGAGGCAGTGATTGGAACGTCGGCATACAAGACGCACGAGAAGGAGTGCGTCGAGTATGTAGCTAGGCATATAGCCGATGTGGAGAGCACAAAGCGGTTAAGAGAGAACTTAGTCGAAGTCGAGATTCAGAAATTTTATGCCGAAAGGGCGGTGTGGAGAGAGGCTATTTGATGGGACTTCAACAACCTCTTTGGGTATTGGGCGAGGAACAAAATTCTTCGACCATTGCTGCACCCACTGCCATGGACGCACAACATTTACGAGGCTCGAGAGGTCGTGCACCGTCTAGCGCGGATCAGAATCGAGAGTGTCCCGTTGCCGGCTCCAGCTATGTTGTTGAAGTGTTACTTCGTTTGCAACGGGCTCTCTTAAGTGTAAGTATTTCCTTCTTGCCAGGGTTGTCATACTGGGCGGACATCCCGTTCGCCCATCCAGTAGAGCTCTTGCCCGTCCGATACAGTCAACACAGGGTTGACTTACCCGCAAGGTAAAAAACAGGCGACGTGGCAGCCATGTTGGCACCACATGGCTGCCACGTAGGACATGGTCATGTTTGAGTAGGGGCGGGGACTAATGCCAAGAGGGAGGTGGGGCGGAGACGTCCCCACCCCACACGGGCAGGGGCGAAGACGTCCCCGCCCCTGCCCGTAAACGGCAGGGACGTCTCCGCCTCTACAAGTGCAGGGGCAGGGACGTCCCCGCCTCTTCATGAGTTAGATTATAGTGTTTAAAGTTACAATATGTTGGTACACTAAAATTTATGTTTAGTGTAGTATACACTAAATGTGAACCCATACACCAATTGCAATTGAGGCACTTAGTGTAGTGACATAACCGTACACTAAATGCGATTTACTACACTATTAGTCAATTTTGGTAAAAACAATAAAATGATTTCTTTTACTTGTGCACATTAAGTGTATCATAAGTGTATCAATAATTATTTGTGCTTGAACAAATGCAAATCTCGGACTGAAAATTTAAGATTTGGACGTATCCAATATTGATTAAATGAGACGTATGGCAATTGCCAAGTACACATATTCTTCTACGAAGATGCCGTATTGTGTACTTAACCACCACATGCAAAACTAATGCAGCTAATTAACAAAAAACTATTGTTGGTAACAATATAGAGGCATAGTCCAGTTGTGGGGGGGTTTCATTAATGTGTCTAAAACATCTCGCACAGAAGACCGTTCTTCGAGCAGTTGTTTTTGCAACGCTGTAAATTTTAGCTTCAGGTTTACATATTGCTCCGTGTTTTTGGTGGTGAAATACAAAGTGTCCCAATCTTCTTTCCAAATTTTCTCACAACTCCAACCCACCACAAATGCATCTGCTACCTTGGAGTAGAGGTGTGACCATTGCATGACTTCAAGCGAGTTGGTGGAGTCCCGCGGCCCAAAAACATAGAACAGTTTTAGTGCCACAAACCGTCGCCGCTCTCTCTCTTGTTGAAGCTCCTCCTTGAATTGATAACCATACCTGGATGGCTCATTCTCCACAACCCGGCTAGAAAGCCCCCAATCGCAAATTCCGATGTACACCGTATCGGGTTTCCACTCATCATAAAGGAGCAAAACATTCGATGGAGAGATGTCATTGTGTATATAATTCGCGTCGTGGCATTTTCCCACAATGACAAGCAACGATAGCGCGAGCTTCAGTCAATTTTTGCGGTAAGTTTTTACCCACCGAAGCTCTTCAATAGACAACCCGGTATTTGGATGCATCTCTATATGTTCAAACTGCAATGATTCGCCTACTTTTGAGTCATACTTGGACCAAAAAGAAGCCAAGGATCCCCCATTCCACCAGAGCGTGTACCCTTCCATAGTTTTCGGATGGATGTACGCAAGTCCAATGACCCCTGGATGCACTACCGGACACCTTCCAGCCTTGTTGATGATGTCTCGGCGCTTCTCCCTCTCGTTGGTGTTGATTAGAGTCTTTCTAGCAAAGTAAATCCAACTTGGGATGTTTTCCAATTTGGTTATCATCACCTTCCGTACAGCCCCATAGCCACCCACCGCTTTTTGTCCTGGCATTGGAATCACCTTAGTGCAACTTTCAAGCCACTTGAAAGTTCCACCGACGCAGTGAGCCAAAATTTGCTCTTCAATAGTCGCTTTCCAAGGAGCTAGTTTCTTCTTTCGGGAAGAAGAGTACTGTTGAACGAAGCCCTGGATCATCTTCATCTTTGCCACTAGTGCGTGCTCCTCCAGGTTCCAGTTTCTTTCATCCTCCTTCCCCGTGACATAACACCAGTTCGCAACAATATTGGTGGTCAGTGCGGTCACTTGTGTGTCCAACCACTCCGAATGCAACCAATAATCTGAGAAATTATTAAATATCTCATATTTATCAAAGTTTGACATTAATTCGTGTCGCATATCAACGGTCAACTTGTAGTATCCCTCTTCGTTGTGGTTCAAATAGCTCCTCATCAACGCCCCTCGTTTGGTGGTTGTAAAACTTGACGGCAATCCCTCTACATTCAACCATGTATTCGTGCGAGGGCATGTCCGGATTTGGTGTCTTCTTCCGCCTCTTTCCGCTCGATGACGACGGATTCAAGGATCCCGAAGTCAACTCAGTGTTGGTCGACAAAAGCACCGTCTCACCAACATCATCCAAATCCATAAATTGGAGGCGCTTCTCCATTGACCTACTTCCTTCTCCCGCCATATGTGATAGTCCACTCCCTACCGTGGTCGAAATTCCAAGTTGATGGTTTTAAAAAAAACCGCAAAGAGTTTGGGTGCAATAAATGGGCCAAGCCCGACCACCCACCAAACTCACTTTCAGGCCGCAAAGAAAACTGACACGTGAGGCCTAGGGAGTGGACTTGGCAGAGAATAAGGACAAAAGTCCCCTATTTATGTTGTTTAGGGTTTTTTTGCGAAGACGTCCCAGCCTCACCCGGGTAGGGGCGGGGACGTCTCCGCCCTGCCCGGTAGGGAGCAGAGACGTCCCCGCCCTACCTGGGGAGGGGCGGAGACGTCCAGGTCCTACCAAAAGCAGGGGCAGGGACGTCTCCGCCCTACCCGAGGTGGGGCGGAGACGTCCCCGCCCCTGCCCGGGGACCCTAGACCGGTGCTTCGTCTATCAGCTATATAATATCGTGCACACCCGTAATTGTCCCCGCCTTACATACTCCCTCTTCATCCACCTCTTAATTGAGTTGGTTGTGGGCGTCGTGTGAGGACTTCATCTATTTGCATCACATACATTATTCAGATTTTTCCCACCCATGGCCACGCCGGTAAAAATGAATAAAGAAGAACAAGACAAGAGTCGACTACGATCGGGAAATAAAGAGCGGAAGAGGTTGCATGTGCTTCGAAATCCTGTTAAATTGGCTTTTAAAGGTTGGGAAAAAGTTCCAGAGCCATGGAGTTTTGACGATTGTGGAAACTTCATGGAGTGGTGCCATATCAAAAAGGCTTTCCCAGAGGAGCGACACAATTATCACCGACGCTTTTGCAAGGCAAATTTATGGAAGTGCATCGACGAGGCCTTCAAAAATCGGTGCATTGAAGTATACCAGGTCTTGTACGACATCCCTTATATCATACGCAATGAAGTAAATCTCTTCCTTGCGGGAGGTGTCCACGCGGAGGTAAAGTTGGGCAAGAGGGTGGATTGGTCCACCTTGAAAGCCATGGAAGATAGCATAAAAGTTCCTTCTCCGGCGAATGGATTGATTCCAATGGAGACACGAAGGTATCCAGATGGCGAAGACTGAAACGGTCGACACGTACGAGACCAATCCCTCAAACACGGATACAGACTCTGACGGATCCTACGTTCCAATCATAAGGAGCCAAAGGACACAAGCGCGCACCAAACAAAGGAGGGCGGAACAGACGGTTAATGTAGTTGTTAACGATACCATTAATGAAGTTGTAGCTCAGGTGCAATCCCCTGCGGTTGTTGATCGAACGTTAGAAGCCTCTATTGGTGTTATTTTTGCCAGCACTATCCAAACCTTGCTGAACCAATTGGAAGAGAAGACGACAAAACTATTGTCATTGCGCGATGAGGTTCGCAAGTTGAGAGTTGAAGTCAATGATAAAAACATTGTTATTGACCAGCAACAACGTGATATGGAGGAGCTCCAACTTGCCCTACAAGCTAGTGCAATGACCACAGAAGATCGGAATCCACGACGGGAGGAGGAAGGGCTCGTACACGTGTCAACCCAAGACGGTTCATTGTCGTTTGATGAGGCCCCTACCAACGCAGACAAAGCTATGGTCAACAAAGAAGAGGGTGCGGTGGGTGACGGCGACAAGAGCTCGCTAAAGCGCTTGAAGAGAATTCAAGACTACAAAGTCGCTTGGATGTGTTGGTAGAACATTACTATCAATGGAAGTTGGCATGTGTCTTCACGGTCGATCGGTCCCGACAATTGGTGGCGGAATTCCAAAAAATCGACAACAACTATATTGAAAACAACCAGGAGAGGGTGTTTGGTTTGACGTCATGGGCCCTCGTAGATGATCTTTTCAGGATGGATGAAATGGCGATGGTGAAAACCGCCGGTGGGCAAACAACCATCGATTGGTCCCGTTACAAATGGGATTTCAAAAAGGAGGTTTCATCCACCCTCGATCATTGGGGCAACCCCATGTTATTGTGGCCACAACCTTCGAGCTTTGTATCCGATGGTACGACTTGCTCAATTTGTCTAAACCCATTTGGTCTCACGACGTTGACCAACCGGACCCGCAAGAACTAAGGCAATTATCGGAATCAAAGTGGAAAGAAATTTTCCGAAATGACGGAATCGACTTCTTGCTTGATGTACACAGTCCAGGGACACGGCAAGCGCTCGACCACCTCATGTAATCTTAAATCCTAAGGGCCGTGTTGGATGAAGATGGACCAGCGAGGAGAACACGATCGGCGTCTCGTAGACTTGTATTGGGCTCAGATGAAGACTTTCCGATGCACGTAGGGGCACACGACAACGAGGCAGGGGAGTGGCACTACTAATAGCCCGATGAATATTGACTAGGTGTATTTTTTGTTCTTGCGGTACCAAGAGACATTTTTCTTACAATGCTTCATCTTTTACCGTTTAATGTATTTTCCCATTTTCGTACTACATTATGCATTCTAAATAAATATGAATAGTAGTGTCTACATTTTACTTGATAATAGTGGTCTGATTATGGATGTACTTAAGCCTCATAAGGATTTGTGCGTTTGTATAAAAAAAAATGTTGTGGACCAAGTTTTAAACCTCCAAACATTTTTAATCCCTAAAGGACCAAGGCATTTTTGCACCAAAAACACTTCAAAATTGCCCGGCTATAGTATAATGCCTAAGAAGGTAGACAAAACCTTTTTATTTCTACATCTAACCATAGGATCTCAATAAATACTTCTTTGTTAATGTCCCCACAAAATTTCATAAATTTTAACCGCACGGATTGAAAGGCTTGCATAGCTCCCATGCTATTCACTACTTGGTATCAATTTTTGCACTAGATAAGGCCTAAATCCATTACTAATGGTAGTTTAGGATGATGTTAGTTCCTTATACACCAATTGTTAGAGGTAGAAAAAGGGTGTAGATTATTCAAGTCAACTATGCTAGTAGTGGAAGCTCAAAAATGGGCAATTAACGTTTTAGTATTAAGATACTTGATATGTTTTAGATTGTTGATCCAAACGGTCAATATGAAGGTCTACACCACATATTGTTGTGGAAAAATCAAAAGTATAAAAAGTTAAAATCTCTAAGTTTTATGTGGTAAGACGTTTTTGTTTTTGGTACCTTGCCCGTTTTATTTTTGGCAATATGTGAAAATCTTTGACTTGAGTTGAAGCGTTATTTTCCACTAAAGACAAGGAATTTTTTTATGAATTTGAAAGGAAATAATTTTCTACACTCTTGTGTTTGCTCCAAAACTAATAGTAAGCTAATAAAGGTGTTCCTTATTGGAGAGCATGACGTCAAAATACAAAAGTTGTACTTTCCATTTCGCCTTCCTTCCTAGAACTAGGGAAAGACATATTCTGCGTGTTATTTTAAGTGCATTAGGATCTTGTTGGAACCAAAAATAATGCACCCCATACTTAATTGTGCACCCGCCTCATGGAGATGAGGAGTGTACAAGTTTACCAAGTGTTGTATGACTTGCATAGCTCCCATGCTATTCACTACTTGATTTCTTTTTTTCTTAAATGGTATGTGGTACAATCCTTTTCGTTTGTGGGGCAATTGTGTTTATATTATTTATTTAGAGAACTTGCACATTACATTCTACTAGAGGCTTATACTACCCGTTATGGATGGGGACTTGCATAGCTCCCATGCTATTCACTACTTGATTTCTTTTCTTCTTTAATGGTATGTGGTACATTCCTAATCTTTTGTGGGCAATTGTGTTTAAATTATTTATTTAGAGAACTTGCACATTACATTCTACTAGAGGCTTATACTACCCCTTATGGATGGAGCCTTGCATAGCTCTCATGCTATTCACCACTTGATCTAAAAGGGAGCTAATAAAGGTGTTCATTATTGGAGAGCATGCGGTCAAAGGACAAATGTAGTACTTTATCAAAAGCCTTCCTTCGTAGACATAATCTGCTTCTTATTTTAAGAGCATCGCAATCTTGTTGGAACCAAAAATCAGGCACCCTATATTAAAACCTCCACCCTTCTCATGGAGAGGAGGAGTGCCTAAACACCCAAAATGCCCTAAAGGCCCCCTTCTCGTGGGTTGGGGAGACGTCTCTATCCTTACCTGGGCAGGGGCGGAGACGTCCTCGCCCTTACACGGGCATGGGTGGAGACGTCTCCGCACAACAGGGCTGGGCCAAGACGTCCCCGCCATTGCCCGGGTAAGGGCGAGGACGTCTGCGCCCCTGCACGGAGACGTCCCCGCCCTTGGCGCGTCAGGTCCCACATGTTCTTGGCTCATGTATAAAAGGTTTGAGGAGGGCTGATTGTCCTCACGCTTGTCACCTTGGCCTCTATCCCTTGGACCTCAATTTAGTTTGAGCTCCTTGCGAGTCTGCTTGGATGGTAGGCAGCACTGGTGTGCGGCTGAGGTGATGTAAAAATTGGTTCAAGCAGTGCACCAGCGCTATCTGACCTCATATTTTCACCCAATTCTATACTATAACTAGCCCCGTATTTTGGCTTAGACGCGACTTGCACATTATTTGGCATAAGCCGTGAATGCAATGGAAAGTCAAAGGAAGCAAAGAAAAGAATGGGAACCTTGGTACAATCTTGGTGACAACGGGGGCAAAGTGAGTTGTATTTTCTGTAACTATACTTTTAGCTACAAACGTGAGCGTGCGTTCGCTCACTTTGAATATGGCGCCAAGTCAGAGAGGTCGATATGTCGTAGCCTACCTCCCTGTATGCGAAGTCGATTTGCCAATTGTGGAAACATTGTTCCGCAACGAATGACGGCCGGGGACACGTATGGCGGAAATTCAGGCCCGAGTGGTCCATCGAGGGCACCAACTATTGACACTTCAAGCCAATCCGACGCTCAAATTAATGTGGCAGGTGGGGTAACAAGTGGGCCTCAAGAAGGAGTGCCTAATCTCTCTGAAGGAAACGACCCTTCACATATGTCGGGTGGTCTTGCCGCCTAAAATTCCACTAGATCTGGGCAACTACATCAACAACGGATGCTTGATGCTTTTAACATTGCAAAGAGGAAGGAACTTGATGAGAAGTTGACAACATTTTTCTATCAGGCAAGTGTGCCTTTTAATGTGGCGCAAAATCAGGCGTTCATCGATGCAGTGGGGGCAACATCCGTGGCAAAGTTTGAGTACACTCCTCCTTCATATCACCAGTTGAGGACTAGATTGATTGAACCTAAGAGGTTGCAAATTGAGAAAGAGATTGAAGCCAAAGTTGGTTTTGCAATCAAGAATTATAGGGTGTCGATAAGCACGGATGGTTGGAATGATGCCCATCGGAGGCCCCTCATGAATTTAATGATGTCGTGCCCCACTGGTGACGTATTCTTGGGGAGCATAGACACCAGTGGTGAGAAGAAGTCCATGCGGTACATAGTGGACCAAGTGAAAGTTTACATTGAGAAGGTGGGTTCCAAGAATGTGACACAGATTTGTACAAACAATGCTCCCAACATGCTTGGAGCAATGGATGATATTATTCTCACATACCCGCACATTCACAAGCAAGGATGCATGGCACATGCATTGGATCTCATGTTGGAAGATTGGGCGAAGGTCCAAGAATTTAAAGATTTAATAGAGAGGGCAAAGAAATTGTGCAAATATATTAGAAACCATCATTCGACAATGGGGACACTTCGTGAGTTGAGTCCAAACCTGCATATTGTAGTGCCCACTGAAACCCTCTTTGCTTGTAATTTCCTTATGTTGAATCGATTGGTGAGACTAAAGGAGTGTTGGAGCAGTTGAAAGACCACCCCCGTGTTGTAAACTACTTTGCAATCCTACGGAATAGATAGAATGGAGAGCAAGCAGCAATCCCAGCGCGTAATGTGGTACTCACCATCGAAGATGTGGCCTTTTGGCAACGATGTCAGAATTACATGCACATGACTAGGGATGTTTTGAAGGCATTGCGTGTGTTTGATGGCCGCAAACCAGCCATGGGTCGAGCCCCGGCATAGCTCTTGCAAACGAAAGTGAAGTATGTACTCGTTTGTCCACAACAAGAGCCGAAATCAGTTAGCGGTGGAAAAGGCTGCGTCATTGGTGTATATTTATACCAATAGCCAATGCCTTCAACAAAGACCAGGGGCCGATCCTGTTCGATGGTACAATGCGAATATTCACTCGGAGGATTCCGACCTAGATGCCCTGTGGCCGATCCCGGTGGGTGAACCTAATCGTGAATTTGATGTGTTGATAGCCGAGGAAGAGAAGGAGCACAATATGGCAGCTCTTTGCTCTCCGCTGGAGTACAAGGGATACCCTAATCTTTGGGGAGAAGGCGCCGATCACCTTGAGGAAACGAGAAACTATTACAGAGATGATGACGATGTGGAAGAAGCATTGGCTCAAGGTCGTTGGGGACCTTGGAATCAAAGTCCTCGTCGCAGTCCTTTGCCTCAAATTCCTCAAAATGAGGGCATTCATGAAATGCAACCTTTGTCTACTTCCTTAGAAAGCGACATCCCAGATGTGACTAACCTTGAAGAGCCTGAAACGGAGGGGGGGGCAATGTTGGGAATGTTCGCGACGATGACAATTCCCCATCAGACTACGGAGGTGAAAATGGAGATGCCGACAACAACGGAGCGGGAGAGAACGCAGTAAATACTGCGACTCAAAACAACCAAGGATCGGTTGAAAACCGGTATGGCCAGGAGAGCCCTATTGGAATGGGTGCATCATTTCATAGCACTGGAGTCGTTCAAGGAGACTCTAACGCAAATGTTGTAAACACAATAATTGTAGGGTCGACTCGAAGAAATGAAAGGGTTGTTGATCAGCGTCGGCGTTTTGACCCGGAATATGTAGACCCCGATGATGCTTTTGCATTCACAGAGGACCTTGAGCCACAACCATCTCCGGTTGTGGTGTTGCCTACGGTTATTAATGACCAGAATGTACCAGCGCCGCCTTCCCGGAATTCCTCTTCTCCTAGAACGGCGAATGCCATGTATGGACCTTTCCAACGAAGTGTAGGCCTTGAGGGGATGGGTCTAAACACTTCCGCTACTACTACCAGAAATGGCAGACCCCATTTGGCCGCTACAAGGCGCCTCTTCATCCAGTGGGTCAATATATACAATCGAGTGGAAGGACTAATGCTCGTGGAGGGTCTAGAGGCCGTGAAGGAAGAAACAACGGCGAAGCATCCTCCTCAAGGCATCGTAGACGTCCCCTCCTTGGAATAGGGGCACGAGATCTGAACGTGGTTGTACAACCGTTTTTGGACACGTATGTTCCAGGACGCTTTTCAACAATTCCGGCGTTTGTTGTTCCGATTCGAGCAGTTTGTCCTATCAGCGGCCCAACCATAAATTTCGACGGCGATGATCCACACGTACATCGACAAAAGAGATTCAGATGCTCGCGTTGCGATGGTGAAACAGTCGTAGAGCTTCGCAATGACAACTCTGAAATAGAGGGCTTTTGGACAAAGGATGGTAGCAATGGAGAATTTGAAGATGAGAGTGATGAAGGAGCTGATGATGACAACCGTCCAGACTGCGATGAGGCACCAGATGATGATGATATCATCCTTCGAGATGCAGTTATGGGTGGCCCGTCCACCGAAGGAGTGCGCAGATCGGGCCGTTTGAATAATTAAACGACAAGAAAAGTAACTACGTATATGTATGCGAAATCAAGAGAGTTGTGATATTTCATAGAAGAAGCTAGGAGAGAAAAAGGTTTCTTAGATAACTAGCCTCGATATTACTTCATTTGGAAGTATGAGATTAGAAAATTGTTGTTATATCGTGAAACGATTTAATGTAATAAATATATTTTGCTTCCACACATTAAGGTCTCTCCGCTCAATGATGCAGGGGCGGGGACGCCTACATTAGGGGCAGGGACGTCTACGCCCCTGAGGCGGAGACATCCCCGCCCCTAGGGCGAGGATGTCTCTGCCATAGGGTAGGTGTCCCCGCCCCTAGGCGCGGACGTCTCCGCCCCTCATGGAGACGTCCCCGCCCTAGTGCCATGGTGGCGTGACACGTCCGAATGTGATGTGGCCATCACAGTAAAAATTTCTTACTTGCAAAAAATTACTAGGCGCACTTCAGGCAATCCGTCTGAACTGTCCGTCCTTCCGGTCCGATCATCTCAACTCGTATATTATGACAACCCTACTTCTCGCCACGGACTTGTCCCTTATCGTCTCTTCTCGTCCTTTATCATCTCTTATCGTCTCTTATCGTCTCTTATCGTCCCTTATCGGCTGACGTGACTCTGTTGTTTTTCAGGGGGCGGAATATGTGCAACCCTAGCATAATCTCCGGGCCTGCCAGCATTGCAATGTACGTGGACGCTCCGGAGACAATTTGAGATGGGCCGTCTTTAATGTACGAAGTCCTGAGTCCCTTCCTCTTTGGAAGGGATGCATCCGAATAGCACCTCCCCATATCGTAGGCGTTCTCGCGGCTCCGTGACAATAAGCACGGCGGGCGAGATTCGGTGTTACGCTTCATTGCAATGGTCCATGCTCGCACTGTCGTGGACACGTCAATGAGTCACCCAGAGGATTTTGTTCGTTAGTGGTGTGCTACAAACATAGGGATACCTTGGACGAGAACTGTTTGGCGAGGGAGGATCTGGACTTCATGTAAGCCGGCTTTGTTCCACGTAAGATTTATCCGATAACCTCGTCATTCATCTAATTGTTTTCTTCCTCATTCTTGGTATCTTCGTTATTTCCCTGTGACAAAACGATAAGCCTTGTGTAGGCACTGTAGATTCTACCAGGGCACGCGAAAGGGAACTTGCAGAGGTAGATTGCAAGAACGGTGTGTCGCGTCTGGTGACGACAGAGTGGGATTGACGAGAAAGGCATCTAGTGACTTCACATGACGAAATTTGGCGGGAGACATCTATCCAAACAAGGGACCGCGAGGGTGCAAATGCCCTTCTTCACATGGACGAGGGAACCTCAAATGTATTCCGCGTCCAAAATCAATACCCGAAGATTAACGACGACGAAGGATTCTCCGATAAGTCGCTGGATGAAGTTACAGAGGAAGCACAAGAAGGTGCTTGCGATGAAATACCTCAAGGAGGTGTTCCCGAATTGCCCAAGGAAGAGCCTGCTACTACAGCGGTGAAGTCACCGCTGAGTCTTGCCGATAACCCAGCTCACATGGAGTTTTCTTCGACACAAGCAATGAATGACCCTACCCTCGGCATTGCAGAGTCTTCACAGTGGCCGGTGGGGCCATCTCAATTCGAGACCCCTTGTCATCATGTTGTGTTTGGGGGTACGGAGGAGACGGAACGTAGCCTGAAACCCTAGCTTCTATCGTTCCCTCTGTCGAGTCAAGGTATTGAAAACCTGGACTCTACTGACAGTCCCCCGGTGGTTCTCGAGGAGCCTTGCGTCGCACCCTTGGAGGATCATCCAATCCCCGAGAATCCTCCCTCTTCGGAGTCCGATAACGCTTCTCTGCTAGAGCCCGATAACCCTGCTCCTCCGCCAGAGCCCGATAACCCTGCTCCTCCGCTAGAACCCGTTAAGCCTACTCCTCCGCCAGAGCCCGATAACCTTGCTCCTCCGCCTGAACCCGTTAAGCCTGCTCCTTCGCCAGAGCCCAAAAGCCCTGCTCCAAAGGGGGATGGACCTCGAGGATATCAGACTGGCTTTGCGCTTTATCAAGGAAGCACATGAATCTCGCTTGACCAGTGTTTGGGTTTATCCTGGACTCGAAGAGCATGTTCAGAACGAAAGGGAAGGACAGAAGGCGGCGTATACGTGCATGTTGTCGGAGAATTGCGGAGTATGTACGTCAGACTGTGTATCTTGGGAGAAAGAGCCCTTGCTCTGTTACGAAGCGGAGGAGCATGATGCATCCACGATAGAGAAGAACCACGGTATTATTGTGGAGGTCCTAAAACAAAGGTGAGTGTCGTCGTATATGTTATCGTGTTCTCCGACACCTGTTGTTTATCGGCACCTGTTGTCTAACATCCCCTTTCTTCTGAATTGCAGGCCTCGTTTTATTCACCCGAAGGACCTGACTGGACGTATGAGGTTTTTCGGTCCAGACCTTTGGCAAGCTGTGGATGTCTCGATTGTACTACAGGACTGGCATTGCGTGCTAAAGGACAAGCAAGAAATGGAAGGCACATTTGTGGATTTTCTCCTTAGGCATGTCGTCTACTGTGCGAAGGAGCATGTTCGAATCCAGTATCATCACACTCACAGCTGGTTATCGGCGACGTTGCAATGCTATCTGGCGGATGAAGAGAAAGACTGGGATGACATTGTGAGCTTTCTCAGCCGCTCGTTTCGTACCACCACCAAGTCGCCCAATACCCTTATCGTCCTTTACCACGATAAGGGTCACTAGAGCGTTTTTGTCCTAGAGCAAAGGCGAACGTATCACCTGGACCCAGCAAAAGGTATGCACAAGGGTTGGGAAGTGGACAACTTTCTATTCCTTGTGCACATGGGATGGGCAAACGCGAAGGGCGTGAAGGTCAGATCCAAAAGTTGGCGAGAATGGCAGAGTCAAGAGCCGATAAGGTTGTCTTTGCCTAATCAGCGAGAAAGCTAGGAGTGTGGTTTCATGGCATGCTTGGCCTTGTGGCAGTACCTTATCGCACGTGGTGGGCGTAAAGAGGCGGAGGAGAAGACCGTTACAATGGGGACACAATATTTGGACTGGGACGGGAAGAAGGCGTACCGATGGTTCATGCAAGCGCTGTACACGGAGATTGTCGCACCGCTTCTGTTCCACGATGCTCTCAATCTATGTGGACAGGATACGGTGGAGTTCGGAAGCGAAAGTCCGGACGTTGTTTTTGTGGAAGCCGGTACAAGGACGGCGAAGAAGAAGGAAGTCCCAGTTCTTGGTATTTCGGAGACAGTGGGGAAATGTGATCTTCAGGGCTTCAACGTGCTCACAAACCCACCAGTGACTCGAGGAAGGCGGAAGAAGGAAATAGCACAAGAAGGGGCAAAAAAATGGAGAAAACCGAAGGGCACTACCAAGACGAAGAAGTGGGCGATAAGGGGGGGGGCTACTGTACACAGCCAATAGACTCCAGGAATTTGTACAGATTAGTGAGATGCCGAGGTTGTACATTTCATTCATTGTAAATGACAAATTTTTTGATAATATACTCGAACGGAATTTAATATCCACTTGAGGACTGTAAGCGGAACTTAAAATTCAGTCTTTGCCGATTATATTGAAGGTTGAGTTTTAACTTCATAACTAAAGACTTAGCCAATATACATCTTCACTGGAAATATTAGGAGCTGCATGGAACTTAATCTAGGGGCATCTTATCAGCAGTATTCTTTCAAGAGATTACTAGTGGTTATCGGCGCAATTAACCACCAAAAATCCTTTGCCCTTTATCCTCAACCACATCAAAACCGATAACCTAAGCCGTTTCTTGAGTTTGTCTTTTGCTAGCTGGAACGGACCTCACCCGAAAACCTCTGGAATCCAGGAAGTCATGCAATCTTCGGAGCTTCATTCCAAGACCGTCTTCATATGTGGGAAGTCGTGCTGTTATCTCCTGGAGTGGATGAAGCATTCCAGCTTCGATTTCAGTCTCCAACCTTGAGAGGGTGGCGTCGGTGTTGCGCAAAGTTGCATCCAAGTGCCTTGCCAGCAACGGTTGCCGATAAGCCTTGTTGAGTAGCTTCACGACACGCTCATACATACGATCAAAGTTGCATATCCATGTCTCGTCTAATTCTCGAAGGTTGGAAGCCACTGGGATTACATCTCCGATTTCGGTGTTGGAGGAGACATCATTATTGGGGAAGCCCTCGGTATTCGGATGTCGACCATTGCCTTGGCGGAGGAGATTCGTCATTCCACCTTGGATTGTGCCACGAAGGGAGCCCAGATATCTTGTAATTTTTCCCTCCGCCAGGTCAGGCCTTGTCATTTTCAGGACCTTAACCTAGTGCTTACAGATGTTTCCATTCTAGGAATGAACACATTGGCAGACGGCCCATTCGGTGCATGGTTTGTATACCGCATACGTAAGGTGTCCCCTATTCGAGGATTTAACGTATGCAAGACCTCTCGACCACTCGGGCAGGGTGACCACATTATCGGGAATTGTATTTGCTTCGTTGATTGCATTGACCATGATTTGCCGCTGCCTCTTGTTCTTTACAAAATCGTTCAGCTTACACCAGTGATTGTAATCATACTTCTCGATGACAAATCCAGTGAGCTCATAAATAAGCTAGTCCATCCTTCGGCCGATAAGCTTCCTTTTGGATTGCTGAAGCACTGCTTTCATGTTAGAATGGTATGATTCGATAGCTGTAGTGGTGTCCTGGCCAGCATGGGGGATTTTCCGGTCTTCCACAACCCACATTTTGATTTTCGGGAGCCATTCCTTGTCGAAGTACTTCCAGTATGCATTAGCAGCTGGCAAGAGAGCCTTGGCTTTGCCGTAGACATGTTGCACCCACTCTACCAAATTCTACACCTTATCGCCGGGAGCTCTCGTCGAAGGGTCTTGGAAGTCACTTGGTGTCTCCGATACGTACATAAGTGAGCCCACAATTCGCAAGGCTCCGGCCCTCGTCTCCATGTCTTTCAACTTAGCACATGCATTCTTCTGCCACGCTCAACAAACATGCCAGAGACATAGAAATAGATGTGAGTGCGGCCAAACCTCCCTACGATAACCCGACAAGCCGATAAGTACAACTCGCCGAAGGCTTGTCACCCGATAACGTAAGAATGCTAAATCGCTTACCGAAGAGAGTTGATCTCATTATTGGCGTCATCAAAAACAAAGGCACTGGGTCTCTAGTCCGGCCTTATCTACACCAACTTCTGCTTTAGAGCGCGCATCCAAGGCATGAGATCTGTTTGTTTGGATTTTACAGTGATCACGAAAGCCACTGGAACCCCGTTTCTCCATTCATCGAATACCATCATCGTGAAGAGCGGATACTAGACACGCAAGCAAGAAATTAATCGGTAGGGGAGTGAGTGCTCCTAAATTCTAGAAGGACCCTAAATGGACCACAGTATAGGTATGAGTACCTTTTTGTTGTTCATTGCGAATGTCCCGTCTATTGCAATGATGCTTTCGTGACTGTATTTCAACATCATGTGCGTCTGAAATGGGGTTTGAATCCCAATTAGGAATGGTACGTTATCGGCATTGAGTACTCCGTCAACCTTGTTGCCCGGGTCTTGGAAGTAAAAAATCGTACCTCGGTTTTCTCTTACCCACATTCTCACACTCTGAGCGTCATTGTCATGTTTCTTGTATAGTTCCTGCGCATAAACTCCCCATATGTTGCGGATGTCCTCCATGCTAAGGAAACAATCCCGAGAAGGCGTAAGAGTGCCCTCATCGCGTGCCTTCAGTACCAGCTTCTGGTGCTTCTATATTATAGCTCCCATCGGAACTTGCTCCTCAAACTGCCTGAGAACCCAAAGCCTTACTTCTTCCGACATGTACTTCCAAAAGCGGAGCTTTCTCCTCTGCACATTGTCCTTATCGTGGACAATGAGGCCCTGTGTGTCGACATGTTCCGAGCAAAAGTACCCTATCTCGGCGATATATGGGAGGAAATAGTACCTCTTTACGTAGAATTGACATTGGCAGCCCACCTTCATAGACCCCCCCTCCTTCGCATCAGTGGCACAAGGGCCTTTCGGGCCAGCGCCGAAAGTAACTTATTTCCCTTTGTAATTGTATTTCGATGGCGTTGGTGTCATTTTGGGCGTGATTGCTTGGATCTTGTCCCTGTTGTCAAGTTCGGGACCGTATTGACACCGCCATCTACAATCGGCTATGACCATTAGAGATACGTGCAGTATTGAAGAGATATTACGGCACAGCCGATAAGCAGATCCACCGTGCATATCGTGATATCTTCTGTCGAGATTCACTTACCGCTGGTACTTAATGTGGCAGTTCCACCGATAGTGCGTCTTCTTGCCGACGTTTGTGGGATCGTTCTTGTCGCGGATGAAGGTAGTCTCTACATCCTTTTGGCCAGACTACTTACCAAGTTACTCTCTACGAAATCCAAGATCCTATCCCTGGGAATATAGGCCATAAGCTTGGACTGCTTCCTCTTCGATGATTGCAGGTCCTCTACGAATCTCGTATCATTCTCGGCCTCCATGTTCCACCTAAGACATTTCCATGTCAAAATTCTTGGAGGAGGGTTCTGTAATGAATCGCGCATCCGAAGAACCTTATCACCGTGTTTCTTCAGGTAGTCTGCATGCGGGCCTTCCCGGAACGCGGCATCAAGGTCCTCCACCCCCTTCTCACGTACGCCAGCCCATTTCTTTCTCCCTTGACGCCTCCATTTCCTCCCTACTGCCCCGTTATCAACAACGGTTGGTGGCGCCGCCTCGCCAGAATTCCCATTCGGCCTGTCCTGTATGGGGAGATTGAGATCGAGGAACTCTATTCACGTGGGAACAAGCACTCCCCTTCCGGCAGGGTACTACATTGCACAATGGATCGTGCCAAAGACGGCGCCAACCGCAAACGATGGGGATGACACTTCGCGCCGGCAGCCGCTGAGAAGGACGGGTCATTCTGGAGTACACGTGTTGGGGCGTGAAGGGGCTTTCGCTGATCTGAAGAAGGCGGGGGGAGAAGGGGCTATCGGCGAGAATGCCGATAAGGGATACGGGCAGCGCGAAAAAAATGTGGGCGAAAGTGGACGATATCGTGGGAAGAAGGGCACATGGAGGCGAAAAGGCGCTTTGGGAGAAGGGTCGCTCTTCGCGGTGTCAGGCCTAAAATCGGGCCCTGACACCGCAAACCCGGATTGACTGTAGTGATCGGGTGGACAACATGACGATTTTGGTGCAGCCTGGTCAACCAACGACTAGCCACCACATGGTGACTAGATTAGCAAATTAACTACAACAAGTAAGGATAGCCTACTCGACATCATCTCTAGTAAGACGGCACAATACAAGCTGAGGGTGGACTCATACTGATCTCAAAATTTTCTACATAGTGCGACGAAGCTACAATTGCGGTGTAGTCGCATTAGTGCACAAGAAGCTGATCATGAATGCTTAGATCCATGCACTAATCATTGGACTGATCAATTCGTGTTGACGCCGAAGTTGGACTCATTGTTTTTAGAGTTCTCTAGATAGCATACTATGAACACAATTGCAGTGTAGTCACACTGGTGCATAGTTTTCAGGTTCTTTACTTGAAGTTGTATTAACAAGATGATCTGTGAAAGTTGTATCTGTGTTTGTTTTCAAATGAGTATACTTAAGGTGACAACAATCGCAAGCCGATGTGGTATGTAGAGACGTGTTGTATCCTCACTAATCTCGCATTTGGTGGTTTGCTTGTGTTTTTGGATGGGTACAAGTGTGGGCAATATTCTCTTGTAGTAACTTTTTTTCACAAGGCGGCCACTTCAACTGTAACAAGTTATCTCTGTGGCACTTCAACTTTGTTTCTTTTTGTAACCTGATTTATGTACAATATTGTATGCTTTGAATGTGATGTTTGTAATACACCAAATATGACTTTTATGATTAGAAGCTATGATCTTAGGTCGTGAGTTGTAGAAAGAGTTATTGAAACACTCCACAATGCATATGAAAACGATATCTCTAGTCATTGATGGCTGCCCAAAACAATATATAACAGCATGGGTAGGTAGAAGAGCATGCCATGATTAGCGATGCTACCGTAGGTTGTGGTTTGTGATTTTATTTTTATTCTTAAAATTGCTCTTCATTTCTTTTTACTTTATCTCTTTCACTTTATGCACATGTCTAGGTTAGCATGATTGCATGACAAAACAACCTTTAAGCAAAGTAGTATACTTTAAAAGGTTTTCTACGTGTATGACAACGCAATTGCATAGTAACAGCTTTCTATATGTTCTATACTTTAAAGGGCTTTTTAAAAAAAAAACTATGTAAACAACTTTGTCGTTTGGAAACAGATTTAACTTGGCCAAGGACTGACACTGTATTGAGCACCAAGATTAAATGTATATTGCTTGATCTTAAACAACCAATAGTATTATAGACTTGAAACATACAATTTAAGTAAGATACTGCATAATAATGAGATGTAGAAGTAATGGGCCCTAAACCTAAACCTAAATCTGCCAGTCACCATGAGTAGAACGTCCATACGATGTACAATCATTTATTAGAACTATCCTTGAGTATTTTGCACGAAATGCTAATTGGCATATTTGTTCGAAAAGTAGTTGTGGGATATTGCCACCAGAATGCTCAAATCCAACTATATAAGGGACCACCAAATATTGCGACCCCGCCCATTTTCAAACTCAACATCAACTTGGAAAAAGGCATGCATGCAATTTGATTGTCTATGCATGCGGCTGGTGGGAAGCTCACGGGACGATGAAGTGCGCAAGGTTCGGTAGATCAAGGTTGAGAATAGATTGAGACTGTCCAAAGCACATGCCCTTACAAAAATTTCAACATTTCTTTAATCAATCACGTACAGGAAATTTTGTTCACATAATCTTGTAGTTTTTGTGAATTTTCTCAGTAAGATTGACTTCATGCTTCTCTGTGAAATTCTAGTTCCTACTTCACTTGTGTAATCGTAGAGACGCTTGGTCAAAATAGTTCTGTAAGGATTTGGGTTTGAGCAAAATGTAAAGCAATAGCAAACTTATATCATTTTTACTGCACTGAATGGAAGGAGGATGTTTATCATTGTAAATGCCTCCAAAATTTTCAAACATACAGTTTAGCTCAACTGAAGCTAAACCGTTAATCTATTCAAAGGTCTCATTTTAGCTCGAGTGGAGCTAAACTGTGAGCCATGAACAATCTAATAATTTAGCTTGACTCAGCTCAATGATCAACTTTGAATGGGATCATGACATTTACTCTCGTCTCAATCTTTGCTGTCATTATTTTTCTGTAGCAGATCGCCACGCCCTAGTCTTAATAAATTGTCATGTTCGATGTTGCTTATATAGTTTAGCTCAATTCAAGCTAAATTTTGAACCGCAAAATCAGATTGAGGGTATTATTTAAGACATGGTAAACTACCCTAGTGAAACTAAAGTTCATATTAAAACCAAAATAGTTGGGATTTTATTTCAAACCATTTTAAAATGACTATAGTTTAGCTCAACTTGAGCTAAACTGTTTGGCTGAAAATGATAATTTCTAATATCTCCATTTCCAATCTTGTCTAATATCTCTGTTGTAATAGATATGAATCTCCGACTTTGATTTCAGCTCACTAGACATACATTTTGCCATCCTAATCATGTTGAAATATGGTCTTTTCTTTTGATATTGCAATCCAAGATGTCTTCTTTCGAGGAGGACAAAGTTTGTGTTGGTGTTGCTTTTAACACATATCTACTTGAGTTTGATGTTGTTTCTTGTCGCCTTTGGGTTGGGACTACTATCGTTCTATAGAATACAAATGGTGTCTGCGTCGTAGAGGGTTTAGTTTTATATTTAAGGCCAAGTGCAAATGTAGGTTCTTTTTGTCCCGCCTCGAATCACATGTCGTGGTCCAAGTGCCCAGTACGTTTGTTGAGGAAGAAGCTCCTGATGAATGGAGGTACCTGTTTAAAACTTGGCCTATTCAACAACTCTACCTAACTGAGGATACTAGTCTCTTGCATCACAACCTTGGAGACTATTATCACACTTGAATGAGTGAGCAAAACAAACCATTAGGTGAAACACTTGCTCCTATAAGAACTCTTCCAGAAATAACCGTCCTCATGTTTCTAGGAAAGCTCAATTCCTCATGATCCATGAGTCCATCAATGTTGTAGCCGGCAATAACTGCTACCGCCAAAAATTGTGTCCAGCACTATCCTAGGGCAAAAATTAAAGTTCCGCGGGCGTGCATGTGCGATGAGATTTTCGTTGAGTTTAGATATCCTATCAGATTTGACATTCATAGAGAGTTTTATAGAAACCTTGCAGGTTGGAAGGTTGTGACTCTAAAGGAGGTAGGCGTTTGCTCGTTTACGTTGATGAAAACTATGGAAGTGAGTTTGAATACATTTTATAGCAATGCCAACAATGTCGCTGCTCGATACGCAACTCAACACCACAAAAACATTGGTTTGCGTAAGCCTAGAAGTCATATCAATGTAGCTACTGCTACGCTTTGGGCCATCCATGATAGGTTGCCGACCACATGCCCCTTAAGTCTTGTTTTCCCCCCGTCTGGCAAAATGGTTATTGCAAAGGTCCTTCGAGCAAGTTTAAAGTGGACAAGTCAATTACCGCTACTTGAAAAACACCTCATAGATTGTGGGTTGCCTCCAATCTCAACCTCAAACTTGACTATGATACGGCAATTGAGCTTCTATAAGTTCTCTTTGAAGAAAGGAGAAGACAATTTTGCCAGATTTTCTACTTGTGACAAATATGAGAACCAAAAGAAACTGACTCAACCTCAAATACATGCATTATTTTTGTGGCAAAAAAAGATTCAACATCACATCGATTCTACTTTTTCACATCAAGACTTGTACTATCTAAACAGATTTGAATCAAAATGATTGCTCTAAGAGGTTGTAACCATTATGCATGATAAGACAGCTTCATCCATTTTTCCACATAAGATGAAACACTTAGACGGTCTTATGAAGTTGCTTCTTGCAATTATTGGCATGCTCGCACATGGTCCTGAAAATGTGCATTATGGTCTCGATCTATAGTCTCACAATGTCAATTACATGGTCAGGTTGTTTGCAAAACTTTTGCGCGACCTTGAGGCGCCTTCCAAATTGTCGTCTTGGACACTCTTTCTAAATTTTAGTTCTCATCTATTGTAAGAGCAGTGCTACGTTGCACAGGGGTTTGTTTGATCCTTTAGGCCAAATTCCAAATATATCGGTTCAGAGGAGGCCTTTGCTTCCAATTTTGAATGTGCAAATGGACATCGTAGTAGGTGATAACAAGAATAGGTATGTTTTTTAATTTTTGGTATCTTCTATTGCAAAATGCATCTTCGGCAAGGTACATGCTAATTTCATGCTAGTTGGTTATAGGCACAATGATGTAGATGCATTGTGTGGTCATTGGAGCATGGCATTAAGGAAGGAGAGTTTTCCAACCATTCCTCTTCTTATGAAGTCCTTTATGACAAATGAGCTAGTTTCCACAATCCTACACTTCATCCATCTGAGACAGTTTCCACAATCCTACACTTCATCCATCTGAGACAGTTTCCACAATCCTACACTTCATTCATCCTAAACCATCTGGATGCATCTAGATGCTCAATGAGTAAGTATAAATTGTCATGTCATGACAACAACTTGCTTCCAAAGAACACCATATTCATTATATTGGGAGATTTCCATGATTTTGATTTAGTGCACATTCAGCTCGAGTAGGGCTGAATGTGCATAGTGGGTATATTTTAGAGCTCAAGAGCAACATACGTATTAAATTGGGAGGCTCACAATCTCCCAATATAATGAATATGGTGTTAAAGGGAGGAGAAGGCAATGACATTAAAATTGTGGAAGGAGTATTCTAAAGGGAGGTCATTATGACCTCATGGAGAACCCAATGCATTCCAGCCTTCTGCAATGCGACATCTCCCGAAGGAGCTAAAGGGACTGCTAGGATTCATTGATGATTGGTAGCGATGATGGCGGGAGTCGATTGAAGCCTACAGACGTTTTGAGCCTCTATTATACTATTGGAAAGGTGTTAGAGATGCTCTTACTTTTCCCATGGAAACCCCCATATCAATGCAAGAGGACTTTTGGCCAACGACAATAATGGCCCATGCCGTCAAAGATGAGTTAACAATAGAGGGTGATATTTGCAAAGAGTATGTTGAAGATGACCATTTTGTTGAGTAGAGGCGTGGTCGTCTCCCCCTTCATTTTGAATTCAATATGATATTTTTGCAGGGTAATTGTCGCGTTGTGGCCCTGTGACAAAGACAAACAAGTTTGGATTGCACAAACAATGTTAGATCTAAACTTAAATCGTGTTAGGCCAAACATAGTCCTCATCCAATTATTTTCTCCTATATCGAGCGATCTACATGTTAAACCTTCCTGTAAAGATTGGAATGTAGATGACAACTTTTGATGGACGGTTGAAAATGAAATAGCCATGAAATGGAAGAGTATTGGTTCTCTTTTGACTACTTGGAAATGAAAGACCAAAAATAAAGATGGAGGTTGTGGTAAAGGTAAATAATCAACCACAAAAATTTCAAGGAGGTAAATAGAGATCATAAAGGACTCATTGGCAACACTAGTTGCGTCCGGATAATAATAGCAGTAAATCTATAAACTTTGATTTTAGAAGATTGCAAATTGTGATGAGTAGTGCTTCTTATAGTATGGTTAGGTCTTTTGGTGTTAATTTGATAGATAACAACATTCCAATCATTAATATTTAGGTTGCTAATCATTCTCGTATAGTATAAATTAGTTTACCGTATAGGTCAATACATGCTAAATTGTTGGCATGGTGTTCATTCAATTGTGTTTTGAGTATCGGTCAATAAGTTAAGTTTGATTCTCGTCTTTCAATAGTACAATGTCATAAACAACCTCCTCTACTAGGGCGTATTATCTAAATCTTTCCTTCACAATTTGTAATATGAATCAAATGGCCGTGCCCACTTTAGCTCAAATCAAGTTTATGTGAGTACGAGGTACTATTTTTTTACTGCTGCATCAGATAGTGCACACTTTAGCTCGAACCAAGTTGAAGTGTGTCGAGTGCAGTCACCTAATTTTCTACTAGTATGTTGTGGAACTCATATCTTTGGTATGTACGTAATGTAAAGCACAAAGGGAATTGCGATCATTGAATTGCTAATTTGAATTTCTAATGATGTATTTGTTACTTGGTTACGATGTGACATTTGTTCAATCTTTTACCACTACCAAGCCAAATTGTGGGGACAGTGTTATTTGAAAATCTTCAATAAACACTCAAATATGTGATTAAAAGTAATCATCTTTCCAACTATTATCAAAGTATGATATGTGATATAATGTCTACTCTAATGCCTATAACATTAAGGCTTTTCATTGTCGAACACAATCTACCAATTAAATAGAAACTCTTTTATACAAAAATAAGATATTTCATAGTATAGGGTTTAGATAGACACTTTATCCCTAATGCACAATTATATAAATTTGTAAGACAATAAATCTTCCAATATAAGCAATATGGTTTTTTGAATTTGAGTGAAGTAAATTTTATTTAAGCAAGAATGAATTAAAGTTACCAATGTTAAATCATTGTTTAACCTAGGTAAAAGTAAAAGAACAAGGTATAAATGATTTAACTTTTAACCAAACGATGAACTTCTATTTATATTAGGGTAATTGAAAATAAACTCTAAATTAAAAGATTAATCCAAAAAGGACAATAACTTGTCACCATTATCCTAAATTATTGCCTTTAACTGTCACCATTATCCTAAATTACCTTTACTTCAAAGATTACTTAAATTGAATCAACTCAACTTAAATTTTTCTTTTTTTTCTTTTTTACCTCTCATCATGCCTCATGGTAATCTCACGAGTTACTGGACCTCACAAATGTATCCAACCTCACCAACTTAGACCTAAGGTAAAATACGTTTATCATATACACTTCCAATGATGATGCAATCTTTAATAATAACAATCGTATTCTAATATACAACAAGATGATTTCAAAGCTCTGCCATTAAGGTTGAGGCTTTTATATGCCTACTATCACATGAACACAATACCATTGCTCAACACACCACTTATAACGATAGGAACAACACAGTTACTTGCAATTAAGGGGATTCAGAACATTCACAAGACACAAATTTCAACATGACTATACCCAGGCGGCTCCACCATGCCAAATTCCGCCAATTGATCCTAGAGTGCATTTATTTGCCTTCACTACTACAAGCTTGCTACCACTGTTGTTGACTACACCGCGCTATGATGATTTTTTGTTGCCGTAATGTCGTTCCTACACCGCAAAAATCACCTCCGCCTGCCGTGCTTCTCCCTTGAATACGTTGCTTAGCAGTGCCTCCTCTTGCCCTTGCTCTTCTCAAGGTTTTTGAACTCAGCGTGTCCACGACTGCGCAACTGTGGCAACCACGATTCCTCATGCGCATCGCCCTCACCATAGCTTGGTTCTAAGTGGAGAAAAAAATCAAAACCCACGAAACATTGGATAACCTTCAAAGCTTGTCCTCACCTTAACTATATGAACCGTTGTTCACACGTCATTGCCCTGCTCACACCATGACTTTCTACTCTCACCATGGCAAGCCCCTTTGCTACGCCTAGTCCACTTTCAACATCGAACTCTTTCTCAGCACCCCGGCCAGATCACTTGTACTTCTTCCATAAAACACACACACACTCTAGAGATTGAGACCTCACTCATTCACATCAACTATCAGTGCAACTCTAGTGCCCACTCCTCACCCCGTGCCTAAAGACACAATCACCATGCGCCCACCACATTACTCTACATGCGGTCTCTACCTAATCATTTCAACACGCACCTTTTGTTGACTTGTGCACGTCGTGCACGCATAATCCTCATAATTCTTTGTATTTTTTTCCCTTGCATTGATCTCCTCCAATCCTTCGTGCTCTATGCACTTGCAATCAATCACAAATTATGGACAACGCTTGCAAGCACGTAGACCTTTTTTAAATTCCCTTGTCGTACAACCTTCATTTAGCAACGTCGGTGCGGCCATAGCCAACCAGCCCTTCACAACCAGCCTCGCCCTTGACAATCCGCACCGCAAGATCCTCAACATGTAGCTTGTTTTTTCCGTCGCCATTGTGGCACGCAGCCATCACGACTTCCTCGATATTGTTGCTCCTACAACGTACACAAGCCTCAAACCCTATTTTGAGAATCTACTTAGCTTTGTATCCTTTTCTATCCTTTACCATGTCATAATTGATACATTTGCTCTCAATATCTAACACCTAACCAAGTAAAGACCCACTATAGCTCATATCTGGTCTCCCAGCCATGGCTCGGTTCTACCTAGATGCCATAGCCATATCCAATGAAGTCATGGCTAGCCATAGCCACTTTTCCGTTCATAAATTTTATTTTCTCTCTTTTATCTTTTTTCTGCATCAAATGCTTCTTCTAACTCATCTTCCACAATTTGTATTCCTCAACTTCTAATCCTTCACAAATTTATTTTTCTTCTAAACCTTAATACTTTTCTACTTTTAATAATTTTTTGTGTGTTAAAACTCCTGATTAATTCTTTAAAGCCGATGAGCTTTCCTAGCCTCTGGAAGTCTACAGGTGTATTAGATGATGCAAAATTACATCTACATCTTGGGTACAATTTGGCACAAAAAATCTACACACTCAGTTCACGGCAATCACTAGAGCTTGTTGATGTTTACACGGATTAACATATCCATGGTCCCCATAGATGCCCATCTTCATCTACCTCTAAATCATAATCTGCACTACAATTCTATTATCTTTCGAGGTGGCTAGTAGCACTTGCTACAAGGTTCTTGTGCTAAAATGAACCATAATTAATTTATCGGTCTCAAAGGTTAACACCTAACTTTCATACTCCTACTTTGATTAATTCATCCCCAATCTCCACCGTAAGTACCAATTTTTCTTGCTTCTTCTACTTGCACTACATCTTATTTCCATTTTCTCTTTTGCTTCTTGCAAGGATAAGTTTTTCTTCTACACCCAATCTCTCATCTAACACTAATTCAATGATTACTTTTGGAGCTCCACCACAGCTACATAAACCTATCACTTGTTTTTGTCAATAACCACTATTTTTAACAATTTAGTCTAAAATCAAATGGAAGCCAATTTTTGGGCTCACAGCCCTCTTAACGAGGTGCTAACATTGAGACCCCTTTTTTGAATGCCACCCGCTGCCAGCAATTTTTTTTGGGCAAATTTTTGCCAGAAACTTACTTAATAAACTAGTGGGGTACCCGTGTCCTTTGGACACTTTTCTTGCACCCTCTTAATTTTTGTTGGATGAGTTTATTTACTGGGAACAAACGGACCAACATCAAGCTTAGCATATTGTATGGTTGTTATTACCGCGGCAAGGACAATCATTAATATCTAGGTTTGCAAGGTACAATTGAGGTTAATGGGCGATTATACATACGTTCACATAATTTACTCTTGAAGCACAAAAAATATATTAAAGTGAAGCAAAATAAACTTTTTAAAATAGAAGTACCACACCATACATGTCGACACAATATAAGACCATTTTACAAAAAAATTATAGACCGCATGGAGCACTTGCTGGAGAGCATCCAGCGCGACATGAAGAGCTAGCTAGTCGGTACTACTCCTCCTCTCTTCTTTGTAATATAACCTTATGGTGAATGAAATCAGTGACGTTTTATTATATCAGAAAGGGTAAACTATACAATGAGGTATTTCCCCCCCTACAAAGAGCGTCTACTTCTTACTGCAGAATGTTCAACTCAATACATACAGTATTAACACTTTAGAAACAACACACCATTTGTAGCTAAGCTGTAATCAAGAATAGCCCATAAAAATGAAGCTCCTCAAAAATACAGGTTAATAGTTTCTGATATGAGAACCTACTAATTTATTCCTCCCTCAGGCATAAGAAACTCAAAATCCTTGGGCTATTTCTCGAGCTCATACACATTCTAAGTAAAGCGTTTCTTGAAGAGCGTGTTGCGAGGTTTGTTTGGGTCTCGCACTTTCGCCTTGCTTCCTCTCCCACGACTACCAGTGCTGTACATCAAACGAAGTTGTTAGGACTATTCATGAGTACATACTTAGTTCATGTGACACTAATATTCCGTGAGAGAATTTGAGGCGCCCACTTGTACTCCATGTAAACCCGGCCATCAGCTCCCGAAATACTGCTCATGTTGCCATGCCTTTGAATAGCCCTGTTTCGTGTGATGTCATCCACATCCTCGTCCAACGGCTCGATTCTCATCGCCTCCCCTCCAGCATGAAGCACCTGAAAACAGATCAATTGGTTGATGAAATGAACCTAGGTTGGGCAACCCTAAAAGAAAGAAGAAGATGAAGATGAAGAGGTACCCTAGTTAGCAGGCCCATCTCGTCATCAAGGCTGTGGTAGCTCAACTCTGCCCAGATGCTAACGTTGCCTGTCCACAAAGGTCGACCTGCAGATCAAACTGATGCAATCAAAAGTTTCAAATTGAGGTTTTCTGCGTTAACTCTCTACCAAATCACCACGTAACCATCCGCGTCCGTCTCGACCTGTCCGCCGAGAAACTTGGACGCCGGCTCGTGCCCAATTGCAAAGAACAGCCCGCTCACCTCCAGCATCGTCTCCTCCCTGCTCATCAAGTTCTTGACCTTCAACTCCGACAACAACCCGCCCTTGTTTCCCTTCGCCTCCGTCATTGTGCCAATAATCAGCGTCACCGTGATTGCAGCCAATAAGATTAAAAGTTTGTTGTTGATTTTTGGTGAGTTTGGGTATACAAGCTGTAGTTTTGAGGCGTTTTGAGGCGTTTTGAGGCGTTTTGAGGATGCTCGTTTAGAAGGCGCCGAGCCACAAGGTCGTCCTGTTCGAGTGCTGCGTTGTGCGCGACGTTGATTTTGTTGGGATTCGTCAAGCAGCCAAAGGAGCCGAAGGACTTTTGGTCTGCTACCGAAGATGTACAAACCCTAACTGATCATGGCGATCGGGATCCACCTTGCAAAACCCCTGCACTCGACTCATCAATCAAACTAGGCCTAGCAGCAATCCCACTCAAAATCACCATCGCTCCTCCGCCATCGCTCCTCCACTTCACTTACATAGGTGTTGAACTGCCGCACAAAGCTTGGTTTTCGATGACGTACCACTTTTTCATCCAATCTCGACGCGTTCATCCATCGACGTATTCATCCACTTGACGTGTTCTTCATCATGTATTCTTTTATAGGATATAGATGACATGGCGATTTTGACATATTCAAAATGAATGGTTTTGGGGTTCCTAGGTGCCACTCACGGTTTAGAGTTGAAAGGATGTGAGCCTGTCTCCCGCCGTAGTGGAGCTGCTTGCAGCCGTCATGCGCCGCCTCCGTCGCGTCTCGGCAGCCTGTTCCCCTCCTTCTCTTGTCCTACGCGTGCTACACCCTACATATACTTGCGCGCCATCGCCAGCAATAGCGCATTTAAGATTAGAACCAAGTTGCCAATCGAAGCACTTCGCTGTCCAAAGTTTGCCAAAAGCAAGACAATCCCAGAGTTTCTATCGCCAAATGAATCCGCTGTGAATGTGGTGATGGCGCGCATTGAAGCATTGCTGTGAATACTGTGACGGCGGTGATGGCAGCGAGTGTGGCGCGCATTGAACAAGAGCAGCGGGGGAGCTTCGCTGCTGGCAACAAGACAGTGTCACAAATTGTGGGCGTTCGTGATAGCGGCGTTTGTGGCACCATTGTCATGATAAATCTCTTTGCAACCAGGGAGTTTCTAAACCTTGGTCTTTATTTTCTCGAATTGCATGTTCTAGTTGTATCTAAGGTTTATGCATGGCTCCCAAGCTGCACTCTTCTTTGTCTAAATTCTAGTATGATGGAAGAGTGCCGAGAGATAGTTTGGAGACTATGGTAGAAAGCTTAGAGGGTGTCCAGGTGTATAGTGAGGGTTCAGAGATTGCCTAGGCAGGGGAGGTCGCTCTGCAAACCGCGTGATTATTCTCACGAAGAAGGCTAAATCAACCGCCAGTTCAGACTCTGATGTGTAGATTCTTGACGCAGCCATCGGGAGTCCCATGACCCAGGCCGCGCGGCACAGGCAGCAAAGCTATAAACACAATCGCCATTTTCAAGATAGTTGGGCTGCACACCTACCGTGGGCGGAGTTGGTGCTGGGCCGTGACAAGCGTGTCTGCCAGGTGCGATGCAAGGTTTGCTCGGAGGTGGAGGGCCGGGAGAAGCTGTCTGTGACGAAGCTTCACTCCCTTTAGAAGCATGTTGGGAGGAGGAAGGCACTCATCGATTTTGGGAAAATCAAAAAAGGAGATCACTAAAATATGGCAACCTGCCAGCATGTAAAAAATGAGCGCATAATTTTTGCAAGAGGAGGTACAGAGACTGTCGTCCAACAAATGATTGAAGGAGCGACTTGTGAAAAAAATAAAAATGTGCAATTCCGGGTTTTGTTTTGGCTTCTTAGCCAGGGACGACCAATGACGGACTTCGAGTCGTCTTGCATGTTGTTGAAGCAGCTAGCGGTGATTGATTGCCCTCGCAAGCATTGGAGCACAACTGCGGGATGGGGCATGGCGGACAGCATGGCGTACGTACTTTCTAAGCACACAAAAAAAACCATACGTGAGGCTTTTTTTTTGCTTTTAGTAGACGAGGTAACCACTATCGACCATGAGAGTTGGCTCTTCGTTCATATGTATGTGGTGATTGAATTTACAAGAAGCAACATGTTATTGGCATTACAACGTCTAGCTCAAGGGAATGGTGCTCATGTTGTGAAGGAAGCTATTGTGTCTAATTTAACTTACCATGGTGGGCTGGATGTATAAGAAGTAGCAGAGAAATTTGTGTGCTTTGGCGCAGATGATCTTTCCATTTTCTAGGGATCTAGATCCGGCCTAACGACGTAGTTGAAGGAGCAAATCACTCCTTTCATGGTGGGAGTGCATTGCATGGCGCATCGCACCAATTTGGCAATGGAGCCGCTCTCCAATCTGCCAATTGTAGTTAAACTTGAATTGCTTTGCCAATCCATGTACGCGTACTTCAGTACCAGTTCAAAGAAGCACTCTGAGTTTCAGAATCAAACTGACATTGTGGAAACAGAGGGTTTGAGAATGCTCAAAAACGTGAAAACACGTTGGATATCACTTCTTGAGCCACTTAGACAAGTGATGGAGGAATACAAAACCCTAGTAGTGAAGATGTGCAAAGATGGGGCATTGAAAGAGCCTGCCTTTACAGCAAAGCAGGCAACCGCGAGGGGGTCTGCAAAACTGAATTGTGACTTGTTGTGTGATGTCTCAACTTTGTTTGCTTTACCATGCATCATGCCATTGCTAGAGTCTGTGAACACCTTGATGAAATTTGCTCAGTCATCTCATGTGTTTGTGAGTGATTATGTAGCGGCTGTGATGATCTACCAAGCGGAGCTGTACATGGTGTACGTAGATTCTGACTCATCGTACCAAAGGCAACATTTTCAGATGTTTTGTGATGTGATTGACAATCACTTGTACGCCATTGCGCAAGAGCGGGTGGTTGATTTGTATGACGGTTTGGAAAGCTTGGGAATCCAGATAAACGAGCATACTTATGTTGCACACATGTTGTGTGTTGTTTAAGGGAATAGCTCTCTGTTAGTCGTTCTGATTTGTCTCAGGTGTTTACCTCGGTCAAGGTTCAATGTAAGGATGTTGCCGAAATTTGATACCCAAGTTGGAGAAGCGCTTTCTTGATTTCGATGTAATGAATGCTTTGTCTATTAGCTTTCCTCAGTTTTGGTTGCAGCAGAACTGTGATGAGCTTTTTGGTCTTCACATGAAGACCTTACGGTTGGGCAGCATGGATGATGAGCGGACATTTTCCACACTTGGCTTCATGAAGTCAAAAGTCCGCAGCCACTTGGACTATCATCTGGATGCGTGTATTAAATTATTTGCTCAACCTTTCTATTTGCAGGATTCTTTTCCTCATGCGGCAGCAATCACACACTGGAGGGAGTCTTGTCAACGACTAGGTGTTGGATTGTAATCTTAAGCTCTGTTTCCATGATGACAGCAAGTGTTTGATGCTCGAGATCTCTTGAACAAATATACTAATTGGTTGTGGAGTGGAGGGACTGGCTGCTACAATGGGTAGGGCGTTCTTGGTCGGGGTTCAATTTCCCTAGACAAATAGTGATTATGTCATCTTTTTATACTTTGTTGTCTTTGTACATGTTGTGTTTGAGTGACTCTGAATTGTTGTGGATTGATTCATGTCTATCATGTTGTCGTGTTTGTCTTAGTATCATGCTTGGAATTATGTCATGTTTCATTTGTATCATGAATGTATTGCATTATGTTTGCATCATGTTTCTAACAAGTTGCTACAATGGCACATCAATTTTCATAAACATCGCGTGAGAAGAGAACATGTGTCCATTGAAGCAACCAAAAGCAACGTCATGAAACAGTCAGGGAGCCAAATTCCTTACATGTTGCACAAGAATATGTAAAAAAAAATTGTCATTTCAGTTATTCCAAAATCAATCTAGGAGCCATATTTTCTTACTACTATCAAGAAAAAATCGCTAAGATTCATTCCACACTTGAATGAATGGTAGCCACTCGCACTACCTTGGTTTATCTTAAAAAAAATTGTTGCCCACAGCTCGTCAAGGTCACTCCAAAGAAGATGTCAATGATGCCACCACTCAAAGGAGGTGCCAACATCAACACTCCCTTTGGAGTGCCACCTACTACACGTAGAAGAGACATCAAAGAGAATGCCGATGTTGGCATTACCTTAAAAGGGTGTTTAAGGTACTTCCTATGGACACCCCCTTAAAAGAGCGCCGAAATTTGCACCACCTTAAAGGGGTGTTTAAGGTATTCCCTTTGGACACCCCCTTAAGAGAGTGCCGACATTGGTACTCTCTTTAGAGTGTCATTTATAGCACGTAGGGTACACTCCAAAGAAGATGTCAATGTCGGCACCACCTTAAGGGAGAGCCCATGGTGCTCCCTTTGGATGCCATGTTAAGGAGGTGCTGACATCGACACTCCTTTTGAATTGCCATCCACATTGACACCATCATAAGAGGGTGCCTATGATGTTCTTTCTAGACGCCTCATTAAGGATAAGCAAACGTTGGCACTCCCTTTGAAATGCCACTCATAGTAAGAGGCCTCCCATAGGGAGGATGTTGCTATCAGCACCCCCTTGAAGTGCCTTCTAGATAGCACGGAAAATCTCTTAACCAATCGCCTATGACTCCGTCACAAACAATGCCGGCATTGACATCATCCCATGAATTTTTCATTGAGGAGACTTTAGAAGGGGTGCCAACAATGGTACCTCCTAGAAGGGATGTCTAAATCAATCTCGGAGGGCTCTATCCATTAGCACCCGCTGTAAAGTCCCTCCCAATGATCATAAAAAAGCCCCCAAGGGAGATTCCAATACTGGCACCCACTTGGAGACCCATTGCACAATATAGGATAATTTGAGTGTTTTCCGAAATGGTATTACACTTCATCATCCGACATTCTACGGATGAGATATTTGCGAATGAAGCTTTAGATTTTGATACTTCATCCACAAATAATTCATCCCCACAATGTTGGTTGATAAAATGAAATACCATTCTGGAAAGCTATTGAAATATTTTAGAGCGTGGGAGGGATGTTCACAGGGGTGCCGATGTCGGCACCCCCCTTGGAAGCTCTACCATAGATATTAGGAGGGACTCCAAGTGAAGTGCCAATGGCGGAACCTCCTAAAAGGGAGCCCTAGGCCAATAGTTTAGGGCTCAAATCTTAGGGTGTCGCAATTGGCAACCCCCTAGAAGTTCTTCCATAAATAGTAGGAGGGACTCCAAGGGGAGGAGAACATGGAGATGGCGGCACCCATTGTAGTGCCTCCTACTCGATGTAAAAGACACCACAAAGGGCGTGCTGATGTCAGCACCTCTTTAAAAGGCATCTCCAAGGAGTTCCCTTGGCACCCTTAAAAAAATGTTGATTTCGGCACCCCCAAAGGACGCATCCTAGTGAAGCACACTAGACTTGCGTTTATTCAGGAAGATGTGAATTTTTTTTTACTTAAAATAGTATGCCAATGAAGCCATCCAACGTTGATGTGTACAACATGTGATGCTTGGACTTCTTTTCCACTTCTACAAGTTCTTCTTTTGACACTTGGTGCTCAATATACTCTAGTGGCTGCACAACAATACTTTGGATGTGGTAGAGTTTGTGGACTAGGTTCACCTTTATATAGCATTTCTACTTCTTCTTGCACGTTAATTATGCAAACATCATTGAATGCTAAAAACAACAAAATCCAATTGTTCAAGTTAGACAAATTAAGAGTCTTACTAGTTCACTTGGTGAAGTACTATTAGAAGATGTCCAACTTGGACCGCAACCTCTAAGATGATAGACTCCACGGCATAATGCCATCTTAGGTCGTCACCATGGCCCTTGTTGATTATCGGTATGCACTCCGCTAATCTATGTTTGCCATCCAAAATATCTTCTTTGAGAATTGCTTCAAGGGGTCCACCTTCTGCAACTCCTTTTCAAACGCATCATTAATCTTTTATTCATTGGACTCCATGTATCATAATCCTTACTTGTGACAAGAGCAGTTATCTTCTTGTTATCTTGGAAGGCAACATAAATACTTCGTGGCCATCCATATATCTTGTGCTCACAGAGTATGTACCTAGAGCAATTACATCATTTTTCAAGTTAGCCTAATGGCTGCAAAGGACTCCATTCTACACAAAAGAATATTTAGCTTTGTCTTATTCTTTGGCTAGAACCAAAGCTTCTCTAGCAAAACATTTGTATTGGTAAACCTCTCATCACCAAGGCGTCTATTTCCTTTCTAAGTTCATTGGCGGACATCTCCGTAGGGTCCTCAAGCGCCACGTCTAGAAGCTAAGCAACCTAATACTCAGTTTCCAGTTCTTTGTCAAAATCGTTGTCATCTTCAAGATGAATCAATTCATTGAACAAGTACAATTGCTCAACTTGAATTTCATTGTCATGGACATGGTAACATACTTGAAGCAAGTATGTCCGGTTGGGACAACTCGGGCCGCTCTTCTGTGAGCACATTGCTACCCGTTGGAGGTTCATTGTAGAAATCTGCATTGAAAGACTGGAAGGCGATTGCTTGGGATAGGTCTAGAAAAAAATGTCTACTCTGAACGGGCATGCCCCCCAGAGTCGGGCCTCCAATTGGGAGGTTATGTCAAAATAGACTAGACCTCGCGATTGATACGCCCTCACAAATTGCCGCTATAGTTGTCTAATTGCCACATGGCCTATCAGTCCATACATGCCCCTGGGAAAGCAAGTGCCAATGTCAGCATCCCCAATATTGAAGTTGTGTTTGTACAGATTGGACCTTTTGATTTGAGGTGCTGACATTAGTAGGACCTCTTCGAGAGGCCTGACTATACTAGTAGGCCCTCTTGATTAGAAGTGCCAACATTGGCATCCCCTCTCCAAGAAACCCGTCGGTATTGAAAAAACCTCCCAATTAGGGTTGACAACATTGGCAACTCCTCTTTGAAGGGCCTCTTTGTTTTATAAGGGCCTACCAAAAGATGGTGCCAATGTCGGCACCTCGGACCTGGAGGTCTTATTAATACAATCAGACTTCTAACTTACCTCACCTCTCCCTCCTTTCTCTTCACTCTCTTCTTCCACTCCTTTCCTTTCGTCATTTACTACTCGTCTCTCTTGTGTCTTTTCCTCTACTTTCAAATCAATGCTCATTTGTCCCACGACTCTTCTTTCACTCAATGCAAGGTTACCCCTTCTTCCTATTATCTTCCTCACAACTCGATCAGAACAATCAACAAATGAAGAGAACAACATACCTTCCATGGTGTCTTTAATGCGTTCAAGGTAACTTCTGGGATTGAGCCCCTCCCCTATCTGGAGGCCCTCTTTCTCTATGAAATGTGAACAAAGAAAGGTCAAAAGCTTTTGATGATTCCTCTTGTTATTATTTGTAAGGGTAAAATCAAAACCAAAATCAACTACTTCCTACATCACCCTCATAGTAATTTGCAAATATCCTCAAGCTAAATTGCCTAGGAAGGAGTCCGCAACTTCCCACAACCAATATTGCAATCTCCAACAATTTATTTTGCAATTGATTCTAAACCTAAATTGCAAGCGCGTACAACCTCGAAGGCAATCATGCAACACTCAAATCGCAAACACCCACATTGAAAATTTCAAACATCCACAACTCAACACTTAAAAACCCTTCAACCAATTTGCACACTTCTAGAATTGACTACCTAAAACTGCTATCTATATATTGAGCATGGCACAAAATTGTCAAAGAATATACCAATGACAAACATTAAAAATGAAATAACAATGAATGGATGAGCCATATGACTAGAATGAAATGTTATTCCGCAAGTTGAACTCATAGGTTGGTAGAGGCACTCAATAGTCATGCAACTTCTGAGAAGACATTCTATGAACTAAGTAATGATTATATTCGATATTCAATCAACTCAACAAATCACCTGATTAAGGAGATTTTTTCACAATTCTCTCATCTCCAAATATACTTGATGTCTCCTTAGCACTCGGCCGGGTGCAAAGTCAATACTCAACAAGTTAGATTATAATTCGATACAAATAGAGAATGTGGAATTTTTCCCTCCCAAATACAACGGAGATGTTATATTTGAACTTCCACCAATAAGGAAGTATCCATCCATCATCTAAAGTTAGGCAGTTGCAAGGTATAGATGAGAAGATGACGACCACACGGCAAAATCACATATTAAATCCAAGTTTCACCTGACCTTTAGGATGCCAACGTGTTTGGGCCACCTAAAGTGCACCAATAATAATTGTGACTATCTCGAGCCTGTCCATTGAATGCGGCCAACAACTGAATCTGAATAGGACGGTACAACTACAACTTGCTTCGTTTATGGTCGTGACCCTCTTCTTCATTCAAATGTCTTCTCCGCAATTTGTCATGTTCCAACCACGTGCTTAAAAGGTCGTCCTTCAAAGATCTACTAGGTATTTGGCCAATGTCATAAAACCCGAGCTTGCCTACATCTCGGCTTAAGGAAACAATAGCCAATAGTCATTCTGTAAGGAAGTGAAATTATAGAGACTCATTTGAGAAGCTCCGAACACTTATTTGCAAACAAGCCAAATGGACTTGGACCAAGCTATTTTGCGTGCCTAATTTTGCGAGCTGCGAGCTGCGAGCCTAGAATTGCGAGCCTCGTTGGCAAAAATTGAGTTCTTAATTTGGAAAAGGCATTGAAAAGCAAAAGTTTTAAGGTCTTTTTAGAATGACATTGGTTAAATTCATTAAATTAATGGACCTATTACCGTGGAGGAGGGTGGAAAAATTGTATACAGGAAGGATCTAAAAAATGACAATATTGTTGATTTTCTTTTGAAAAAAGGGACTTATGACCGTGGAGTCTAGGGTCCTACACTAAAGGGAAGATAGGATTTCTAAAGTTATGAAGCTTTGGAGCATGATTTAGGATATAAAAAGGGAGAGTAAGAGGGAGAGAGAGGAGTCACAGAGGAAAGAGTGGTGGAGAGGAAGGTTTCAGAATTTGGAGTGGTAGTGGTTATAGGAATCCGGAGACCTTAGGAAGTGGGATTAGTGCAATTTAAGGAGATGTCAAGTAGAGTACATAAGATTTTAAAGAGGGAGCATTTACGACAGTGAGAGTAACACACCCAAAAATATTGGTTGAATTTAGGGTACTGTTGAACAAAAGATTTAGAGTTAGAATTAGCGGCCTAGAAGGCTTGGGAGATTCTGATAGCAAGAGGCAAGATTTGGAGATAGATGACTAAATTTGGTGGATGATGACCCAAGACATGGTAAATTTGGGAGATTTAAAATGTGTACGGGCGATAAAGCTAGTGGGACAAAGAGCAAATGATTTAGAGTATGGAACTATGGGTAAAGGACAAATAGTAAGTGTTTAGAACTAAAGATAAGGGAGAGAAGTGGAGAGATATGAAGGATAGTTTGTGGACAATTGACGACCCGACAATGTAGTTTTTGGAACCGGAAAAATTAGAAAGAGTCTTGGAATGGGACATTGAATGAGTGAGATTTTAAACTCGACTTCTATATACTTGCAAGGGAAGTGTAAATCTCCAATCTGAGTCTCCCTATGTTCCATTATAGTCACTAAGTGTAGATTTGCGAGTGATGGACAAGAACTAGTACAAACGGTAGAAGTGGTCCTTTTTGTCTCACCGCCTTCTATATAGAATTTAGAGTGACACTATACAAGGTCAAAATACTATAAATGACAGCTATGCACCATAGTGTTTAAAAAGAAAAATCTATAAATTTTGCTTAATCATTTCCAGCAGAAACTAGATGTGTGAATGAATACAGATACCTCGAGATGTAAACCACAGACAACTTTGAAGATGTAACAGAGGTAGAAATAGTAAGCCTATGCACTCCTTTTGCCTAATGACTTCTTAGACATCTTTGTAAACGTTGGGCAATTGCAGTTTAGAAACTTGTTGATCGTCATCAAACACCTAGAAACCTTGGATATGTTTCAAGATTGGAAAGTCACAATACAACCTAAGCTTGGAGGCGGTATAATTAGAATCATGTGGATTTGTCCAATCACAGAAAGAATAGATGCGCAATTGTCATTGTGCATAGTAAATGAAGCGGACGGAATTCTTTCCAAATCTTTTTGTTGGGTGTTCTACAGGATTAAAAAAGGCAAGATAGTCGTTGATGTTCACGGATATGCTTTCTCCAAAAAACCTTTGAGTGGACAACGCCTCATACTCAATCTGACGGAACTCGACGTGTTTGAGGGCGAATATCTCCATCCTACTCTACTTTGATTTCATTTCAACTGGTCAGAAGTCTGGGATATGTAGCTTAGATTGAAATTACCGTTGCGGTGTGCCTATAATACAACTATGAATGTTGTTGCAAAACAAGAATCGCATTTTTTTCATTCTCGTTTTCTTGAGATTGTCCATTAGCCCCGTATATATTGAGGCAGAAGTACTTCTTCCATGCTGCAGAATCTTGCCTACATACTACTTTCTTATACCGACCTATAGAGCAAAGCATGCTTTATTGGATGTCTTTGGAAGCCTTCCAGTGTGCTATAGCTTTTCATCACAGATAGTCTCATGGACAACTTTAAGGTGCTCATTCCGGAAATAAGTCGCAATTAAAATCGATGGATGTACTTCAGTTGTTTCAGGAGAGCAAGTGTAGTGCGGTGGCCTCTCTACAATTGTAAGGTTAGCAATCATTGGATCAATACAAAAAGCATTTATCTTTAAGTATGAGGCCCTTATTTTGTCAAGGTGATGCTAGTCTAATTCTAATCTTGGAGAGGAAACCGTTTTTTTCCCAGAGATTAGAATTAGACTTCTGGGAAAAACTTCCTTAGCTTATAGGTTAAGATTGCGAGTACGAAACTTATCTGCATCGAGCATATTGGCGAGTGCGGCATGTTTTCCAAAGCATTGAATGATGCGATAGGCAATCCAAAAAGTGAGTTAATCCTTCCCATGATCGTTACCTAGTTTTTTCGCCTTTCAAATATTGGTAATAGACAACAATCCGGATGCATGCTTAGACCATATCATCTACAGCCGCAACATGCATATCATAATTTTTTGTTTGAATATTGGAAGCACTTGTTCTCCACCAATTCCGTCAAATATATGATGACATCTTAACATGTTTGAATAGCTTCCGATAGATTATTTGATGACTAATTATGATTAATACAACGTTTGGCATGGCAAAGTGATAGAAGAACTTAGTATACAAAATGTCACTAGTAGCGGCATAAGGTAGTATATTAGATAAGCATGACAACCGCCAAAAGAAAGTACCGATGTCGGCAGTCCTTCGACAGTGACCTCTAGCAATGAATAATATAGTACTAACGGTTGGATGCCCAAACCCGCTCTACTCTAAAGTAATATTGATTTTTGCATCTCGCTGCTAAATCATAATGTCGAGCATTAATTCTTTGAGATTTGGATTTGAATTGTCATGCCTAGTTGAAAGCTCATTGCATCATCTCCAGAACACTTGCTAAAATACCACATTTTAGAGTACATATCAAAAGTCACAATTGTCATCACGGGACAATAAATAGAGTTTTACACATAGGCAGCTATAGTGGTCTAAAACTAAACACTTTTGACATGGTTAAACATCATCCGCGCATCGTCTAAGTCATCTCTAAGTTGCATAATCTTAATTAAATCAACCCTGATCTTAAGTTCTATCTCCGCCATTTTGAAGATAAGCTTGTCCTGGGAAATGCTTCTTCTAAAGAAATGCCCAATTATTAAAGCTTGTTAGTTTAGTAATGCCATCCATTACTCCAAAACAACGCATATATCTAAAAGCGGTTATCTCATTTTAAATACTAGGGTAAGACATTTGCTTGAACTTGACCGAGACAAAGGCAAGATCCTTATATGCAAGGGTCTTGTGAAGAATACTTTTTGGTCATAAAAATAATGTCTGAGGTAATCTTTGCACGCTCCAATCACTAAAGAGGTGCCGACATGGGCACCCTTTTACAGAACCTCTCCTATATTTAGAAAGAAACCTCCCAAGGGGTTGCGGACATCGGCTCTCTACAAGAGAATCCATTCCATATATGAAGAAAAAACCTTCTAAAGAGGATGCCGACATTGGCATCAAACTAGAAGGTCATTTGTATCTCTAGAAAAAAACACCTTGATATGGAATGCTGCCATCAGCACCCTCTAAAACACCTTTCCTATGTTTTGAAAAAAGAACCTTTAGGGAAGGTACAGACATTGGCACTCCAATAGAATTTAGAAGGCCCTTCATATTTTTAAAAAGACAACCTCCAATGGGGTTGCCGACATCAGCACTCCTTTGAAAGATCCTTCTTATGTTTAAAAATTGAACCTCCAAAGTTGACCCCATTATCGACATTCCTCTAAATATCCCCTCCTATATTTAGAAAAGAGACCCCCGAAGGTAATGCCGACATCGGCACTCGTTTAAAGGAGCCTTTTCATTTTAAAAAATCAAACTTTAGAGGAGTGTCGACAATGGCATTCCTCTAGAGGGTCCTTTATATCTTTGAAAAGGAAATGTGAGACGTCTAAGGGAGGTGCCGACATCGGCACCCCTAGGACGCCCTTACATTTTTATCAAAAGAACCTCCAAAAAGAATTTTAGACATTATCATCCCTCAAAAAGACCTTTTCTGTAGTTAAAAAGAAAACCTCTAAAGGTGGTGCCGACATCGGCACTCCACTAGGCACTCTTTTTTTGTTTACAATGTGAACCTCTAAAGGGAGTGCCGACATCGGCACTTTACAAGAAGGCCTTTCTAATCTTTGAAAATGGAACTTCCAAAAAGAAGTGCCGACATCGGCACCCTCTGAAATTTACATTCACATTCTAGAAAATTTTGAGAGAATTCTAGAATGGTATCACACGTTATCATCCAACACTCTAACAGTAAGTTATCAACGGATGAAGTCTTGGAATTTACTACTTCATCCATTGATAACTTATTCTTAGATTGTTGGATAATAAAGTGTGATACCATTTTAAAATTCTCTCAAACAATCTTAGAGCGTGAATGTAAATTTCAGAGGGTGCCGATATTGGCACTCCTTTTTAGTACTTCCATTTTAAAAGATTGGATAGGCCTTTTTGTAAAGTGCCGATGTTAGCACCCCCTAGAACTTATATTCACGCTCTAAAATTTTTTAAGAGAATTCCAAAATGGTATCACACTTTATCATCTAATGCTCCAAAAATAAGTTATCTTTGGATGAAGTCTTGGAATTTATCACTTCATCCATAGATAACTTATTCTCAGAGTGTTGGATGATGAAGTGTGATACTATTTTGGAATTCCTTGAAAATTTTCCAAAGCGTGAATATGAATTTTAGGGGGTTGCCGATGTCGGCATCCCCTTTAGAGGATCTCTTTTTAAACACAGAAAGGGCCCTCTTGTGGATTGTCGATATCGGCACTCCCTCTGGAGATTTTTTTAATAGATAAGAAGGACCATTTAGATGAGTGTCAATGTGTCCCTCCCTTAAAGATTCTCTCAAAGAATAAGGGAAGAGTGTCCTTAGGAGTGCCGATGTCGGCACCCTTTTTACAAGTATGATGATGATGGAGAATATTGCATGATATTATATTGAATCTTATGAAATCTAATCAATCAATTACGCGATTTATTTAAATTCAAATACTTATCAACTCAAATTTGATTCAAATATGCGCTTGCAAATGCCTTACTTGTCTCTATTTCCTTTGTCCAAAATCAAAGGTGCAAGTGCTTATGATTGACAAAGTATTGCTTGTAGTTATCTTTTCCACTAATATTGAAGGTCATGATCATTGATCAACGGCAATTCACATGGCAGTTCTCTAATTTCAAATGAGCGTTAATGACGGAGATTATCGTAGGCTTCAGCAACCTCACTCCATACTCAATGCATGCATTAAAGAGTTCATAAAAATAGTCATCAATATCTTCCTGAAAACTCAATTGGTATTTTTTGCAACTCGTCTAGTCCAATCAAAGTATATACCATTAAGAACATACAACAACACATTGAACAGTTTTAGACCGTCCATGGAAGCAATTCTTTCCCCCATCTTGTGCTTCACCATTGCTCTATATACCGGCAAATACATTGAGAGAACTGATTTTTGTGCCTTCACTGATTCTACAATTATATGAAATGATACACTTATAATATCTCCAAACTCCAATTACATGAAGACCTTGTAATTTCACTTAAATGGAAGCTTTCAAATATTTTCCCTCCCCATGCTAATTTGCTCTAAGATGTCCAAATTTAGCGCGGAGTTTTCTATCATGTCTCCTTCATCTTCAATTCCATCGTATGTCTATATTCAAATCTCAAGTGCCAATAATTACAGTAGCTACTAGATATTGAAACCACAACTCTCACAACCTCCTCAATACTCTCATCTCTGGCATTGGTCCATAGCCAATCTTAAGGCTCTAAAATTCAAAAAGACAAAGATCTATTGAAAGAGACTAAGAAACCTGAGACTAACCGTATGATCTAGTCTCTCTCAACTCTCCTTTTTTTTTATTAAAGCCGTCCAACTCTATAAGAATAGGACAACTGCGTTTGCAATTCATTTTAGTGTTTATTTCTCAATATTGAGTAGATCAACCTAACATTTGCAATTCACAAAGCTCATCAATTGGAATGCCCCTATCACCGGCTATATTGAGGTGCTTTTTTAATTGATCATTAATAATTATTGATTTTCTGCATTTGTTTTGTTTGATGGACGCCCTTGAGAGGCTTTGTTTCATTAAGATTTGACGTCTTCTTTAAAATTGAACAATCGCTCCACTTGTTGATTCTTTCATGTTTATGTATTTTGTTGATTCTTTTATATTTATGGTCTACCTGGCATCTTCTTCATGATCGAACAATCCGCAAAGTTTCGAAGAAAACTGGATTGATTAAGTTAGTTGGAGTTCTTATTACTTCCTCAAACATCATTCTTTGTTTCTTTATTTGACAAAAATTAATATGACTTCATCGGGCTAATGACGGAGCATATCTCTCCCGATTGAGACTTTGTCATGGCACCGTGGAATGTTGCAATTGCATATGATATCAATTGCCCGTGTTTTTAAACAAAACCCATATCCTCATAGACTTTGTTTAAAAATGTGGGTATAAAACCACTACCGGTATCCATTCCCTTTGTCGACCTTGACAAGTGGTGCTGAACTTAATGCTTCATGTAGCTCTTGGAAATCCGCATTCTATTCGAGTTCATGGTCATCATCGTACTTTGGCCCAATACACATTGCAGTTGCACGCGTCAAATGGTCATTCATTCCGGCAATGACTGTGGCCTCCAATGCCTGTGCTTCATACTTTATACATGCAACAAATAGCTCATCAAATAACATATCAACCGCTTTCCAAAAATCTGGCCGCGTAATCAACAACTCAACGGGTCCATCAAAGTAAATTCGTCCAAGAATATACAAGATCACCATGAACCACTTCAGTTTTTTAATTGTAATGTTCAGCACATCAACCTCCGAAGAGATTGCTTCCCTCATATTATTCTTGAATATTATTTCAAGTACTTGAGAGTTCATCAAAATGACACAGTTATATGCCTTCACCAAATTACCAACCGCATTAAGGTAATGTTATCATCCACTTCCAGTTGCATTCAAAGTCATCGTGTAATAAAAATTGTAGCTTTGAGTTTTCACCATTTCTCAAACAAATGAGCTTTGTAAATCGTGATGTCTACATTCCGACCTTTTTGCTCCATCTTCGTCACCTCTACTTGATTTCTAGCAAATCAAAATGATTCTATCACTCAAGGACACCCATATCAATTAAACAAAACTTCTAAGACTCTGTGAACTACTTGCCTAACTCTAAAAACTTCCAAAATAAATGTCATGAATACCTACTTAGTACTGCCCTCTCCACCCTTATTAACTCATTACTTCCAATTGCATCAATTTGAAGGCTACAATTTCTAAGTCCAACAATATGACCTTAAACCATAACATAACTTGAACTGTCAAGCCTCTCAAGAATTGCTCTACAGAGTTCAATACAAGGTAGCTTTGAATAATGATGCCCACCATTCTACTTAAGAGTCCATCCTATTGCCCAAGTTTCTCTATGACAAACGTGTGGAGAAAAATCTACCGAAGGCTATCTATATTATGTGTGTGAGGAAATCTTTATGTTAAATTACTCTTATAATAGTTTATGTGGAGTCTGATATAATGATTATAAACCTATGGTATATCCAAATATTTACCAATTTATTTTGAATCAAGGTTCAGACACCCACGGTTATAGGATGCCTAAACCATTTTAGCAGTCAAGATCACCGCCAAAGCCTAAAGCCCAAAGCCCTAATACGAAATGACTACATTAAAATAAACACCAACGGTTCATCAATTTCCACGGCTATAGGGCCCCTTCTCTTGAACTTTTATTTTTAACTTCATTTTTTTTTCTAACTTTTTTTTAAAAATTATATTTTTCCTAACTTTATACTTCATTTTCACTTTCACTTTTCTCAATAATATAAAAATTTTCTATTTCTAGGCTCGCAATCCTAGGCTCTCGGCTCGCGGCTCGTAAAGTTGGGCACGCAAAATAGCAATCCCCAAATGGACTTCATCTGCAACAAACTCCTCAACAGTCCTTGAAACAAGCAAAGAGTTCTTTCGGGAATTACTATTATGCCGAGAAGGATTCTATAGAAGGCACTTGCATTTGAGGAGTTGGTTCAGGTCATTAACAAGTTTAAGCAAATGACCTCCTCTAGTGATCAAGGGAGGTAACCACATTCCGATACTTGCAATGTTCTAGAGTAATAGAGATCATCACCAGATTGAGAGGCTCCAATAATTGGGCCTTTAATTAGAATAATCACTTTCCAAATCAAGGTAATAAATTGGATAGGTCTTTATCTTCAAGATGTCGGAGGTGGGACCAAGTAGCAACATAAATCTTGTAATACGAATGCAACATGGTCGAGACTTTGAGGACACTTGAATGATGTCCGACCACGTGAGGCACGTCAAGTTCTAGACTACCATGGCATGCCATGCGTACAATAGTTCCACATACAACTGCGTGATGACAATTACGGTATGCAACATGCAATGTGAAGATGTAGTGGCACGATTGGTTTTCTGGAAGAACTGTAATGTAGTGGCAGCTAGGCATGTCCGATCAAATCCAAATTTCAAAGGTTTCATGGAATGCAATTGGCATCATGTATGGAAGTGGCAACCTTGGGAATCGTATGAACAACTGTGAGACAACTTGCCTTTTCCATTGGATGCAATTGCTCGAGAAGCATACCAAGGCAGATATCAGGTAGACGATCAAGACAAACATCAGCAAGTTTGCAAACAATACAAGAATTTGACAATGATGAAGGAGGCTCAAAGTAGGTACATTTGTGATCCAGGCATGGTGGTTGTTGTTGAAACCAACCACATATGAGAGGCTCCCTAAACTTGACTTGTGGCTTGCATCTTGGCATTTTTGTTACCAGCAATAGAGCAGCTTCATGGACCTTGCAAGGCAGTCAATTTTTTGCGTTTAAATTGTCTTCTTAGTTCCACCTTCTCTTAAGTTGCCGACATCAGCTGCCCTAATACTCAGCGACAAAGTCTCATATGCGTTTCGCAATACCAAATGGAATGCCGATGTCGGCAACCCTTAAGTGCCCGTGGACAACCTCAATACTACAGAATAGCAGGGAACGAATGCCGGCAACTCCTTCTGAGTTCTGAGTAGTTCATTTTTTGCGGCCATTTTCAAGCGGCACGGGCTGCTCTTGAGGACGTGCCCATCGCACCATACAATGCTCTAGGATTAAAAATGTCTTCATGCTGCCCTTGCCAACATGCCTAGTGTTGACGACTTCTGCATACACAAACCTCATCTAGAAGGTGAAGAAATTTTTGTTTTCGATGAATTGGAAGGCATATCTCCCATCGAGTTTGGAATTTGACATCCATCACCCTGATAAGATTAACGTCTCATGCCGACCTGTCAAGTCACGGATAACTGATCATGTAATTGTTGACCTCATAGCCAAAAATCACCTCCTTGAGTCCGAACGTGTGCTTGCAAAAGCCCTAACATTTCATTTGAAGAAACCACTGTCTTTGTCTCAGGTCCAACATGCCAAATCCGTGTAGGAGACTATCCACAATGAGGGCATCGGTACATTGCAAGGCTTTCCAACACAATGCAAAAGCTTTCTTTGCCTAGCAAGCCATGACCAAAAAGTAGTGCAGGCTAAAGATTGTGCAAGAGGAAAGAAGTATTGTTGCCTCAACATACATAGGCATGATGGATATTCATAAGAACAACATGCTAGAGAAAATGCAATTCTTCTTTTGCAACAACAACATTGAGCGTTGTATCAAAGGCACTTGGCAAAAGTTGCTGAAGTTGAAACAAGAAATCCCAAACGTCTGGCCAATGAAGATTGGCACAAACCTTAGCAAAAAGAAGATAGTAGCTCTCAAAAACGTCGAGTTCTGTCCCGCCGAGCGCGTAGAGATGTCTCCAAGACAACTCTTTGCCAAAGGCACTTCAGTGGACGTTGAGGAAATTATCCCACTTCTCACAAACCAACCGATTATTACACAAAGAGGTACCAAAAAGACATTAGTAGAAACTTCTAAGCTCCAACTACAAAACACCATAAGAGTTGCGCCTTTGCACCATCTGTGGTTGGTAGATCTGCAATATTTTGATGGTAACGCCATCAGCTTTGGGTTGCATTGTGACCTTTGAGTCTAGAAGCATTTCCAAGGTTTCACGGTATCTATTGACAAATGGCTAGTTCCCGAGCTGCGACTATCAATCCTTCGAGGACATATCAAACAAGTCACTTGGAAAATGCAATGCCTAGACGTACTGTAAGCACCTCTATTACATCTTCAACATAGTCTGTGGATTAGATCTAGAGTTAGATGTTTCATACACACTCTTAGTTTCAGCTGGAATAAAATCAAAGGAGATTTGCAAATTTTGCTCGGTGCCTAGTGATCTCCACCAACATTCTCAAACTATATTATTTTTTTCTACTCTTATAATGAAGCGGTGAGACTAGAAGGGCCACCGCCACATTTTATACACAATGTTGTCATATTCCATCACGTGCTCCATAATTTGCATAAGTTTGAAGTGGAAAAAGGAATAGATAAAGTTGACATGGAAGAGCTTTCATTGCCCCTCTCCTCAATCTCCTTGTCTAGATCCATCCCTCTCCATTGTCTTTCTCTTTCTTCCTTTCACTATCCCTGTCCTCTCTAAACCTCTCCCTTTCTAACTCTCCTCGTCCTAACTCCTTGTCCCTTACCACACCCTAAACCCTAATCCAACTACTATCTCAAATTGTCCAAACTCCTTGCTAACTCTTTCAAACTCTCCCACTTCCACTATCCATCTCTATAACTCTTGTTCCCACTGTCCCTCTACCTAACTCTCCCTTACTCTCCTAGTCACTCTCCCTACTCTCCCTAAACAAACTTCATTTTCCTACACAAACTCCCTCTTTCCACTCTCCATGTCCTGACACTATCATTTTAATTGTCCTTCTTCCTAATTCTTCCTCCCTGTGTCCCTCTTTCTGCTCTCTTTGTAATAATTTCCTATCACGCTTACGACTCCCCAAACATGCTAAGAAACGTCCTAGGAATCAAAGTTTGGGAACATGGTTGTTCTGGCGTTTGTCCGTCCAATTGTCTGTCCAATAGAGGTTGTTGTCCGTCCGGTAGTGAATATTCTAGAATATTTTGATATATTCCGAAATATTCCTATAGATTTGAATAATATTCTCTATAATATTCTAAGCATTATTAAAGGTGTTGTCCATCATGTCCGTCTGTCCGACTGTCCGTCCGTCCGTTGTCTTTGGGCCCCTGTCCGTCTATGTAGACAACCCTGGTTGGAAAAGGCCAATCGCTGCCAATGCTACGCGCGTGGCGTGGATCAAATATTACATGGCCCTTTTGCCAAGCCCTCTACCCACAAAAACAATACCATTCTACCTGGAGGCCCCTCCAAAGAAACTTTCTTCTTGTTTGGGCTGGTCGGAGATGTAGGGACACAATCAATCGCAATACACCAGACCTTCGCTTCCACCAATATAAAATTAGGAAGAGACAAAGTCACTAGAGCCACTAGCACACTCTTGTAGTGGATGATCACATAACTCGCAAACACTTGCAGTAACACAATTGAAACACTAAAAGTGTTTCTCATGAGTCCTACTACTTGAAATTTAGGGGAATGCTTGAAAATTGGTGTTTAAAAATACTATTCAACCTATGAAAATAATCATTGAGGGCTGAAAATCAATTCTCAAAACCAATCCAATAATTTTAATGGATTCCTTGGCTAATTTCACCACGTTTCTAATTTCCTTTTACTTGACATTGTTGAATGAAAAGATGTCAAGTCAAGGAGATTGGCAAGTTTTACATCATTTAAAAAGCAACAAACCATTCACAGTGTGAAATCCACTCCAACAACTCTTCTTCCCCTTCCAGTTATTTTGCGGCTCGTACCATGCTAAAATATGGTCTAATTGAAGCGTCGTTTGCTACGTTGTATTTATCTAACTATGCTCTACCGCATCATACTAAATATCTATATAATTTTTCTCCCAACCTATGCTCAAACTTGAGATCTAAAAGAATATATGTAGGAGAATCTTTTTCAAGTGAGAATGTATGAAATCACAGAAGAAATCAAGCGTCTAGCACTCCACAAAAGGAGAATCAATGAGTGCAGATAGAAATTGAGAATGGGACATCTTTATCAATATTGAACCATTATTTACAAACAAAGACCTCACTAATCACTCTCTAACTCACTTAGAAAGCTTGACTTGACAAAGATGTGAAGTCAAGAAAGTCCACGTCAATGTATGCACACATACAAAATCCTAACAGATGAAATCCATCCGTTGGATGAATGTGGTGCGCCTACTACACGTCCAACACACATGTAGATTAGCTACAACTTGTCTATGCAAAGAAAACACAAGATGTTGTAACACTAGCAATGCGTTGTCCCGAGATAGATGTCCCTAAATCAAAGTTTGTAGAAATCTTTGAAAAGTGGTATTCAAAAACACCATTTAGTCCATTTAAATCATCATTTACAATTGAATATCAACTCCACATGCTACTTCAATAATTCTAATGGACTTCTTGGCAGATATCACATAAAATGAGAGAAAATTTTGCTCAAATCCAAGCTAAAATGCCTTCACAATCAAACTTCAAAGTTTTAAGACAATCCCATTCTTATTGGTTTTTTTAAAATAGCTTTAGAAAGAAAACAATTTCACCTATTCAACATGCGCACACCTTGAAAATGTAAAAATCCAACTTTTAAAACTTCAAAAAATAGTCAATTTCAGAAGTTACAAAGTCACAATAATTCAAATATAAGTGGCTTGAGATTAAAAAAAATTGGGACCTAACGAATTTGGGTATCATGGAAATAGATTTTTGACATAATTAGTTTTCTTGGTCAGCAATTGCTGATTGTAGCCCCCATTTGGACATCATCCATCATTCGTAGGTCAGCCACCAACCATTGGTCGTCGTCGAGGTCTGTCCTCTTAGACAACAAACCGAAAAAACACCATATTTGTTATATTGGAAAAATTCCATGATTTTGAAGGTGTTCATTTAGATCTATCCAACCTAAATTGTTTGTCACATGTTAATTGTAGGTACATTTTAGGTCGACCCAACTTAAATTGTTTGCCAAACGTATCAATTTCGGAGACTGATAATCTCTTAATGTAACAAATATGCGGTTGTAAGATTCCTTGCGCCTTGCCTTAAAATGAGCATCTAGATCATCTCTAACAGGGAGAAACAAAATGGTCAATTGTGCTCTTGTATTATATCTATAATTTGTATTATTTTTGCCTAAAAATGTGATTTGAATATATGTTTGAAGACCTCCGTATGATTTGTGTTGTGCTTGTAATCCGACATTTGGAATTCTTGTAGTAGTGTTTATGATTATCCTGATTTATCTTCTAGAGATCTCCTGTTGACTTGTGAAGTGCATAGAAATACTTCTTCTGAAGATCTTTAGATGACTTATGTAGAGCTTCTAATTCTATCCTTGCTAATCTTCAGATAATGTGTATAGAGCTTGTAAATTTACATCGAAGATGCTTGTGGTTCTTATCGTTCTTTGCCTTGAGATCTCCAGATGACTTGAGAAGTGCTTGTAATTCTTCATGTGGAGATATCCAAATGACTTATGCACCTCTTGTAGTTCCACGCTTGGAAGCCTCCAAATGACTACTAAAGTTCTTGTGATTCAACATTTGGAGATCTCCAGATGATCTGTGTAGTACTTGCAATTTGACATCTAGAATTCTCCAAATTTAGTATTGGCATGACAAAAAAGAGTTGGTAATTTTGGATTTTTTGAAATCATATATGGAGATTTCCAAAAAAAAATAGATTAAGAAGGGCCATAATAGATTCAACATAAAATCATGACTCATGTTAATTACTCTCAACTTTGTATTATAGAGATAAATGGTTTAATGAGGGCCTCAAAGGTCTCTTGCAAAGAAGTTGAAATACTTTGTTGACCACTAAATTCCAAATTCCATGGATAAAGAGAAACACAAGCTAGGCCTCGTGTATAGATGCGACAAGAAAGTAACTGCCTAGAGAATCACACTAAAGAAGATGGAGGGAGATTCATTAATATATTTCCTTCAATTCTTAAACAATGATAAAAGACACTCACTAAAAGGTTCAGTTGTCTTACAACTGTAGGGCTTGGATGATGACACTTGCCTTCTTGTCGTGCAGGAGAAGACTAATTTCAACGAGCCAATGTAATATAATCTTTCCATAAAGATCGGCAAGGATATTCTAATACCACTAATTGAGAGAGTATACATCTGTTTTTGAAGCTCAAAAAAGTGGAAAACGCCTTATGGATTGGGACGTAGTGGAATCGAATGGAAAAAACATGGATTGATTCCCTCTCAAAGTCTCAACCGGCTTAAGTAAAAATAATAGCACTAAAGAAGACTCACAAATGCATACTTGTGTTGGATGCTCCGAGTGATGTATAACTGCACACAAAGAAGGAAAAGAAGGCTAAGACAATCAATTGTATTATTATTAAGGATGTATCAAAATGACAGCCTGAGATATTCATAAGTTGAATCTTGCACAAATGGCAAAAATGATGAAGTTGAACTTGGGCACATTTTATCCTCTAAGAATCTTTAAAGAAGGCCTTTTATTTCAGAATGACAACACAACAGTCCAAATTCATTTCAATTGCCTATACATGGCTCGTCCAACAATAATGATGTATAGAGGTATCTAGCGGGATTGATTAAATGCAATTATATACCAAACTAGCATTCATTCAAACTTCAACTGCTCCAAAAATGCCATTCGACTCTTCTCACTAAATTATGGGGCATGGAGAGGGCAAAAAGAGTTTGAAATGTACAAAGTTAATTTGAAGAATAAAATACTCTTGTCAAATTCCATAGATTTCTTAATTATTAATGGATAACACACTGGATAGTCCACTAGCAAGTGATCATCAACAATGAAATACTAAAGTATTAGAAGGCAAAGTGCTCTCAATTTAATGTAACTTCATCATGGTATTTATTAAAAGACCAAACGTTATTGTCAATGCTCTCACATGTACTCAATCAAGAATTGAATGGAGCTTAGAAGGAGCAGATCTTCATGCAACAATTGGTGCTTGCCAAATTCAAGTGGTTTGAAATGAGAAAATTGCAGCCGGCTCTACAAGGTCATCAATAGTCAACCAATTTTCTAGATAAATCCATTTGCGTGATACAATCTTGTGTGACTAATGTTTTTCTATCTAAAGATCTCCAAATAATATATTTCTACAATATCTTCAATAGTTAAACAATTGATGATATCCATATGGTCCACTATGCCATATAAAAGGAAAGTACACACTAATATTGAAGGCAATGTTTAAGCATAAAAAGTAGCCAAAGGAGGACAAGACAATCACATTAAAATATAATTGATCTAAAGAAGCACTTCTATGCCATGCATTCTACTTTCAAAAAGTTTGATAATACATTCTACAAGACCTACTTGACAAAGGATCAATAAGAGTCTTTGAAAAACACATCAATCAATACAACAAAAGAATTAGCCTATAAAAATTGTTCATTAATTGCCAAATACAGAGAAATAGACATACAATTATTGGTTTGATTTCAAACTATTAACAAATCAATAGAATACTTATTCAAATAATGATACAAAAAAATCTAACCTTATTAAATTCCAAACATGACAAAAGATAGACAACACTTGTAGACAACGCGTCTTTGAACAAACCTCCATCAATGAGATAATTTTAAAAATATTGAAAATTATCTATCATCATCACCATCAAACCTTCTTAAAAAAAAATTCCACTAATGCCGATTAATATGTCATAATCATATTGGTATTCAAAAAAAGATTATAAAACAACAAACCTTTTTGGAACAACATGAATTGCCATAGACATCCAAATACCAATTATCAAAATCATTAATGTGGCTATTTACTTTTTCAACTTAGTGAGCACCATTTTCTTGATTCTAGTAGGACATATTGGTTGATACAACTATTGCCTATTTGTAATCTCTAGTAAGATTCCATATCAAGGTGTTAATTCCATATGATATCAAGGTGTTAATTCCATATGATACCAAGTCATGATATATAACATTATTCCTCAAACAAGTCTAACGAGACTCAAATAGTTCTAACAAGATCTAAATCTAGACAAGCTGCAGGTGAAAAATATTTAAATTAATTAGTATAAACTTATGATTTTGTGACATAAACTCTTTCAAAAGTGCTTACAAAACTCTCCTTTAACATAAAATCAATCAATGACTTACTAGTTAATAGCCATTGATTACTACTAATTGATTTCACAAAAGTCTACTTTTAAATGGGGCCATATTTCTATTCCACTAATCTATATCATGAGGCATTGGTTAAACATGAGAATAAAAATGACACCTTATTTATGTTGATATCTTTTGACAATTGAAGTTCATTATTATTCCTACTAATAAGGACTAATTTTTCTACGTCACCTTTTAATTTGTATTCTTATAATAGTTAATAAAATCACATGCAGAAGGTGACTTGGCTTTTGGAGAGTGTAGGAGAATTCATAATTAATTTTTTTGTAAAACTCAAAAGAAAATTGATGAGCTTTAGCGTACATTGAATATGGTTCAATTTTAAATTTTGCCAACATTACAATCTTTCTATACAAGTCATTTTCCCTGAAAAGAAAACATAACATTTTTTTCCTCATACTCTTAGGCATATTTTCAAAGAGCTTGTGTCTATCCTCTCTTTCCTCTTGTAGTAAGACGATAAGGATAACTCTCTTAAGGAGATTCCTTATGGATGCGATTCTACAAGTGCTGGAGAAAGAGTGCAGGAAAGGATAACCGAGAAAGTAAAAGATGAACCATGTGGAGGTAGACCCTAGGGGAGGACGAGGGTGAACGAGGGTGTAGATGAGAAACAGTTATCTTCCCGCCGCTCTGTGCGAAGGTGCGAGGACCCGGAGGCGAGCGAGGATCGCAACGCATCCATCCAAGTTGCGCGGAGGCGGGCCACGGGACTTCATCACTGTTGAACAGAAGTTGGAAGCGAGGAACCAAGAAAATTCAAGAAGCACTGCGTTTCGTTACGCGAGATGATGATGCAGCAGCATTCGCACCAGCACCAAGCCCAGGGCGACGGCGGAGGCCATGACTCTTTGGAGTCTTTGGGCCAATGCGAGGACCACCATGTGGTGGTTGGGCGTCTGGACATGGCACCTGTGGGTGGGCTGAGGGTACTGGGAGACGAAGGCGAGCAGCAACGGATTCTTTACGGTGAGAAGCCCATGAGCGACGATGATCAAACCCTGGGCAATGGCCACGCGCAATATCACGGGCACGGCGTGGACATGGGCAACGGGAAGCACGGGCATGGCGTCGAGGATTTGGATGGGAAGCTTGGCGTGATGAGCGCGGCGATGCTTGGCGTGGAGCAGAAGATGGAGCCGCGGGAGCGGCAGATTAGCGAGGGAGATGTGGGCACCGCCAACAGCCCACAGATCAGGAAGCTGCGTGGGCGGAGTTCGAGGGATCCGGCCATTGAGTGGAGTGAGGGCGCAACGACAGTTCTGCTCCAGGCATTCGGGGAGAAGTACCGAGCGCTTGATCGCGGGAATTTCACGAGCAAGATATGGGCTGACATTGCGGCCAGGGTGAATAGCCGCGGGTCGCTGACGGTAAGGAAGTCTGATTATTGTGGAGTGCTGGGTGGTTTTTTACTTCGATTACGGTGTTGCTCTTGGTTTTTTACGCTCAGTAATTTGGTGTTGATACGGTCTTTTTTAGAGTTAGGGCTGGAAGATATGTTTGGAAAGGAGATGTAAGACCTGAGACGAATCGAGTATCAAAGGTTGGAAACAGAGGTTGCGAATCTTCGCAGGAGGAATCGTCAGCAACTGTAAAGTTCGAGTGAGATACGTGTAGGGAGGTGGAAGTGAGAAAGCTTGTAGGTAGCTTTCTTCAATTTGAAAGATTTGTGAAATTTACAGGTTGTCTGATGGTACGAGCAAGAGTTGGTGCGCAGCATCCAAAGTTATCATGTAGTAGGGGACACGGGGACGCGCGACGTATTTTGTGTTGGAACGAATCTAAGTAAAGAGTGAGTGGTGAAGCAGGAGGGTTGTTGTTCCTGGTGTCATCTGGCGTTTGGAACTAGTTTAAATTTTATGTTAAGTATAGGCACACTACATGATTCATAAATGCTTTAAGTTTTTACTCTTGATGAGTATTTTTACCAACCATGTTGACAATAAGTAGTATAGACAGTTATACTCGTTAAAAATCTTCATCAAAAGTAAAGCCCTTTCAAATCATGAAGTACCACTGCACTGAAAATAAAATTCAGTGTTCTTGTTTGGGAGTATAATCCGCTTTCGTTGAAGTTTTTGCTCTAGCTTGATCCAGCCACGGAAACTGTAGTTATTTAATAGGACCGTACCTAGTCTATACTTATTTAGTTATCTAATGACCCTTGTTATAAATCGAGCGGTCCTGGAAGTATTTCATTGACTTAAATTTATCAATTAAAACATGATTGTATCGTAACTGCCTTATTTTAATGCCGCTTGAAACAGCAGCTCGCGGCTTATTCCGCCGATGGTTTGCATGTGGCACATTTTTCGTGGGTCAATACTGAATTGAGATAGTCGACGAGGAAGGCCTTCTGTTTGGTCTGAAAGAATGCGAATTGGTTATTGTGTCGATTGAGTGGGGCAAGTAAATAATCATCATATTTTTGAGGTATATTACATATTTAATTACAATTGTGGCGATACTGACATTCTTCGAAACTTCGAAATGAGATTTTAGAATTCTCATTTTGCTGCATGTATACTGCATGTAGGCTTAGACAGGAGGGCTTTTTTACACTAGAGATATTGCCGAAGCGACCAAGAGAAACAGAAAGGAATCTTGTATTTAACAAGACAAAATGGTTTTTTATTTGTTTTTAGGTTTGCGCGGTCATACCACTTCACCAAAAATCCTTTCTGCTTTTCTTTTGTTTTAGCCATATCCGCGTATGTTCATAATTTCCGGGTGATAATCTTCTGAGAAGCCGTTTTTTTTTGTAACTTCCTGCCTGTCAAACTTAGGCCTTGAACCTCAGGCCTAGTCAACCAGTTCGTCCTTATTATTTATACTGGCTGTTTGTGGAGAATGTAGGGAAATCTCGTGGACGGCATACCGAAGACGCAGGAGCAATGCCGGATTAAGGTTGATAACCTCAAGAAACGGTACAAAGTGGAGAGGGAGAAAAAGCGCGTTTCAGGAACAGGGGTGTCAAAATGGATATTCTACGAAATGATGGATGAATTGATTGGAGCAAATCCGAGGCACATGCGCAGTGGTGGCGGTATTGGAGGGGAAGACTCGCCATTGGGTTTAGATAACGCCACACCTCTCGGTATTCGATCTTCTGGAGAGGAAGGGGACAGAATATACTACCTGGAAAGTGCAGGTGGTGAAGGCGATCAAACATCTGAAACGATTCCGAAGATTTCACCGATACATGGACGTAGGAAAAGGAAGAGAGCGTTGCAAGACTTGGAACGGGAGCACGTAAATGCCCCTGCCATGATGGCACTTTTCGAGGGGTATAATGTGCCACCAAACATCATAGATGCTATGTTACAGGAAGACATGGACGAGTACACTTTGATAAACTCTCGAGACGTCACGGTGTTGCTTGACCAGTTGCGGAGCAAGCACAGGCTGCACATTAAGCTGGGACCGGCGGAAAGGATCAAACAAGCCATCGAAGCTGCTAAAGAAAAAAGAAACAGTACGGCTCTCGTCATTCATCAGCAGCAGCAGTAATATTGCTTCAGATAACAATGTAAATCTGGACTCCGTTGAAGGCGGTGGTGTTGGAGAGGAAATAGTGGCGGTGGACGTCCTGATTGGCTCTCAGGTGTATTTTTAGGCATTTTGGATGAATTGGGCCTGTCCCGAGTAGTTTTTCTCTTCAGAACCGGGAGCTGCATGGCTATATGGAACGAAGCTTCCTGTGGCGTAAGACTGGAGGAGGGGGGAATTTGGTCTTGGTTGGGGAGAGGAGGGTTTTGGCATTGTCATTGATAGAGCTCGTTTGTTTGGATATTATCATGGGTAAAGCAGTCACAACAGACTTCCATTTCGAACGATGCGTCCAAGGTACATTTCCTTGTCCTTGTGACTATTTGCTATAACTTTTGGAGGCCTGTCAGGACATGATGAATCAAGGGTTGCTTAACTCTTGATCGTTTTTGTGGATTGTATGTCGTGTGTTGCTCCGATACTAGCATCTGAAAACCTGAGATGGACAATACTGATAGTCCTGCATTTGAGGGGGTATGTCTAGGTTCTGTGCTTTTGAAATATTTGGAGGATAGGGAGTTTTGACTTTGGATGCTATTGTAAATTTGTTAATTCTAAAGTATTTTGGAAAGAATCTATTTTGAAAGCGTAATTTATCATTGCTTATTTTTAGCTACATGAAAAGGTTCTCCCTCCAGTAAAACTTAGTCTTGTGCTGCAGAGGTGTTATTGACTAAGCAGCCGCAAGTAGATTTACTGGGGGCCACGGAGTTCTTATGTCCTCATAAACGTCTTGAGCACGTATGCTTTCTTGCGGTCCAGATGTCGTAGGGGCGATCCTGTCTTGAATCTATTTCGGTTTTATTAGGATTGGCATGTTTTACTCATCTCAGAGACGTTTACGTTGTTTGATCAGTGGTAGATTTGAGGTGCATAGATAGCATGTACCTTTAGCATCGGGGAGAAGACATTTCTAGATCTTAGTGCCTCGTTTCAGGTTCATGTTCAGTGAGAGGTTTGTTCACGGACAGATTTCGAAAGTTGCACTCATTCAGGTGCCAAGTACTTTTTGTAGACTATGCCATTGTGTACTGTACATTGTTTTCAAGGTTGAGTTCAAATGTACAAATGCATGAAGTGTAATGAATCTTATCGGAGGGCCGTACCAAGTTGCTACGCAAATATTACCCGTTTTCGTGGATTGGCTGGAAATAGTATCAACTGATCGTGGACGAACGGAAACCGGGGCGATCAAAATTTTCAATTCCCTGAAACGGTGCTGTCACCTAATCGGTCACATGTTATATCAGCCTAGTGGAACCCTATTGCAACCGATGCAATCTTGAGTTAAACAAATGTATGTAGATGAAAACTTTAAATTTTGGATTAGGAATAGCCTGTAGCATAATGGAAAAAGAAGCGCAATGCTCTATGTAATCTAAGGATTTAGTGGTACCAACGTACAATTAATCTGGTGCCATTGTATAATCCATATGATACAAATTGTGGAGAAGCATCATGGGTGTATATACTATTTACTATATATCCATTTACTTTAGATACCCCATATTTACTTCATATACCCCATAGATTCATCCAAATAAATTCTACATTTAGAATTGAATTGTATGTGTAGCACTTATTTTTATATAATTGATGCATAATAGTATTTTAAAACTTAATAATATTTATATCACATCCAATTTCTAATGAAAGGGCACATTCAAAGGATTCCTCAAAAAGGCACATATAGAGGATTCTTTCAAAGGCACATCCAAGGAACAAAGTGTTTTCTCCAAAAGGCTGTCATCCGGAATTGTGCAAAGAACTGGCGGATGAAAGTTGTTTGATGTGAAACTAACGGATGTTCCAGATTGGGTTTTGTTACAGATATAACGAGTGGAAGAATCGTCGTAACCGATGAGCCTAGCAAGAGCTGAAGTTAAGAAAGGAAAGTATGTCATTTCTTTTTTGCTTCATTTGTCTGTACAATGTGCCTCATTTTGTTGAGACTCATTCTTCTTCTACAAATCATTCAACGGGGTAATATTTCATCCAAAACATCATCTTTGTAGGATGTAACTTTGCTTTTGAATAAAAATTTAGTTGCAATTTAGGAAGTATTTATGAACATCTTTATGAACAACTAAGAATTGAATATTGATGTCAACAAGAATGTCCAATCAACATAAGCAAGGGCACATCAGGCTTTAGCAAAGCAAAGCAGTGGTAGTTAAGCTACTATTCTTTATTTATGTGCACCATTTTCTCTTCTCGTAAATTCTTGGTGTGTGATTGGAAAAGTAGTTTTTAAAATAATAGGAGGGAGATTATATACCTTTCATGTACTATAAATAGACATCAATTACTTTGTATACCTATCATTTATTCTATGTATCTGGAGTAGTATACCCTATAGTGTCATCAAAATACTCAAATTTTTGTTTAAAAAATTCATTTTGATATCACCTAATTTAATATTAATTAAACAACTATCAGAATTTAAATGAAAGGGCACATTTAAATGACTCCCATAGAGAACACATTTGATTTAAAAGTTACAATGTTCAAAAGACAATGATTCCTCCAAAAGGTTTTCTTCAAAAGAATGTCACCTTCTAACAATCATATAAAAACTCTCTACTATCGTTTAAAGAAAGATTGATAACCACAAGAGATTGAGAGTGCTAACCAACATCAAATAAACAAAAAACATACACCAAAACAAGTATACGTAGTACACCCTCAAGGAATAACTAGTTAATCACACGCGTAGTCAAGCGTGTTGCACTCCACAAAGAGAGAATCAACGAGTGCAAGTAGTATAAGAGAATGCGGAGCCTTTACTAATGATAAACAATTACTTACAAACAAAGGTAATCACTAACACTTTCTAACTCACTTACAAAGCTTAACTTGACAAAGACGTCAATTTAAGAACGCATGCGGCGCTATACGTACACATACAATCCTAAGTGGATGAAAATCATCCACAGATGAATGCGGTACGCGGCTATACGTCGCTAAACCATAGATTAGTAACAAACTAATCCACGCTAAACATACACTAAAACAAGTATACGTAATACACCCTCAAGGAATAGATAGCAAATCACTAAATAGTTAAACGTCTTGTACGCCACGGAAGGAGAATCAACGAGTGCAGATAGTAATAGAAGAATGTGGAGCCTTCACTAATGAAATTACATCACTTACAAGCAAAGGAACTCACTAACACTCTCTAACTCACTCACAAAGCTTGACTTCACAAAGATGTCAAGTCAAGGACGTGTGCGGCGCTATACGCACACGCATACAATCCTAATGGATGAAAACCATCCACGGATGAATGTTGTGCGCCGCCGTTCGTCTCTAAATACACATAGATTAGTAACAAACTAATCTACGCTAAAACTACGATACGAAGAGGCCCTTGACACCACTTCCCGTGACAGCCGTAGTGTAAAGAAAGATCGAGAACCACAATAGATCGAGAGTCCTAACCAACATCAAATAATAAAAAACATATATAAAAACAAGTATATGTAGTACACTCTCAAATGCCCAATTCAACTATTTCTGGACTATGAGGTGAATTCAGGACTAAAGACTAAAATAAAGATCCGCAGATATGCATGATAAAAGATAGTGAAGCATAAAAGTCGAGGAGTTTAGAGTACTTTTCAAGCATTAAATGCATCACTGATGAGACGTATGAAGGAAGAAATGGCTTGAGAAACCAAATTTGAGTTTAGACTATACGTGAGTCCGCAACATGCAGCCGGATATCTCCGGTTGTGAGCACCTAAAAGCGCCACAATGTTAATTGTGGCTAAATTAGTGGAAAACGACATCATTAGTTGTAATTAGTAGTTAGGTTTGTGGTTAATAGCACCATGTGATATTAATTAGGTTTTCGGGGACTTAGGGGACTCCACATAGCCATAGAGTAGTGTGGAGGATAAAATTAGAGTGTTAAATAGGAAAGTAGGTTTACGAGAAGCAAAAGAGACATAGAAATCCGTTAGTGAATTGGAATTAATATTTTAATTTAGGTAGTTCAAGTTAGTAGTTAGTGTTTGATTGGTTAGTGGAAAAGTTAGATTGGGATTTCAAATTGTATGGCACTTATGTTACTATGAAAAGAAAAGAAAAAAAATAAGATGATAAGAAAAAAAGAAGAAGAATAGATGTAGTTGTAAACAAAATTAACAATTAAATTAAAGAACCACTTGGTTTTTGATGATCTAAAATTTGGATTGTGACTTATGAATAGTCAATCCTAGGTTTAAAATGTGTTTTAAACACATTGGTAATGTTAGATTTGTCAAAATAACTTTAGTTTAGTAGTTTTAGGCATGTCGAGTCCTAAAATCGGGTTAAGAACTTTGGGTCAATTTGGACCATTAAACTTAGTTAGGGATTGTTGGTTTCACGGGTGGAGATGTGGCAGCCACGCTTGGGCCGCCTCTGGGCCACCCTTGAGGTGTATAAGAAGAAGCCTTGGGCGGCCACTCTCCCTCTCTCTCTCTTCCTCTTGGGCAAAGCTGTGCCAAACTTCCCTCCAACCCTCATCTCTATGTATTAGCTGCGGTAAATTGTGTGTAGCAGAATGGATATTTAGGATCAGGACATCAAATTTAAGCAATAGTTAGATCTTGTTGTTAGCTTAATAAGGACATCTCACAAGCTAGATTTGAAGCAATGTTGAAGAAGTTACCACGGTTTTAGTGAAAGAGGGTCGGCGGCCGCAAGACTTGAAGTTTAGCAACTTTGGAGAGCCACTTCTGATGGAGGACAACGATGGTGGAGCTGATTTTTGCAAGAGTTGTAGTTGTTGAAGTTGGCTTCTCAAAGACACCAAGCACGCTCAAATCCAAGCAGGTACAATGAAGCTACAACGGTTTTAGTGTCTAGGGGTGCTGGTACGTGCCAGATTCGGTACACCAACTTCGACGGACCATTGCGAGCAGACGACAGCGACCCCGGAGCTCAGATTTAAGAAAACTTTAGACTTTCAAGTCAAAATTCTAGGAACATCAAGCCGGCTTAAATTTAACTAGCGACAACAAAGTTATAGCAATTTTAGAGTTCAGAGGTGGTGCTGCCGGTTAGATTCGATACACCAACTTCGACGGGCCACTGCGAGTAGGAGACAACGACTTTGAAGCTGAGATTTAAGAGGATAGTAGACCTTCAAGTCAACATTCTAAGGACTTTAAGCACGCTCACATTTGACCTGCGACAACGAAGTTATAGTGATTTTAGCATTAAAGGGTCTGCTGCCTTGAACGGAGCACCTCCCTTCTCATATTTTTACTTCTATTTTAATGTTCATGGTGGATTTTCGACTTTATTACTTGTACCCTTGAAGTTTTATTTATATTACTACTTTTCACTCCATATCTAACTTACTTTTATCTTATTGTATATAGTTAAAACCTTTGAATTTAACCTCACCTAATAAATTCCATTAGGATTAGAGTTCATCCATTAGGGTTAGGGTTCATCCATTAGGATTATGATTCATCCATTAGGATTATGATTCATTTATTAGGGTTAGATTTCATCCATTTGGGTTAGGATTCATGTGTTGTGGTTAGGGTTAGGATTTGGATGAATTAGTTAGAGTGAATTTAGGTTCACATCGGTGTCAAAGTGGGCATCAGAAGAACTGAGTCCTGATAACAGAAATTGTTGAGCATACTATACATCACAGTGGTGCCCATACATGAAATCACATGTGTGGTTAGGAAAATTGGGACAGAGATGCCGACAACAATTCCTCACAATTGATGGAACATACAACGGGATATCTCCGGAAGAATTCAGAGTAAGAGTTCAGTAGTTAACTGTTTCATTATAAAAAAATGTCATAGATTAAATATAGAGTAGCCGTTGTTAACAACCGCGTGTAATCTACGGAGAATTGGTACAACTATTCTATTAATAGTGATTTACAGATGCCCGCTACCCGTCCTAGGTAGTGTCTCCCAAATGTTAGATAATGGACTATAGTCTTCCTAGGATTCTTGAATGGATCTAGATGTGCAACAAATAATGTGCTAAAAAGTGTCATACGATAAATATAGGGTGGCTGTTGTTAACAACCGCTTGTAATCTACGGAGAATTGGTACAACTATTCTAATATAAGTGCTTTACAGATGCCCACTACCCATCTTGTATGGTGTCTCCCGAATGTTAGATAATGGACCATAGCCTTCCTGGGATACTTGAATGGATCTAGATCTGCAATAGCGACACATTTAGGCCACAAATAATGCCTTGTTCTAGCATTAAATGAGGCCTTTCTAATAATGTGGAGAAACCTAACATAGCGAGGCCTTCGAGTCTGCTTGCTGGCATAGAGAAAAAGAATATCTGATAAGATGTCTGGAGGCAATAGCACTTGGGCCGCCTCCATGAGCCTATCTGGACGCATAGGAAACCAAATCCTGACATTGAAATACCGCAGTAGTACTCGAATAACATCTTCCGTGTCATCAAAGGAAGGCAGCTGCGCGGAGCGGGACTTAGCTGAGTCAAGGACCTCGTCGAAGTAGAGAGGACTGCAGACAAATATGATTATGGCCTACGAATAGCAAGGCACTACCATTCAATTTGAAATTTAACATGGGAATGACGAGAAAATAAGGTGTGAGGTTGCCAAGTGAAAGAAAATCGATCGGAGATCTCCGGGTGCCCCTCCCAGTCCGACGTTCCGCAATCGAAAAGGTCAGCAAAATAATCAATAGTGTTCAAGGATATTGAAGGGTGAAGTTTAGGGGCAAGACACTAACAATAACAAATCAAAGGAAAGACCTTATCAAATTACGTAATTCACAACATTTGTCTTCAAAATTGAAAGGTCAATATCCCGAAGACATTCTTGAGTTGACATTTACAAAGCATAGTGTTAAATATCTAGTTTATCTCAATGTTCTAAGGCGCCGAAATTATGCCCGCCACCACGGCTAGAGCTGTAGAGGAAGATTTGTCTACTGCTCCGTAGACATGCTTCAGGGGATTTCGTCTAACATAGTCGCGAACATCCTCGTTTGACGCTAGCAATTCGGCGGGCCATGGGCAAAATGTGGAGACCAAGAAGTTGTCATTCAAAGGCGCACTCCAAGATGGGGGATGAACTGCACTAAAAGGGTCGTTAAGGACGTTCTTTCGTGGGGTATCGTCCACAAGCAAGACATCCTTGGGAGATCTAGGCCACGCCTTGGTGTTATAAACTATCAAGTCCTTCAGAAATATTGGCTTCTTCGCTTGGGATGGGATCACAAACGATGACTTATAGCAATCAGCCTGCGTCAGGACTGTGACGCCTTTCGAAATGGCAGCACCTTTCTTGCGCAACTCTTTGATAATTTATACAACTTTCTTTTCCAACACACTACTCCAGAATGAGATAGTAGCCTTCTCTCCGACGAAGTAAAGAAATCTGTACAACTAGGCCTTACTTTGACGTCCCTCGGTTGTCCCTATTTAACTTCCCCCCTTTGCACAAGAACTCCATTTAAGTCAAACACGACATGATAAATCGGTTGTATTGTTACTTGATCCTCGTTTCTAGGCTTCCAGACGATCCTAATAAGCATCTTTGGACCTGAACCCAAAATACAAGTACCTAGGCTGAGATGAGGAACTTGTATAGCTTAGAAGAACTACAAATATACATATAGAAGTGTTCCGCACTGACAATCCTGAAATGCTCGATGGAAGATTAAGCACTGTATAAACACCATATTTGTTATATTGGGAGATTTAGAGACTCACAAATTAACAGATGTAGATCATAAGAGCTAAAGTGCACATCTAAACTCTACAATATGGAGGGATACGAGTTTCCATTAAATTGGGAGGTAATGTTCACTACAAAAATCCCTAGAAAAATAAGTACTACGGATAATATTACATTACGAGTCTAACTATAATATTGAAAAGAAGAACACATTAGTTGATACTTCTTTTATACCACATGTGTTTATTGAATATGAATAGCTAAATATTCACACTCGATCCTACTAACCTGGATTAACCCCATGCTCCAAGTTAGCTAAAAGTGAGTTGAATGACGGACAAATATCTACTTGTAAGAGAATTAGCGAAACACATACTGATGAGCCTTTTTTTAATTTAAAAGAATTTCAGTTTACCGTGTAGAATATACATTGGCTAAAAAAATATGTAACGAGTTTCAAATGATGGTGTTTAGAAGTGGAAAAAAAGTTGCACACACAACAGCTCTCTTCGAAGTAAAGTGTCCCCATCACTTAGATGTGCAATATACTCAAAACAACAATTCCACACACTTTAGCTCTACTTGACCTAAAGTGCGCACCATTACTAAGTGCAGTGAACTAAACAATAAGATTTGCTCACACTTTAGCTCCACTAGAGCTAAAGTGCGAACCAACATTTACTTTCTATCATTTACCATGAAGGCAATTAGTGGTGTTACTGGTTTCAAGATTTGAAGCAATTTACCACGTTGTTATTTTAAAAAGAAAATAAACATACTGCAAATTATCATCCATACGCAAAAACAATGGAGAGAATATTTCATAGCAATCATTGGCATCACATATAGTCATACAGAGAGTAATCAAATACAAATATTATCTATAATCTCAGCACCAATGGATCTAACCATACTACATGAAGTATAACCCATCAGAATCCAAAATCTAGGAAAAGGAAAGTCCATTGATCTAAGTCTATTACGATTCGGACCTGGCAAGTGCTTTCAAGGAGGCCTTGATAATCGCTACTTGCCCCTTCAGAATTTTTGGAGTTGAATCTTGCACATGACCTCCATCCCTCTTTGAAGACCTAGGTTTCCATGTTGTCAAGATTGAATCGGTACTCTCCCACGTTATGGCTATCCCCTTTTCAATTGTCCAGCGAAGGTTGCAATCTATATCCCAATCTTTATAGAGCTTCAGTACATCTTGATCGCACGATACAGGGCGGAAGAATTGGATACGGACAGTGTTTGGCATATCCGGGTTGGAGTTAGGATCTAAAATTGCTTGAGCAATCCAAAATGGGCGCTCGTCTCCATCACAAGGCCGCAATGCAACAAAATAACCAGAAAAAAGATCACGACCAACTCTAAAAGAAGGAGGTGGACGATCGCGCCTCTGGCCAACAAAATGCTCATCTTCACGGTACTCCTCGCGAACCTCACCCTCCACTGAGAACTCATCTTCAATGGCATGGGCAATTCGCGTCGTTGGCCAAAATCCGTCTTCCATTGATATCGACGTATCCATTGGAAGTGTCAAAGCATCTCTAACATCGCGCCAATAGTACGATAGCGGCTCAAAACGCGAACGGGCTTCAACAGACTCCCTCGATGATTGCTCCCAGTGATCGATGAATCCTGAAAGTCCCTTCACCACCTCATGGAGATGCCGCATCGTAAAAGGCTTCAATGCATCAAGTTCTATGAAAGTCCATAAAGACCTTCCTTCAGAATCCTCCTTCCACAATTTGATGCCACTACCTTCTCCTCCCTTAGGAAGCCAATCCTCATCATGACAAAGGATTTTATACTTCATTACCGGACAACCACTTGAGTCCACATAAAACTTGAACTGATGAGCCTTTGTATGACCGTGCAAAGCTTCATCACCGTCCGCAATCATATCCCCAATGAACTTCTTAAAGTCAGGAACCTCTTGGATGAGATGCGGGATTGTGGGAACACTCTCATTTCTCATGAACGACCTCATGAGCAAAGGAATGGTTGGAAAACTCTCCTTCCTCAGTGTCATACTCCAACGTCCAAATAATGCATCTATATCATCATGTGTATGACCAACTAGCATAAAATTGACATAAACCTCATGAAAGATGTGTTTGGCAACAAGGAGAGACCAAAAGCAGAAAACAAATCTATTTTAGATATCACCAACAACATTTTCCATTTGCACGTTCAATATTGGTGGCAAAGGTCTCCCAGGAACTGGGATATCTCGTATCTGCCCTAATGGATCCAAACACATCTCTGCACCCCGTAACACCACCGTATACAATGGATGAGAGCAAGATTTCGGAAAGAGTTGCCGGGATGATGACTTCGGAGGCGCGTCCAGGTCACGCAATAGTTTTGCGAAGGACCCGACCGTGTAATTGGCATCATGGGAGTATAAATCAAGGCCGTAATGGGCGTAACGTTGGTCCACATGTCCATGGGCAAGCATGCCTGTGATTTCAAGAGGCAACTTCATAAGCCCATCTAAGTGTTTTGTTTTATGTGAAAAAACCAGGGAGGCGGTCTTTGAGTGATCCATCTTATCATGCATGATGGTTAGAACCTCCTGGGGCAATGACTTTGATCGAAATCGGTTCATGTAGTACAAGTCTCGATGTGCAAAAGCAGAATCGATGTGAGCTTGCATCTTCTTTTGCCATAGCAGTGATGCTTGTGTCCCAGGTTGAGTAAGCTTCTTCTGATCCTGGTATTTGTCACACGTAGAACAACGGGCAAAGTTGTCTCCACCTTTCTTGGCATAGTACTCAGGGAAGCTCACTCGCCGAATCTTACTCAAACTTGAGGTTGAGATTGGCGGCAATCCACAATCAGCGAGATAATCATCAAGAAGCGGTATCTGATCCTTCCACTTAAAACTTGCTGGTAAGACCTTTGCCACAGCCTTCTGGCCAGATGGAAGAACACGAGACTTGTGAGGCATGTGGTCCGCATGTCTATCGAAGATGGCTCCAAGAGCGACAATAGCCACAACCGTATGACCTCTAAGCTTACGCAAACCGGTATTGCCATGGTGTTGAGCCGCATGACCAGCCGCAACGTCCTTTGCATTCCGATAGAAAGTACTCAAACTTACACCCATGATTTTCATCCAGGCATGGGCACAAATGTCGACACCCTCTAGAGTCACAACCTTCCTACCCGTAGAGTTTCTATGAAACTGTCGATGAATGTCGAGTTTGATATGATTTCTGAACTGCACGATGGTCTCATTGTACAAGCGCGTCCGGAGGGCTTTTATTTTATCTCTAGGGTAGTGTTGAACACAGTTTTGAATGCAACAACTATTGCTCACAACTGCGTTAATGGAATGAGGGGTCATGAGGAATTCAACATTCCTGGACACTGTTGGACGTGTATTCCTTCAGGAATTGTCGTACGAACGGGAGCTCCCACCTAGAGATCTATTACGCTCAACCAACCAAACATTGTAAACGTCCCTAAGGCAATGATGGAAGAGACTCACACCATTTAAGAAGACTTGTTGAATTGGCGAGGACTTATACGAGTACCTCCATTCATCAGGAGCTTCCTCCAGAACAAAAGTATTGGACACCTGTACTACAACATTTGAATCCCCAAGAGGACCAGAGGAACCTAGAACTGCACTGGACCGGACATTGCGAACCAACCCCTCCGCAACGCGAACACCCGAACCATTGTGAAGCGAAACAGTCATCCCGACCCAGAGACGGCGAGGAATAACATCAAACTCAGGAAGGTCTGGATTCACGGGAGCATCAACATGAACATCGACGTCCTCCGAAGACGACATCCTGCATTCCAATAAGATAAGTATTAGATAATCCTTCCAATAAGTATGGGAGAATAACTTGTAGGAATGGACATCAATGAAGAAGCATATGAAGTGGGTATTTTAGCTTGAATCGAGGTAAGTTCAGGCGTTTGAAAATAACTTGCATTTAACTGAATCAGTATTGTAGAACAAGAAAATTTAGCTCGATTCGAGGTAAACACATATGGTATTATATAACAAGAATGTAATTTTGTGGGACCAGATTTAATGCAAAAATGAAATAATCACACCCTTGATATTGATATTTTAGCCCGACTCGTCCTGAAATGTTGACTATTAGACAGTATGACAAATTAGCTCAACTCGAGGTAAACTGACGTGGTAAATAAGTTTCGACAGTTTAGCTCGACTCGAGCTAAATTGTCGTAAAAATATGATATGACGGTTTAGCTCGAGACGAGCTAAACTGTCGTTTACAATACGGTACGACAGTTTACCTCGAGTCGAGCTAAACTGTCTTACCGTTTTTCCAACGACAGTTTACGTCGAGTCGAGCTAAACTGTCGTTATTAAGTTAGGCTGACAGTTTAGCTCGACTCCAGCTAAATTGTCGTTAGTGTTATGGAATGACAACTTAGCTCGATTCGAGCTACAATGTCCTTCCGTGATTCTCGGCGTCATTTTCAGGCTTCATACAGACATACTCTTCAGCCAATGGATCTAGCTTTCTGTATACTAGAGCCCAAATCTTTGCATTAGTCATCGAGATAGTCGCAGTGACGCTTCAAAATCACAGTAGCTACAGGAAGTAGAGCAATAAGCATCACTCTCACATCCTAAATGCTAGAGTGCAAGGAGAATGCAAAAAGTATACATTGTGTACTTTAAAGGGTAGACAATCGGTGCGTGGCCGCCTCGCGCAAGCACCCTGCCCAACCGTGCGCAACCAATAGATGTTGAACTCCTCAACCTCCCACAATTGTACCACCTCCAAGCCTCCCACTCACCAGCCTTGCACATCAACCAAACTGAGAATGAAAAAATGAGAAAACTGGCCGAGGTTCGGCGAGGTCACTCACGGTAACACGATCGCTTCCATTCCGGGCTACGACTTTAGAATTGGCGGGAAGAAACTTTTCCACAGCCCCATAAAAAGTGCAAATTTTAAATCTCGGCGGGAAACTGAATCTGTTATTTCCCGATCGACTAAAATAAGGTAGAGTACAAACCTCGAATATACTCGCACATGCGAGTAATATACGTATAACTATGGGATTCAGGGTTAGGATAACGCGCAGGGTTTAGGGTTAGGATTAGGGTTAGGGTTTGGAATTTAGGGTTTAGGATTTAGGGTCCTTGGTTTAAATATTATCCTTGTGATGATATTTCATTTCAATTTACTAATACTTTGAATATTCCGGATGTTGACAATTCAACTTAGGTATAGGGAAATGTAGAGAAGATATTGAGATGAATAGAAAGAATTTGTATTACAATCCAAATAGGACTTATCCATAAAGTTGAAAGCAAAGACCTTAACGAACGAGTCACATTAAAGAAAACAAAAAACATATTGTATGTGCACGTGTATTTTGAGCAAAAAAGTATGTATTCAAAAATGCTTTGGACATAATTTCTTTGGGGTTTTTAAAATGTGCATAATGTTACTATTTTGTAATCAATTTAGAATGTTTATTCTTTTGCAAGAATCCCAAGTGTCTCCATGGTCTGGATTTGGAATCGAAATTGGTTACTATCCACTAAGTACTCAAAGACCGAAAATGTGCGCAAACTAATAGTTGGATTAAAATATCTTATTCTTTAGTTCAAATTGTATTATCATGAGTTTAGGGTGTGACAATCTAACATGACATTAAAGATGGAGAAATTCTTGACCATACACAATTTATTTCATGTTTTGACGTGAAATTTAAGACTTTGTCATTTGTGAAACATAGAGAGTGGAACAATATTAAAAGATTTAAACAAGAAATGGAATGACCTCCTCATGAGAAAAAAAGGATAATCAAAATATTAAATACAACTAATACAAAGTGTAGCACTTAGTGCATCAAGCATAATTTAATGATCATAATGTAAGTAATTTTAAATTTTATACATGCAAAAAATAATAAATAGTTTATGAGCACGTTCCAGTGGTCGCAAGTTATATTTCAAATTCTCAAAATTTTGTAAAAGGATGATAGAAGTTATGAGGCATATTTCTAAATAATTTATTTTCTCATTGAACGTCTTCAATAAAAGTTAGGCTAGCCAGAAGAGGAACTTCTTGATTGCCGGCACGTCGAGCAACTTAAAAAACCTTTTGCTATGACACACTATGGAATGTGATATTTTAAATACATAGAAGTAATATTAGAACGTTTGATATTGTGGAAAAACATGTTATTTTTCTAGTGAAAAATAAGATTATATCCTAATTCATACATTTTCACACATTGTCAAATATTATGGATTTATGGTACGAGAAATACTTAGATTTCATATCCATTGAAGACTAGGAGATCGTCATATTTTTTTGCTTTTTAATATTACTATTGGAGGTTTAGGTCTACATAATTTGAAAATCCTTTTAAAATTCAAAAGATTTTTATTTCACCTTGTGAAATACTGAACCATATAGAGAAGTACGGAGTTCAAAATGATTGTTTGAAGGAATTGAAATACACATTGCACATACATCAGCTTGGTTTGTAGCAGAGGTGTGCCCCATTACTACGTGCAATGAACTAAAAGGAGTGTGTGCACACACTTTAGCTCGAGTGCCTCATCACTAGGTGCAGTGAACTAAAAAGAAAATATGCACAGTTTAGCTCAACTAGAGCTAAATTGTGCACCATCACTAAATGGAGTGGATTAGAAAGCAAAATTGCACTATGTAGCTCCAGTACACAGAAGATGGCTTCTAGTGATTTGACACTAAATAGGAAACCATACACTAATTGTAAAATTTACAATAAGTGTGGTGACAAAACTATATTACACTAAATGTCAACTACTACTGTAAATGTCAATCCTAGTAAATAGTGGAACATAAAGTTTTTTTCTTGTGGACAGTTACTGTATGAAACCTCAATAATGATTTGGTTACATCTTGAGCATTCAAGTCAAGAAGGGTTGAGTGCATGTAGAAAAACAAGAGTTTGCAAGAAAGAGCTTGGGAATAATAGGACGTAGGTATGAAGCAAAAGGAAAATCTCAAAAATTGGACAAAGTAAAATATACGTATGAAGGAAAAATGAGATTTCAAGTAGAAGATTGGAAAAATAAGAACATTCTTTCGGGAACGAAAGTGAGAAAAGAAAGGAATATTGGAGAAGGGAAAATTTTAAAAATATAGAAATACAAAAAAAAAACTCATTCGATATCCATCACATATGCATTCAATGTGCATTACATATTATGTAAATATTCATTAAATACTCATTGAATATGCGAATACACATTGAATTTACATTTGAAATTTATTAACTATTCATTAACTATTCATTAACAATACATTAAATAATCCTTAAATATACAAATATACAAATATTAATAAAACTGTCATAAAATATACTTTTGAAACTCTAAAGAATCATTATAAAATATTTAAATATTCTTTAACTGTTCATAAAAATTATAGATATACAAATAGACATTAAATATTCTATAAAAACTCATTACGTAGTCAATAGTTATTGGCTTAAGATATGATTACACATTAAATATTCATTAAATAGTCCTAAATGATGTAAAAGAAATGCAAGACAAAAGAATGAGAATAGTTGTGAATCTGTATCTATAAAAGAATTTAGGATGAAATGAGCGCGTAGATGAAAAACACATCCATGGATGAATGCGTAGATGAAAAAGCTTTTGGATGAAAAGCTAAAAGTTAGGGTTCTGTATTAAAGGATGGGACGAGGACGGGGACGGGGACAAGGACGGGGACGGGGACGGGGACAAGGACGGGGACAAGGACGGGGACAAAGACGGGGACGGGGACGGGGGACAAGGGGACAAGGATGGAGGGACGATGGATTGGAGGGAAAGGGCTAGGGGACGGGGAGGTGGGGAATCAATACAAAAAAATGTTGTGTCCGGAGGATATGGGTAGCACTCTAGTAAGACGATAAGAATTTGAGGTTGAAGATGAGACAAGAAGAATGAATGCATGGCAACCGGTTGGCAGAAGATTTTGAGCTAAAACTAGCATACGGAGAGAGATCTCGAGCAAATTCTTCAGAGTCTTCATCGATGTGCGGTCGCAGTTTGTTCCACCGTAGGGGCCTTGCACTTTCGTGCATACAAGGCGGCAACGAATTTGCTCGGGACGTGGCCTTCGGATTCGTGGCGCAACCTGGGATGCAACGTGAAGCTCGGCATCATCGACTTCCTTAACATCCCTGGTTTCTATGGGAAGGCAACGTCGCCGTTGGAGAGGCCCTTCTTCGACGAGTTCATGACCATGTTCGCATCGAAAGGGCAGGCCGCAGCCTCCCCTCACCGATCTTCCAGCCTGGCTCTTCAATTGCGGCGACGAGCAGTCACACCTTCAAGTGACAGCGTTTGCTGAGGGCCCGTTGTTGTGCCATGCATACGATGTGCTGCACTCAAAGTATCTTCCCTCCGAGAAGGAGCGCTTGGGAGGATTTGCGCCGAAGAGCAACAACGCTCTCGACCCTGTCCGCCTCCTCTTTCTCTTCAAGGAAGAGCTCACGCAGATCCCTGCCGTGAAGAAGACCTATGCAGCTTCGGAGCATGTATTGCACACCAAGCTTCGCAAGTACAACGAGCTGGCGTACTCAATGAACATGAACGAGCTCAGGATGGAGTTCTTCATCAAGGTCCTGGAACTATTCTGCAAGAAGGGGGAGGCAGTTGTCCAACTGTTTGGCGGGACGAAACTGCTCATTGCGAGTGTGGTAAGTTTCCCTGCAGTTTAGCTCGAGTCGAGCTAAACTATTGATACCTCTCTCTGTCTGTGCATGGATTGTTTCTGAGAGGTCGTCTCTTACGCTATTGTACTCGACACTTTAGCTCGAGTCGAGCTAAAATGTCAGCTTATACTGATATAATTTTCTAGCCGTATTTAATCGCGTCGTATCCTTTCATGTTTAAATAGCTGAGTTTAAATAGCAGTGTTACTTTGCGTTCACTTTAGCTCGATTCGACCTAAAGTGTAACTCGTTCAATCCATTGGTGTGTAGATGTTGGATCTGGAGGCATTTTGCATATCCCACGACACCAATGAGCAGGAGCACGACGACGCCATGGAGGTCGCGTCGACGTTGGATCGGGCCAATTTTGTTATTGGTTCGTATCACGTCAATGTCAAAGGGAAGATCTCATCATTACATCAGATTACATCAGATCTAGTATTTTCACACCAGATTGCAACAGATCAGACCATACCCACAACTAATCTGGACGTTTTCTCACTCTCATGCTCGAGATTTGAGTAGGGTTTAGTAGATCAAGCTAGATCTACATCAGATCTAGTGTATTCAGGCCAGATCTATAATACCCACAACCCAATTTCACCACAAATGCTCTTCAAACATCAAGATCTACTCACACCTTCAAACCCTAATACAAACACACAATAGATAGTGGCAAAGTCTTGCTTTACTTCCTTACACGTCCATAAACCACTTCCATACTCACTTCAACTCTAGATCCATACACTAACTTCACTTCCTAGCTCTCTAACTCCACTTCTACACCCTAGTTGCAACAACTCCAGAAATCAGCCCACACAAGACAAGAGAGAGGAAGAGAGGAGAAGAGAAGAGAGCCTCCCAAAAGCCTAAGAGGCGGCTCTCTAACCCCTCCAAACCCTAATCTGCCCTAATGGATGAAAGGTGTCTGGATGGATGACATCCATGTCCGGACAGTTTCATCCAAAATCTGGACAGTTCATCCAAAGTCCCGACTGGACAGTGTCATCCACTGTCAGTCCGGACAGTCTCATCCACTGTCCAGATTCATCTACTAGTTACTTTTTACCAATGAAACTACTTAGTAAATCAAAAAATTACTACCTGGAGCTCATAATAAGCCTAAATCCCCGGTTAACATTATCCCCCTTTTGAACAACATCTGCCCTCAGATGTTCAAGTGGTGAACTGGGGATAAAACATAAGTCCAGAGATCTAATACCGGGTTAGAAGTCCAGACAAGTCACCTCTAGAGTTCTGCTGGACATCTCTAGCCACTAGAAGAAGTAGCCACCTTGTCGAGAAGAACATTGTTGCTTGGCGCGTTAATTCCGGGATCGGGTCGGGTCTCCACTTGCATGCCATGTCCGGATTTGGACGTAGTCGCCAATTCTTGAATCTGCTCTAGACCTGAAACTACCTCCATACCGGGTATCCGAGGCAAATCCACGCTGGGGGGAAGAATAGGTGCCCCGACCGACTCCAGAAAGGCGACTGGAGGAGCCATTGGATAGTACTGCGGGTAGGGTGGAACTCCGGGGTGAGGGAGAAACTGTGGGACATAGCTTCGAGGTCCGGCACTCATACCGCAATGTCCAGATACACCCTCTGGTGGTCCAGAATAATGTCGGGGAAGTGGATACTGGAATGGACTACCATAACCTCCCGTACGCGCATACTGCTCCCTAGTTGCCATGTGAAATGACGCCGGTCCTTGAACGCCATGTCTAGGCGGCAGTCCGGATGTCCCACCTTGCTGATCGCCAATTAGTCCTAAACCCATCTGGACTGGATAGGTGGTGTTCCAGAATGTAGTGGAAGGTGTGTCAAAGTCTGGAGTTGGAAACGGAATAGTCTGCTCTCCAGGGCGGTTCACAGCCTAGACATTCGGTGCCTGGGATTGCGGAGTCACTTGCCTTCCGATTTTCGTGTCAGAAGCCAAGGCAGACGTATCCTTATTGAGGATCTGTCCTCGTGAAGCAGCCAGTAAGGGTCTGGTCACTCCTCTACTTGAAGCCGGTTGGTGTCCCTCTGCCAGCTCCACTGCTTCCACCATGTTGCAGCCCAACTTTAATCCCCAACGTTTCTGCTCAATTTCCCGTCTCCATTCTTCTTCCTCCTGCTGCTGTTGGTTTTTTCTGGAGTTGCCTTCCTCCTTCTGTTGACTTTCTGGTGCGTGGATGTCCGGCTGGAGGTAGCTAGTATCCAGCTGGTTGTATATTGCCAGTGTTGAAGTAAACACTGGACTTTGCAATTCGCTCGAGTTCTCCAGGGCCACTGTTCTGCATTCTCCTCCCTCTATAAACTCTAGACATCCAAGTCCTGCAGGGTTCATCTGCATCCCTTGAAGATTCGAGCGCTCCCCTGGACTTCCGGGCTGTACCAGTCTGTTTTTGTCTATGGGTGTTGACATATTCTCTGGACCACCATGTTCAGAGAACTTCAACTCTTCTGGACCACCATGTCCAGACAACTCCAGATTGACTTCATGGGTCATTTGCGTTGTCTGGTTTTCTCTTGCTAGAGTTGTTGTAGCATCTGAACTTCCCAAAAAAGTTGAAATAACCTGCACTTGGTCTTCGGGACCGCTATCCCCCTTTTGCTGCACAATCCGTCCCTGGATTGAGTCACCGGGAATCACTGGGAGTGACTGGTCTTTCTCATAGAACCGATAAGGCTTGAGTTTGTTAATGTTGACCAGTATCGGGTTGGGGTCGAAATTGTCTACCTTCACCAAAAGAGCTGTATTGTTCTGTAACCTGTATTGGATACGATAAGGTCCAAACCACCGACTCTTGAATTTGCCAGCGTGCTCCTTATGGCCCTTTGGATACCATAAAACGTAATCTCCAACCTGGAAGTCCTTCTGCTTGTAATGTTGCTGACTCCAGAGCGCTCGGTCCCACTGGCGTTTGCCAACCTGCTCCTGGGCCATTGTTCTGTATGTGTCCACCTGTTCCAGATCTGCAATTCGAGCTGTCAGGACACGTGTAGACGTATAGTCCAGAGAACCTTCCGATGTCCGGGTCGGGATCAGATACCCCGTTGGCATCAATGGATGTAATCCATATACCAACTAGAATGGTGTATGTCCAGTTGATACTTTGTATGCTGTTCGGTAGGAAAACAGCACAGTATGGAGATGTTCATCCCAGTCCGTGCGCTTCTCATTCACCAACTTGGTGAGGAGATGACCAATCACCTTGTTGGTCGATTCCGCTTGACCATTCCCTTGTGGATAGTATGTTGTAGAAGTTCGGTGCTGGAGGAGAAAATGGTCCACCAGATACTCGATTGCTTCATTGATAAAGTGAGAACCTTGGTCGCTGACAAGTGTCAAAGGACACCCGTACCTGGTCAAGATCTGTTCATACAGAAATCTTGCAGTGACTGCAGCAGAGTTCGTTCGTAAGGCTCGAGCCTCAACCCACTTGGTAGCGTAATCGGTTGCCACCAGAATGTACCGACACCCTAATCTGGACGCCATGGGTTTGATGGGTCCAATAAAGTCCAGTCCCCACTTCATGAAGGGCTCCGCGGGCATGTTGGTAACAAGTTGAGCAAGTCCCGTGGCGGTCATCCCTCCCACCCGTTGACATTTGTCACAGGCCCGACAATACTCCGATACGTCTCTGTGTATGGCTGGCCACCAGTATCCAACATCCAGAATCTTTCGTGTGGTAATGTCTTGTGAAAAATGGTCGCCTCCAACTCCCATGTGTAATTCCCGCATCACTAGTTCGGCTTGACCGGGGTCCAGCACTCGACGGATAACTAGATCCTGCCCCCTCTTGTGCGGCACTCCAGATATGAGCGTGAATGGGAGGGATTTGAGGATGAGCTTCCTTTGTTCGTCCTTGGTCAATTCAGGTCGCAAATGTCCAGTGCGGAGGTAGGCTGTCACATCCTGTAACCACTCTGGGTTTACATAGAACAGACCTGCATCTCCAGTTTGATCTTCCACTCCAGTTGGGGGGTCACCATTGGATAATCTGGACAACGCATCCGCGATCTCATGGGTCTTGCCTGGTTTATAAACCACAGTAAAATTGTACTCCTGGAAAAGTAAGAGCCATCGGGCGATTCGTCCAGACACCTGTGGTTTATTGACCAGGTACACTAAAGCCATGTGGTCAACATAAAAAACAATTTTATTGCCCAATAAGTAATGTCGGTACTTACTCAGAGCATACACCATCGTCTGAGCTTCCCATTCAGTTGTGGTGTAGTTCTTCTCAGCTGAATTCAACAGTCGAGAAGCATAGGAGATTGGCTGGTCACATTTCCCAGTGGGATTCTGGGCTAGCATAACGCCCACAACAATGTTGGAGGCATCTGTATGTATATGGAACTCCAGATCCCAGTGTGGTACAATGAGAATCGGGGCATTCTGGTACCTCTCCTTGATGTCCAACCAAGCCTTCTCGCATTGATCAGTCCAAATGAACTCCTCAGTTTGGCGCATGAGTTTGGTAATGGGTTCCATGACGTGTGCGTAGGACCGGATATAGCAACGGTTGAACTGGGCAAAGCCATTAAACACCTGAACGTCTCTAGGTTTTGTCGGTCTGGTCATGTTGGCAATGACTTCGATCTTCTTCGGATCTGGAAATTTGCCTTCTCTGGACACGACGTGGCCTAATATAATTCCAGAGTACACCAGGAGTGCACATTTCTCCGGGTTCAGACTAATGCCGTACTCCCGACACTTGATAAAGCACAGCCGAAGCTTCTCCAAGTGAGTGAATATATCACTGTAGACGCTGAAGTCGTCCAGGAACAGCTTCATGAAGTCATCAATATACTCCCGAAATGCTTTGTTGACTGCCCTCTGGTATGTGGGCGGAGCGTTCTTGAGTCCAAATGGCATGACTATCCAGACGAAAGCTCCCCAGTCTGTAACAAAGGCTGTCTTGTACCTGTCCTCCGGAGCAATTTGGATCTGATGATATCCAGAGTATCCGTCCAGGAACGAGTACATCTCATGACCCGCCACAGTATCCAGAACTTCTTCTGTAAAAGGTAATGGATACGGGTCTTTTTTGGTTGCTGCGTTCAGCTTACGGAAGTCTATGCATATGCGTAACTTCCCATTCTTCTTGGGCACTATGACTATGGGTGATAGCCATGTAGCATCCTCCACTGGTGCGATGAATCCAGCCTGGAGCAACTTGTCCAGATCACGCTTGACGATGCTGGCGTAGTTTGGATTCTACCTGTATCGGGCTTGATGGGCTGGAGGTATGTCTTTCTCCAACTCAATCCGATGCTGGGCGATTGAAGGAGGGATCCCCTTCAAATCCTTGTATGTCCAGGCAAAGACATCCTTATACTCCCTAAGGAGTGTCACTGCTTGTGTAGCCAATTCCGGGTCTAGATCAGCATTTATCCGCAAATACTGTGGTTCCTCTTCTGTCCCGACATTGACCTTCCGCAGTTGTTCTGACTCAGGGAGTGTCCAGGCCGCCACCTGCATGTCCTGGACCTTGACCCGCACGGGAGTTTCGTCTACATCGATGTCACCTTCCGTGAATGTATAGAAGTGCTCCGGGTACGTGGCATGTGGACTCTTTCGGTCCTCTGCAGAAGTCTGTGCGCCTGGCGCTGGCTCTTGTACCAGCAGAGTATCTGGTACGGGGTCCGAATCTGGACCTACACCGAAACTCGGTAAGGTTACGGTTCCAACAACCAAGACATCTGGTTCTGTATCCAACCATCGGGTCTCCTCTTCTTCTGTCAGCCCAACTTCAAAGCTATAGGCGACTACAACCTCTGGCAGCTTAGGTCTGGGGCCTGTGCCCTGGTTGACTGGAATGGTCTTGACAGTGCCGCCTCCACGAATGGTCACAAGGTTGTTGCCCCAATCATGCTGGACTTTGGCATCTATCAGCCATGGTCTTCCCAACAACATGCTGTAAGCTTCGTTAACCTCCTTGTTCTTGATGACCGTAAGACTAATCAGGTATGGAATACCATGAATGTGAATCTTGACATTCCGTATAAGGCCCACCGGTTCCACTACCGTTTGATCTGCCATACGTAATCTATACGGTGCAGATTGTGGGTCTCTGAGACCCAAACGCTTCCGCTCCTCTTCTGTGATGAGATTAACTCCAGAGCCTCCATCCAGCAGAACATTCTCCAGAGTTCCAGTACCAATTTGTACGCGTAGTACTGGTAAATTCCGGTCTACATCGACCGCAGCACTAGAGACTGGACTTGGTACCTTGGAGGTATCGGGGTCCATGGTCGGATTGGTACTCTTCTCTGGAGTTGCCCGTGGTTCTGGAGAGGGGAACAAGTGAGTCCTCATAAAGTCACTGAGGTTGGGGGCCATGTGCAGTAGTTGTCCGAGAGTCACCGTCACTGGACTTTGTAATATCTTCCTTCCAACTCCAGGAATGATGTCTGTTGAACCTCCGGACGTAGGTAACTCGCTTGGTGTGGTCTCCTTGGTCCGTACTGGACTTTCCAAGACATCAGAGTCTGGAAATTCCAACCAGTCTTCCGAAGAGGAAGGTATAACATCCTTGTCTGGATCTGGAGTAGGTTGAGTGGAAGTTGATCCTTGATCGACCTGCTCCTGCTCGTGCATCTCCTTGATGGTATCCATCATCGCGTTTCTCAACCTTTCTTCTTCTTTCCAATCTGCCTGAGTCCACGCGCTCCGAGGTTCAGGTGCTTGGTCTTCCTTGTCTGGTGCTGCTAATCCTGCCTTGAGACGTTGAGCTCTAGTCAAGCTGGCTACTACAACGGGATCTTCTTCCTCCAGTATCTGGATATCCACGTTGCTGACGTGGTGGGCTGGATGAGCCTTGTTCTTGGCCGTCGTGGCTAGAAACTCTTCCCACTCCTTCTTGCACGGGCAGTTGTATCTCCGGTGCCCCGGTTGACCGCATAAGTGGCAAACCTCCGGCGGGTTATAATTAGAGTTTCCACCTCCAGAGCGCGAATACACTGGTCTGGAGTAGCTTCCAGAAGAATTCTGTTGTGTGCCTTGGTTCGATTGAGGCTGAATCCGGACTTCATTGACATTCACTGATGCCCCTTCCGTAGTTCTGCGTGGCAGTCCTTGTGGATTATCTGGATTGAACCAGCAATCGGGTTCCAGATGTCCTGCACGTTTGCAACGGTTGCAGAACTTCTTCGGCGCTTCCGGAGTGGCTGCCTTACTTGTGGTACCTCCTCCCTTGCCACTGGAGTCGTTTCTTCGGATCTCGATGCCTGTTGTTTTACCATTCAGGTCCGAACAGTTCTCCTCACATCGAAGTGCTGCATCCAGCAACTCTGTCAAAGTCCGGGCCGGAGCAATGCTCGTGGTAAACTTGATGTACTCCAAGAGTCCAGCTCTGAAGTTAGTAATTCGGAAGCCCTCTCCTGGATCCAACTGCAGACATTTCATCAATGTCATGAACCGGTCATAGTAATCCTGGACTTTTTCTCCCACCTGTTGTGCGAAGGACTTCAGTTCTCTGTAGACGGCTTCATCGGTAGTCTGGCTCCGGTAGCGTTTTCGGAATGCCGCCTTGATGTCAGCCCATGAGCAGTACAGATGATTCTCCAGATATGTTTCATACCAGGCTCCAACTTTGTCTCCCAAGGTGGTCCCAAACAAGTTGATGATCACTTGCTCGTCGGTTTCTCCATTATGCCACAATGTCCTCTTGAACTGGAGTATGTGAGCGTCTGGATTACTCCCCTCTTTGTTCTTGGTGTACGTCAGGGGTTTCTTGTTCGGTACTACCGCCAGGGGTGCTGCGGTTCGCCAAACTGGAGCTGGTGCTGGGGGTCCAGCTGAGTAATCTGTTGGAGGATACGTCCGAATGGGTCCTCTGTACGTGGTCTCGCCAGGCGGCAACGGTCTGTCGTATACCACTGGTGGATAACTGGAGCTTGGTTTCGGAGCCAAACCCGGGGGTGGGCCCATACGTACAAACTCTGGAGCTCTGGATCTAGGTCCTAGTGTAACGACCTAAGGTGGGTAGACCGTAGGATACGTACCCACATACGGCTGCTCCTTGTAGTGCACCGGTTCCGGTGCCCTCGATAATGTTCCAGTTGGATGGACAGGACCTCCTGGACCTGCGCCCCTGTCGTCGGGTCTGGGTGTTGGCGTAGCTCCCATTGTCCTGGAAGGCCGCCGGTCCATGTATCCCCATTCCTCCGGGCCTAGTTATCGGGATGAGTCTCCCAGCCGCTCTGTAGGGCCGGTCTCTGGGAAATGTCTCCATCTTCCCAACGGGTCTGGTTGTGGTGCTGCCGTTGATGGCTCCGCTGCACTCTGCCACGCTTCCCACCACTGGAAAGTCTGTTGTCGGGCCTCGTCCTTCCGCCTTTGAATGTCTGCAGTCCTCTGGTCCTCCAAGCGTCGTTGCTCTTCCTGCCATGTCTTCTCGGCATCTTGTCGTTGGGTCTGCTCTTGCAGTAACCTCATGGCTTCCGGGAGTTCAGGTCCACCTCTTGTCTGGTAGCCCCACTCTCTTCGGTGCGGTTGTACTGGGCCTCCTTGTGTCCTTTGGCATCTTGCCTCCTTCTCTACCCTCTGTTGAGCCTTAAACTCGTCCAACATTCGCCTTTGTTCAAAGATGAACTCTGCATCATGGTCGAAATCTTCTTCTTCTCTGAAGGGGATTGTTGGTGTCCTTCGTGTACGTGAAAATCCTTGATTGCTCCTATGCTCGTCTAGTCCTAGACGTCCCATGTCCAGTCCTGGACGTCCCACGTCTGATCCTGGACATCCTGTGTCTAGACCATATCTCCTTGGGTATTCGTGTCCCAACCTCTGGCTCATTTCATCCAAACTAGTACGTAGATTGTCTGGAGTTTGAGCTTCATACCTTGGAGTTGGCGGTCTTTCCCATGCCCGGAGGTCCATCCTCTCCTCTGGGTCTGGATCATTGACCAACATGCTGACATTCGTCTGAACCGGCTCCCATCGGTGGTGGAGTGTGCCTTCAGGGACTCCAAACTCCCTCCGGTTCATCTCTTGTGCTCCCTGTGCTTCTCTGTTGTCCTGTCCTGTCCGGATCTGGAGTTCTCCTGGATCTCCAGATCCGTCTGGTCTTCTCGGGGGCAAATCGTATGCCTCCTGTGATGAATTCTCGCCAATCGCCTCCATGTCTACTGGATGTCTCCGGTTCGCCGTACTCTCCTCTGAGCTTGGGTTCCGGTACCTTGTAGTGTCCTCTGCCTCTGCTTTCTGCTCTTGAATTCTTGGTAGAATTCGCCTCCTCTCTTGCTGTGCTTGGAATCTTGCTGCGAGCTCCATGTCCAGACCTTCATAGTCTCCCTCCATCCTGTAGCACGTGTTGCCACTGTATGTTGCGATTTCTCTGTTGTATCACTCCAGTAGTGTACTTCTCCAATACTCCAGTGTGTGGTCCTCCAGTCAGTTACCTCCTTCAGTACTGCTCTTGTCACCCACGCCTGTTCTGGTCTTTGCCACTGTCCTGTTTCTACACCCAGATCACCCCACTCATTCCAGCAGTCAGTAGTATATGCTCGTCATTCAGGTTAGGTCCTTCTCGGTTCTGGATCATTCGTTTTGCCGTCAAATATTCTCTGCCAACATTCTCACTAAGATAACCATGGTCCAGCCACTGCTTCCTCTTTGGTTCATTTCCCACTGGATGTCTGGATCTGATTTCCAGCTACACCCTTTCTTCTTTCCTTAGTAACACTGGACTATCCCCCATTTTTGACGTAGGATCAGTCCTCGGATCCAGAGCTGGACATGTGTTGGCCTCCCAATGTCCTCTCTAGCGTAGCGTCTCCTAGACCACTGTGCCAAGGGCCAAATATTACAGTAAGGATCACAAGTGTTGGAAAACACTGGCCATCGCTAGACTGGACTTTACTGCAGGATACCCTCAGGGTATCTGCCGGACTTCACTTGAGTAGGGTCTCTCCAGGATCTCGGTTGGGCTTTACCGCTACATGGTCGTTAGGAGTTCTGCAGGACGTCACCGCAGCGGGGCATCTCCGGGTTCCACCGGACATCACTGCTGCAGGGTATCGTCCAGGTCTCTACTAGACTGCTGCTGCAGGGTATCTTCAGGAGCTCGGCGGGACATCACTCCAGCCGGGTATCTCCGGGTCTTCCACCAAACGTCACTACTGCATGGTTATGCCAAGGTGGCTGCTGGTCTTCTGCTGCAGAGTATCATCTGAATCTTGGCTGAACTTCTCGTCAACAGGGTCTTAGTAGGATTGCTGCTGGACTTCACTGCTGTAGGATACCTGCAGGAGCTCTGCGGGACTTCCACTCCACAGGGTATCGCTCGGGTCTCTGCTGGACGTCACTCCAACAGGGTTTGGTATAGGTAGCAGCTGGACGTCTTTGGTCTGGGGCTGTCTGCAGCTGTCTCTGACTCTCTGGCTGTCTGTGCGTGTCTGCAGCTGCCTATTCCTTCTGTAGCTGGTTGCACGGGTTGCTGCCGCTTCATCAGCCACTTCCTACGACCCTCCAGAAACTGCTGTCTTGCGCTGCGGGTCAACAAGAGCCACTTGATTCGAACTTATGCATGGTCGCCAATGTTAAAGGGAAGATCTCATCATTACATCAGATTACATCAGATCTAGTATTTTCACACCAGATTGCAACAAATCAGACCATACCCACAACTAATCTGGACGTTTTCTCACTCTCATGCTCGAGATTTGAGTAGGGTTTAGTAGATCAAGCTAGATCTACATCAGATCTAGTGTATTCAGGCCAGATCTATAATACCCACAACCCAATTTCACCACAAATGCTCTTCAAACATCAAGATCTACTCACACCTTCAAATCCTAATACAAATACACAATAGATAGTGGCAAAGTCTTGCTTTACTTCCTTACACGTCCATAAACCACTTCCATACTCACTTCAACTCTAGATCCATACACTAACTTCACTTCCTAGCTCTCTAACTCCACTTCTACACCCTAGTTGCAACAACTCCAGAAATCAGCCCACACAAGACAAGAGAGAGGAAGAGAGGAGAAGAGAAGAGAGCCTCCCAAAAGCCTAAGAGGCGGCTCTCTAACCCCTCCAAACCCTAATCTGCCCTAATGGATGAAAGGTGTCTGGATGGATGACATCCATGTCCGGACAGTTTCATCCAAAATCTGGACAGTTCATCCAAAGTCCCGACTGGACAGTGTCATCCACTGTCAGTCCGGACAGTCTCATCCACTGTCCAGATTCATCCACTAGTTACTTTTTACCAATGAAACTACTTAGTAAATCAAAAAATTACTACCTGGAGCTCATAATAAGCCTAAATTCCCGGTTGACAGTCAACGCGGAGATCTTCCCCGAGCTTGGCACGACAGTTGCCAAGGGGAAGGGAAAGGCAATTATTGACCTCGGCGACGAGGAGGAAGATGAGGACTCGAGCGCTCTGGTTGCTTGCCCGAGCTCGAGTACAGCCACTCCGGATGATGAGTCTCATGACGACTTCGTTGACGCCACTCCGTCGGAGTTTCAGAGTGTCTCTCAATCTGAAGCGGGAGATACAATCGGTTCCTCGCGGTAGCGACTCGACTTCCCGGAGTTGGATTTGCTGGATATTTCCGACAGACCTCATTCAGCTCCCACCTTGGGCGGGTCATCCGCTCATCCCGCGGCCAAGAAGAGGAAGGTCGCCAACGCGAGCGGGCGCTCTCCGTTGGCTATGGCGAGCAGCGCACAGGATGACAGCATGTTGGTCTCCCTCGAGAAGAAGCTCGAGGAAGAGGCCACCCGGATGAGGTTGATGGAGCAGCCGCTGGTGGAGCGTGACCAGGAGCTTAGGGATCTGCAGCAGAGGCGTGACGAAGAGATGAAGAGGGACCAAGACCAGAGGCATGCCGACATGATGCTCATGATGCAGAGATTCATGTCGGCTAATTTGCCTGCTGTCACCACGATCCCACCCGCAGTTCATGCTGCATTGCCCCAGCCTCCTTCCTCAGCAGAAGGCAGGTCTGAGAGTCTGCCCGGCAATTTGCTATTGCCGTCTCCGGTGGGTTCTCTCCTGTCTCCATTGGGGGTCAATCGCTTCCTGTTCCTTAATCCCCGTCGGCCCGCCCCTCTTTCCATCCAAAGTCGCCCGCTCGGGACGTATCTATCGTTGATGTCCCCAGCTCATCGTGAGGTTAGTGTAACGTAGTTGCGAGTGTATAGAGGCAGAACATTTTGTAAATGTCCAATTTTGTACTCCAGTAATTTTTGTTAATATTACAGTGCTCAGCGAGTACTTCAGCTCGACTCGAGCTGAACTGCTTGACATCTGACGACTTTGACTTGTATCATTGTCCTTTGTGCGCATCAGCTGATTAGTTGAAGTTGTTGAATTATTTCAGATCTAAGTTTTGGTGATGACGCAATCGCTCGCCCAGTCATTGATGAGGTCGTCCAAACTGCAATCCCATTTGTAGAAGAGGTCGTCCAAGCTTCGGTCGTGCTCGTAGACGAGATCAAACATGATTCTGCTGTCCCGGAGCCACCTCTCTTTGTCTCTGAACTGTGCCCCCAAATGGTTGTGGGGCTCTTGGAACCCCTTGACACCATGCAGGGTTCGTTGGAATCGATGGGGGTCCGAGACAAAGTGCAACAAGACGATGAAGTTCTTGAGGTACTCTTCTAACATTTTTCACACTCCACTCTCCCCCCCAATGACGTCTCCCAAAACCGTTTGCCCCTTTCGTTCGACATTTTGTTGACCCGTCGTTGTGAATGAATCTTTAGTAATACTGTTCGTTCTCCTGGCGTTTCCGAACGAGGTCTATGAGGCATCAATAAGTGGTGCCACTAATCTAGAAGAGACGCCTAGAGTCCTATCAGATTTTGAGGGCAGGTGGTTGAATGTTGTGCTGGACCTCAATGGGATTCTATGCACGTGTGAGCCTACATGGCAAGCAAGGGGGTCCAGGAACTCTGACTCATCCATTCACTCGGCTTTGCAGCCGGTCGAAGTAGGCTCTAAACTAGTCCGAGTGCGTCCTGGCTGTGCCGAATTCCTCACGAAGTTGTCTAAGATTGCCACCATCACGATCTCGAGTTCGATGATGGAATCCACAACTCGTCAGATATGTAAATATCTTTTTCAGCATAGTTCTTCGTACCCTCTTAGGACCTTTGGTCAGGAGAGTTGCGATAGGGTTCTCGAGCGTAGAGTCGGTAGCAGAACAATCTACATGAAGGAATTTGGCACTGAGAAGGATATCTTCTTGAAGATGTTATCGAACCATCTCTTCAATAGGTTGGGTCGTGAGTATACTCCAGCGAATACGCTTGTCATTGACGACAGCCCGATTAAGCATATGCTCAATTTGCCGGAGAACGTCCTTCTTCTTCCATCATGGTCGCACAAACATGATGGCGCGAGAGATGATTCTGTACTGCTGGAGGAATTGCTGCCATATCTCTCTGACCTTCATCAGTTTCCGGGTTGCCTAGCGCAGTACCGGGCCGAACATCCCTCGGGCCGGGAGATGTTCTATAATGATCAGAAGACGTGTGGTCAGTCTGCGAATATCTGGAACGCAATCCAAGCCTATCAGAATCTCCGCTCTTAGTGCCATTGAAAACGCTTAGATCCTTATTACACTTTAGGTCGTATAGAGCTAAACTGTATCGGTTGAGTGCAACGCCATTTTGTAAATTTTGTCGGGCCATTTTTTGTGTATCTATTTTTTTGAATAATGAAACCGAGATGTTTTGCCGCTTTGTTTTGTTTTCCGTAATGGACACCTACTACTATTGGGATATCGTGCTGTTTTGAATAATTGGAATTTTCGTCAATTGTTCTGAGGTATGTGAGCATCACTTTGGTTGAACTTTCTACAGGATTGTGATTGTCGGGCGTCAGTGGATTCCTTGCTGGGCATTGAGGAGTTCGCCCTTTTCCTTTGGAGTAAAGGGCTATTGTTGCACTCTGCTGCAACCGCACACTTAACCATGGATTATTCGACCATGGCAGTGGACAACGGAGTTGTTGAAAGCCCTATTGCGCGGGAGCCAATTCATGAAAGGAACAACTCACCTTCGCCGCAGTGGCCTTGCTCAGTTCTAGGGTCTCCGCGTCTAAATCCGGATAGTTGTACTCTGGTAAAGCGTATACTCTATGACGGTTTATGGGATGCTACTTCCCAACGCTCGCTCATGGTGCATGTTATGCTAGCCTCCAAGTTATTGCACTATTGAGTCGTTCTTGCCTAGACAATCTTGGTTTTTTGTTAAGCTACATTACACTCATGTAGTTTTTTTTTCGGTTGATCTTGTTGGATGTTAAATAAACTCTGTGAATTTTCCCTTTAGCATTTTAGCTCCATTCGAGCTAAAGTGCACTAGGATGGATCTTAATGATACAATTTTCATGTGTGCCGTGTAGGAGTATTTGACCTAAAGTGTATTTGTTTGGATTGTATGTGGCGCCTATTGTGCTGGACCCATTTGGTAAATGTCTCCGTCCCCGTATTCTCTCAGGAAATGCTGCTAGAAACAAATGCTCTCCTTCCGCTTCCACCCGCCGACACTTGCTACCCAAATCAAACCCTGACGTGGTGCGTAGGCGGGGTTTGCAGCGTCTTCTAGAGAGTCCGTTAATGCAAGAGAATGGTGCATCATGGACTAGGCAACGTCAGAGGGCTTTTTTGAAGACGCGTATAGAGGCTTATGGAGGAACTCCCTAGACCATTTGATTAGTGATAGGAGGATTGTGATTTGCCTCTGGGTAAATGGGTGTTTTGTGTAACTTTTTTTCATAAAGTTTTGAATAAGGCCTGAATTAATGGTATATGCTTTCTTTACTATTACTTTTTTTGGACATTTGGCTAATTTAGTCCATCTATGGAATGAAATATAGTATTCTTGGTGCATTATCTTTATGCTCTCCACCTACAAATGTCTATATATATAGATACTTCAAAGATCATATATCTTCAAAGTCATGGAAATTTCTCAATATAACGAATATGGTGTTTATAGATGCTAGCACATAAGTATAAATGTACACATGAGGCACTCGGGACAGTAGGTGGAGTAACCTTAGAGGTGTGAGCTACACGAGTGACTTCTGCAGTCTGTGCGGGGTTTCTGTCATCGACATCCTTCGACTATGTTGATCCTGCCGAAACCTGAATACCAATAATGAAGTAGTCAGAATACGGTTTGCGTAGTGTGAACTCTCCTGAGAACAATCAAGAAGGCATGATCGACAAGTAATTGATTACCTTATCTTTTTGGGCCCTTGTCCGAACTCGAACCGGAAGAGGAGGTTCTTTTGACACATGATTCCTTGCGATTGCCTTCTTCTTCTCTTTTTCAGGCAGTTGTCCTTGGCGATGCGAAGGGCTGCGCGAAGGGCTCATAACATGTAATTCACACATTGTTTGTTGCACCCATACCTCATCCATCATGTAATCGGTGTCAGGCATCATCACGTCCTCGGCACTCTTGAGCATAACCTCCTCTTTGGGACGTGTGGTCACAGGGACATCCTGCGGGAGATCTCGGGCTCTACTGTGGGTGTCGTCAAAGTGCAGGGGATCGGACATTGCCATGTCATCGTGGAGATCTCGCGGTAAGGAACGCTTTCCATCCAAATGCAAACTGAATTCTTCTAGAGAAGTGTGCAATCGAGCATCCGGAGTAGAGTCGCTTGTCGAATTAGGCGAGGCACGACTGATAGGATGAGGAGGTTCATCATCGTTTAACTCCATGGGGTCGCTTGGGGTGCCCGAACCCAAGACCCGCGCGCCTGCGGCCAAGGACTCGAGTCTAAGGTTGGGAACCGCTGATGGATTCCATGCATACATCACATCAACATTATGCATCAAGTCATCAATCATCTGCGTCACATTGATGAAGTCAGTGTGTAAAAAATGAAGAAGGAAACGGCATCATACACCCAGAGATCTCCGGTTCAACGTGGTTCATGTGTGCCGGGCAAACTAAGTTCGAACATTGCAATGAATATGATGAGTCCTGAAGTATCGAGGGCGTCCGGAGCGTATGAATAGCCAGAGATCTCCGTCTCATGAAGTTGCCGTAGGCGTCATACCTCCTCAATGAAGTTCATCCTCGACATTGCCCGTGTTTGAACCCTAGCGCCTGGGGTCGACTCAGTGATGTCAGTCTCCTCTGCATCCTCGGCAACGCCATCCTTAGCGTCGAGTAAGATATTCAAGTGGTACTTAAATATCTCTTATGCGCAAGATTCGGCCTTTACTTTGGCATCTACGCTGTTTACAATCTCCAGGACCCGCGCGTCATGAGTCTGCAAAGAAGAAACTTCAGTAATGGCGTCATCTGAAACATATAATTGTATATGGACAGGAAAATCTCTATGACGAAGGATTGCTTGGGAATGATGTCTTGCTTACCAAGCCAAGATATGTTAATCTAATAACATTTACGATCACCATACCCTCTCTGATGAACCCCGTGAAGAGCAAATCAAGGACCGAGATCCTCAGCTGCGGAACACCGGGCCTTTGCCAGCGCTTGATGGATTCGGCATGATCAGCGGCTGAAATGAAGGCCAACATTTTCTTGGGATGACCTTTGAAGAGCCTTTTGAATGACTAAGCAGATGCCCGCTCGCATCATATTCATGTAGGAATACACAATATACAATCTCCCCGACACCGATATCTGGGGTCGGAAACCCATCAGCTGGGTGGAGGAAGTAGTAGACCACATGCGCTACCCACAATTTCACCTCGCCCCTGAACTCCCTCTGCCGAAGTATGAGTTGCCTCTTCAATTCCACAAATCTTGCTTCGTCGGTGATAAGAACCGACGGTGATCTGACACTCGTCCGCCCGTCTTTTGTATCCACTTCGAGATGGTTGAAAATTTTCTTGAACTTGAAGAGATCGAGGACCTGAGGTCCTAAGCACGACAACTCTCGTCTTTCACGCGATAGAGGAAATAAAAGTAAAAGTGAGGGTCTCCGGCGTTACGCCACTCCTAAATGATAGGTATAATAAGTACATGGGCGACCTTGCCACCATTGTCTGGCAGAATCCTGTAGGTGTATTTGGAGTCGAATAGGGACGTGTCATCGTTGGGGGTGGCTTTGGCAGCTACATCTAGAATGTGATGATTCCAAATAGACACAAGGACATCTGGGGTGGCGTCGGTCTCCTTGCTAATCGCCTTCAATCGGCCCTCAAGCCAAGCTTTATCCTTGGCTAAGTGATTTGCTACGTCCACCTTGGACTCAAGCTGGGCCCGTCCAATATTCTTCTCTTCCGCAAATTCGTCCCATTGCTCCCTCTTGTATGGGACGAAGTCAACAGACTTTGAGGGAAGGGAGTGATTCTTGTATTTCAACATGAGTTCATTCTTCATTGTCCGGATTCTCTACTCCCTATTGGCAGCATTTTTGAGAGTCTCGGCCTACCCTTTCATAGGAACTTGGTTCGCCGCTTTGGAGGTCTTCACTCAGACCTTCTTTGCGAGCACTAAGTCCGCCTGGTAGTTCAGGTCTTCAACGCGCATTTTGTATAGTGGCTTGAAGTCGTTCTGCACCAAAGGTTTCCGCTTCAGCTTAGCGGGGTCGCTCGTCTTCCCGTTCAAGTCTGATGGGAGTCCAACGACGAACATCTTATCGATTCTGATCCACTTCTGGACCACCGCGTCATCCATCTCGAATTGAAGAGGGACCTTTGTGTCTTCGGGGTCCATTTTACCGAGGTGTGTGAAAATTGTTCGCACTACTTGCCGTTGAAACGCCTGCAATTAGAAATAACTCAGTGCTGGAGATCTCTTGTTGAATGATTTGGTTACTGTGAAGAAAGAGCACATCAATGGAATTTTGTAAAAGTTGAGAATGCAATCTTACTGAAAATGCCTGAGGTTGTGGACGACCATATAGTTCGGGGGTTGGTTTTCCGAACTCAAACCACTTCACTGTGCACGTTTGCACCTGCTCAGTGAAACTCTCCTCCTTCCGCAAACCCATCAGATCTTGGTTGAGAGCGCGCGAGAGTTGTAGCACCGTCATGTCTTTGGGGCCCGGTTTGGTCCAAACCGGGATGATTGAGAAGTGAGATCTCTTCGAGCGACCACGTAGATGGCAATTCGTGTGACAAAATTTTGTGCGCCTCCATAGTATACTGACCACCAATAATGTAGAAGTGCGTCGAGTCCCTTAGGCGGTCCTCCTTCGTCGGCTTGGTCTCAAAGAACTCCACCTTACTTCCTTTAGGTTTTTTCTTCAGCAGCAGGACTCGAATGTGATTCTCAGGTGCCGTTGCCTTCGAGGACGCGCAAATTGCGTTGATGATTCCTTCAAGCCGTTCTTTCTAGATGCCCCTGTATACTAATCCTCCAAGGGGGGCCCTGTGTAGGTTGTTGAAATGAACAAGCTTGAGGATATCCTTCTTTGTGACAGGATCTTCTATTGTCAACGGCTTATTCTTGTGTATGTAAACATTTTGAACGCGTGGTCAAGAACCTTGCCAATAGCTTCTACTTCAGTCCGCTTCATTTTGGTGAAGTCAGCCTGTGTGAAGTTCAGACACTTTTTGATTGTGAGGCGTGGCTCATCGGCCTTTGCTTTCTTTCCCTTCTCCGCCCGTAACAAGGAACCTGGGGTCGAAGTCTTTAAGGTGGTCTTGCGTTTTTTTGTTGGGGTCGATGCTAGTGTCAGAGACAGTATGGAAGTAGGGTCCGGAACGGGCTTTCGGGAACTTTCTTGTGCTTTTGCCATCCACTTCCACTACTCCATAATGTACTCTGGCATCCAAGTATCACCCGTAGGAGGGGGGAATAGAAAGTTCTCATTCTGGCAGGTCTCCACCAACACTTCCAAAATCTTAGATGTGTCCAGGATCAAGCCGTATATGAGAGCATCGGTGGAAGAGTCCGTGTTGTCGTGGATGACAAGGAGACAGACCTCATCATCAAGACCTTACATCTCCAGAACCTGGAGACCAATGATGGGGTGTCCTCGTATACTAAGCCGAAGCTGAGGGACAAATTCTCAAGCTCCTTGAGAGGTTTTAATTAGCTTGATGCCCCACTCGGTCATGGTCCAACGACATCTGTATCCGTAGTCGACATTGTGTATCTCTCTGTAGACGAACTCAGGGAGCCAAAACTCCACAAACGCCCCAAGTTTCCCGGGACGACATTTTGTCGGAAGTGTGGTTGACCATGAATCTCTACAAGATGATTTTGAAACAACACACCAGTACTTAGCAATCACTAAAAGTATCCGGTCATCTATGTAGTGTCCGGAGATCTCTGGCTATATTCCGAGAGATGGAATACATGGAACGAGCTTCCACTTCCATGAGACAGTGCCAACAGCAGGAGATCTTGGCCCTTTTTGTGAATCTTCAGAAACTTGTGCAGCTAATGTTCTCTAATTGATTGAAGTATCTTACTTGCGCTATAGCCGGAGATCTCTGGTTTGGCAGCCAAGTTTTGACGTCGTCACTAGGCAGTATCGCAACTTACTCGAAACGTCTAGAGATCACCAGTTGTGAGTCGGAATCAGAACAACAAGGAAGGGTCTTTTTGTTCCAGGCGATTGCGAAAGTATCCGGAGATCTCCGGTTGATTAGTGGAGCTCGAGAAAGTCCTCTTGAAAAGTACCTCTTCTGATCAGACGGATCCATTTCTGACATCAACCGGAGATCTCCGGATAATGACCCCAAAATTGAGGTTCACGACTTTTCACATCTTCATCAGGGCCTATCTCCACTGCTTCGTAACGTCCGGAGATCTCCGGCTATGTGCCAAAATAACCATATCTTGAATGGGGACTTCATGATCCATGAGACCGCGAAATCATTTGGAGATCTCCGGCTGATCACTGGAACTCCGGATCCAATTCGGGTAGCAACCGGAGATCTCCGGTTGCGGCGGGAGTGGCATTATATTGCAACAATCGCATAAGACCATCAAGCGTATATTCACAACCATTCACAGAAAACTCCGATATATGACCCAAGAAAAAGCCGGAATGGAATGACTCATCATGGATTACTCAACTGATGTAGTCAGTAGAAGTCAATCATCGAAGGCCTCAACATCAAGTTCTCTATTACAAAATTCGGAAAGAATCATCATACCATCGAGCAAAAATTCATTTCCGTCTTCAGTATACTTGGACAAATGATTTAATGAAACGCCAAAATGTGACAATTCTACATGGATTACTCTTTTCGCATTCAAATTAGACTCGACTTGAAGGACTTAGTATGGAGAAATTCATTCAAACGTTCAGGGAAAACCAAAATCAAACGCCTGTACATGGATAGATATATAATAATGTTTACGGGACAACTGAAAACCAATCAACTATACACAAACACACTTTTGAGTTCTAGTACGCTATTTATGAGGTTTCTCATATTCATGCAAGTGTTTGACATTGTCATACACCCGGTCGGTTACAAAAGAACCAATTCTAAACTCACAAATCAAGAAACCCCACACGGCTGCACTAAATGAGCATAAACAGTTCAAAATTGACGACGTACCGGTTATCCTGCCACAAAGTCCTACTGGATGTTCCTGCCGAAGTAGCCATTTTCCCACCGCCTCCAGCAACTGTTGTGGAACAACGCCCAAGCGGCTCTGCAGTACATCAAAATACCACAACTTTGCACTACAATTTCTACAATTACTCAGACACCCTAGAATTTGAGGTCCAATTCTAGTTGACAAGAATTTCTCGATAGGAACATAACATAACACAACACAACATTAAATGCTCTTATACAGCCCTTCTGAACTGAATATAGACAACACCAAAACCCTATATCCTCATACCCTACAAATCCGATCAATCGACTAACAACATCATTACTATTTGAGTCTATCGAACCCGAATAGAGCCCACCAAACCCTACACCTTCTCCCGTGATGTTTCCATTAAGCACTCCGGAGCAAATGCGAAGTCCGATGATAGTAAACTCTACAATTTTTCTTATCATTGACGTTACTTACCTCCTCACTTGCCGAATCGCCGCACCCCTCCATCGTGTCCGTTTGTGCCGATGCCACCCTCAACCGCAGCGTCGTTCCCTCTCCTCTGGTGAACCAACCGCGCTCTTCCAAATTCTTCCTAATTCAAACGCTCGCTTTCAGTGGTGCACTCCGACATTCAAACGCTCTCTAGCAAACACCCCGACCGCTCCACTCACGACTACCGCTACCGCTTCTTTGAAATGTCTCTTAACTCACCACAACAATCTCTCGACGGTATGCTCAATGCCGACACTTAAATCAACCCTCACCGCTCACAGCGATAGCCTCTCACTTGAAGATTCCCTCTCACTTGTTTTTTTTTATTTTTGTTTTACTCTCCCCTCCTTCTCCATCTCCATCTCTTTTTTATTTTGATTTTAATTTTTTTTAGATTGCCCCTGATTTCAATAATTACACATTTTAAAAATAATTAACTACTCTAAAAAAAAATCCCACTCTCCCTCTCTTCTTTACTCTTCCTTACTCTCCCTCTTCCTTACTCTCCCTCTCTTCCTTACTCTCCCTCTCCATCTCTTTTTTAATTTTGATATAATTTTTTTCAGATTGCCCCTGATTATATATTCTAGAAATATAAATTACTCTAAAATAAATCCCTTACTCTCCCTCTCTCTTACTCTCCCTCCCTTACTCTCCCTCCCTTTCTCTCCCTCTCACTTGTTTTTATTTTATTTTTGTTTTAGTCTCCCCTCCTTCTCCATCTCCATCTCTTTTTTAATTTTGATTTAAAAAATTTAGATTGCCCCTAATTTCAATAATTACACATTCTAAAAATAATCAACTTCTCTAAAAACAAATCCCGCACTCTCCTTCCCTTACTCTCCTCTCTTCCCTACTCTCCCTCCCTTACTATCCTCTCTTCCATACTCTCTCTTTCTTATTCTCCCTCCCTTGCTCTCCCTCTTATTTGTTTATATTTTATTTTTATTTTACTCTACCCTCCTCCTCTCAGTATATCTCATATTCAATTTTGATTTTAAAAATTCTAGATTGGTCCTGATTTTAATAATAGTGGACTCTAAAAATAATCTACTCTTAAAATAAATCCCATACCCTCCTTCTCTTCTTTATTCTCCTTCTAACTAAATTGTAATGTATGAAGTTTTAAATAGTTATTGTTCAATTCTCGCTAAATTTCCTTACTCTTTATTGTACCAAGTTTATTGTTACAATTATAGTTATTGATAAATTTAAGGTTATAGTTCATAGTTATCAAATAATTTTAATTTATAGATATATTAGTGATATAAGCCCTCGACCTTCATCCATGAACCCTAAACCTTCAACTGTGAACCGTGAACCCTAAACCGTGAATTAGAAACCCTAAACCGTAAGCCCTAAACCCTAAACCTAAAACCTGAACCGTGAACCGTGAACCGTGAACCCTAATATGTGAACCGGGAATCAGAGTTGTTCCGGCGTCAGTCCGTCCAGTAGTATTTGTCCGTCCCGCTGTCCGTCCAATGGAGATTATTGTCCGTTCGATAAGAGTCAACGCTGGTTTGACCATGACTAGAGGAAAATCAATTCACCTACTGCCACGAAGGCAAATATGTGGCTAACACGTCGACTACAAGATCGCGCGCGTACGAACAAGGGCTTGGCGCATACCTAGAAGGGTCGCGTGTGTATCTACCAGGGCCGCGAGCGTACGCCTTAAAATATATATATATATATATATATATTTATAAAAATATATATATATATATATTTATAAAAATATATATATATATATTTTTATTTTATTTTTTTTGTTTTGTTGTATGCGCCTAGCCTTTGTTAGCATGCGCCCGACCTTTTGGATTGGGCGCATACGAACAAGGACTGGGCCTATACCATCAAGGACTGGGCGCATACCATCAAGGGTTGGGCACATACAAACAAAGGCTGCGCGCGCACACTAAAATTTTTTTATTTTTTTTGGACGCGCCCAACATTTGTTAGCATGCACCCAACCTTTTGGATCGGGCGCATACGAACAAGGGCTAGGCGCGTCCGCCCAAAATATATATATATATATATATATATATATATATATATTTTTGGCATGCGCGTCTATCTTTTGTTCGTACGCGCCCAATCCCTGATGGTACGCGCCCAGCCCTTGATGGTACGCGCCCAACCCTTGTTCGTATGCGACCAACCCTTGTACATACGCGCCCGATTCAAGAGGCCAGGCGCATGCTTACAAGGGCAAGACGCATATAAATTTTTATTTTTTTAATTTTTTTTGCGTACGCCCGCGGCCCATTGAGGTACGCGCCCGACCCCTCTAAGGACGCGCCCATCCCCTTTAGGCACGCGCCCGACCCTTTTAGAGACGCGCCCAACCTCTTTAAGTATGCGCCCAATCCTTTTTAGTACGCGCCCGACCCCTTTAGGTACATGCTGGACCCTTTAGATACACGCCTAATCTCTTTTTGGTACGCTCTTGATCCTTTCAAGTACGCGCGCGACCCAAAGGTTACGCGCCTGATGCTTTTTAGTATGCGCCTGACCCTTTTCAGTATGCGCCCAACTCCTTTAAATACTCGCCCGACCCCTTTGAGTACGCGCCCGACCTTCATTCAGCGAACACGCGCGCGCGACCTAATGGGTATGCGCTCGAGATTATGGAGCAAGCAATTGAAGGATGATCGCACATTAAAGGGTCGAGCCCACAACTTATAGGGTCGCGCGTGTGCGCTCTTGAGGGCCGCACACTCTTTTAAATTTTGAAATTTAAATTTTTATAATATTTAAGCATAAGCGCCTCTACCGCACGCGCGATCGTCCACCGTACGCACGCAACCCTCGAACTTGCGAACTTGACTCTCATGTGTGCGATCCTTTTTGAATCGCTTGCCCCATAACCCCCCCTTCTTTCCCTCCTCCCTTTTCATTGACTTGCCTTCATTCCTTGTGTACCCGCCCGCTCTTCTTTTGTGGTGACCCACTTCTCTTGTATAGTCGCATGCCTCCTTGCACACTTATCAATCTCATTTGCATACACATCCATGCTCAACACGAATACAACTCATCCTCTACTATTTTGTGTTTTTTAAATTCCTTAATCTCGTTGAATTCTTGCTAGTGGCATAATGAAGATGTGTACAATGTATAAGCCTCATTCCTCCTTGTGCCCACCTTTCCTAAGCTCTTGTCCACCCCTTGTTTATATAATGTTGATTTCTTTTCACCAATATCATCTATTGTCATTTCAAACTAAAGTCGTAGTTTCTAAACCGGAGATCTCCGGCTGGGTCTTCGCAGACATGCATGGACCACTAATTGATCACCTCTGTATTTCGCCCCTTCTGTTGGATCATTCTTCCGAAATACTCCTCTCACTAGGTTATTGTTTGATTTTGCAGACAAACGACTCCTATGGACTCCTGCTTGTAAGTTAGTCCACAGTTAGCTGGGTCAGAAAGGAATTCTTCGGAAATGTTGCTATCAAGCCATCTGGAAGCACCTTCAAAAAATGCAATACTTGCGATGAGTTCAATCAATTCTTAATGACAACTTTAAAGGGAACGCCCGCGTACGAGATATTCTATAGCAACAGGCAGGCTCACTTGAATCAACAACAATCATGCCGGAAGCTTTACACGACATGGAGAGAGGAGTCGAAGGCGAAGCCGGTGACCTTTCTTTGTGTCATTCACGACAAGATGGACACTGCAAAGACGACTCTTCCACGCATGTGGAGGACGACTAAGGCAACATCTGGTCTCGGACAGCTTCCCATGAAAATCAGCAAAATGGTGGCACACGCTCATGTCGACAGAGCGTATACACACTATTCTCCTGCTTTATGGCCCGGAGATTCGAACGCCACCATCTCCTCTCTAGCAAAACTTTTTAGGTGGCTTGAGGGAGCACTATAACATGAGATGGGCGCGCTCTGCGAGCACCCACCTCCAAACTCAATGTTCGCAGCGCTCATGAGGGGAAAGAGCAGGTGCCTCGACGCTTTAGAGCCCGTGGAGCCGAGTGCTTTTAAGGGACCGAAACCGTTGCCACCGAAATTGTTTCTGCAGCTCGACAACTCAGCAAAGGACAACAAGAACCAATACTTGATGGCATTCTTATCACTGCTAATTGCTCGAGGTGTTTTCAAGGAGATTCAAATAGGCTTCTTGGTGGTCGGACATATGCATGAAGATATTGATGCTTACTTTAGTTATCTATCAAAAGAACTCAAGAAAAACAGTACATATATTCTAGCGGATCTCATGAAGGCATTCATGAAGTCACAAAAACTTGCCTTCATGCCCGGAGTTATCTAAGAGGTGGCCGACTTTAAATCGTATGTCGATGGCTACCTATGCAGCGGGGCGGCACGTCTGGTGGAAATAAGTGATATGCATCTTTTCAAGTTCTACGTTGACAATGACGGTGTTCCGGTCATGAAGTTCAAGAAATCTGCCGTTGATGCAAAGTGGCTACCGATGAACAGAGAGCCGATGAAACTCTGGAAGGTAGATGAATGCGGACGTCCCAAGCTCCCAACAGGATCTCCCAAGCCTCCAACAGGATCTCCCAGGCCCATTCTTTTTAAGCTCATGTGGGATAATGAGTAGAAAAATCCGGTCGAAAACCAAAATGTTGCCAGAGACAAGGCCAAAAAAGCGACGGAGAACAAATACTTCGTAAAGACGGGGCTCCGGAAGTACGTGGACTTCTCGGCGTCCGGAATGTCTAAGTGCGCAGGGTATGCAGACTCCATCCGCCCATACCTGTTGTATTGAAAAGACGTCATCGACGAGCTTGACAAGCCTCTTTCTTAGGCGCCCTTCAAACTCGAAGAGGGATTTTGGCCTGCCCATAACTAGAGAGTCCCTCACGAGGGAGGTGGGAATCCCCTACCATTGGATGTCACTCCCAAAGATGAGGTTCTAGAGCCTTACTGCCAATGAAGCCCCAAAGTCCACTTTTTATCCCTAGCGTGACATTCGTCAGGGGTCCTGGATTTTGGTAAGACCTAGTGATCCGGACATCTATCCTATTTGGCAGGGTAGAGCACTTTCCGACGTCGTCAAGGATGAGGGTAGTACCAACCACGAAAAAAAATTTGTTAAGTATTGGGAGCGTTAATCAAGCAGGAGAATCTAAAGAGGAAGTATCACGGCTGCTTGGAAGCCACATGAGTTACCGACCAAGAGAAGCCTATATGGTATCATGTGAGTTCTACGTTGTTTGCGACTTGGTCAAGCAAAGTTAACCAACTTACGAGGTCCATTCCGTGAAAAATGAAGGAAGCAGCGATTGTGAACTTGGAGAAAGCGAATGCCGCTAATCCTTGAGGGCAGACCATTCTATTTAGTTTTTCACGCTCATCTTGTAATAACACAAAGAAGAGATGAACTGTAGAGAGTCTTCCAATCTGTGAGTTAGGGATACGGTGATCAGTCTCAATATCTAAAATTATGCTATCTAGAAGAAAAATCTCGAAGAGTCTCCACGTCCACGCGGAAGTGCACCGGAGATCTCCGACTGTGAAGACGATTAAAATTCGGCCTCGAGTTCAACATCCCTCCTTTCAACTCCTACAAGTCATCTTGAAGATAACCGGATCCGTGCTCTTCCATTCACTGAAATTTGGATACATAGAGTAGTGACAGTATCACAATTGTCTGGTTTATGCCACCGGAATATTATAAGGCCCGCACGTCCCGCCAAAAGCTTACCCAAGATCTCCGTCTGTTTATTCGATAGAAGGACTGCTTCTCCTCGACTTCCATAGCTGACAACGGTTGTCATAAGGCCAGATGTTATCTTAAAAAAGCGTGGACGGAAGGACTTTCATGTACTGCCATATACATCTGGTGAAGATACGGCCGAAGATCTCCAGATAGAAGATTCGCATCCTCCATTCTCTAGAATAAGGTCCATGAAGAGGATCATGAGAGTACCTAGGTGTCTTAAAGAGCAAATTATCAAGTCCGGAGATCTTCACTGACTACGAAATTGCAATTCATCTATGGATGGTACTTGATCAAAAATATTTGAGACCTCTTAGGCTTTCTCTTGGCAGGTTCCTTCTTAGTTTTCAAACAGGCCACTCCTTAAATGAAAAGGGGCGGTCAAAGACCTAGTACATATCAATCATCCGAGTACCTTCTTATGATTCAAGTGATACTGATGGTTGGCGGCGGAGATAGTAGTGCCTACAGGACATTAGGACAAGACACTTGACGCGTGGTTCACCAAGCTTAATTTCCCATAATGTTGAGTCATGACTGTGGAATTTACCTTGAATTATAATAATCTCGGTGTTATGGCGACTCAAATCAATGACGCTTCCCCTACCTACGCTCAAGAAGTGTAATGAATAGGTGGGTAGGAAGGAAAGTATAAGAGAGGGTTCCGGAGTGCAGCAATCCATCTGTTTTGTTGTTCAACCTTAAGTCTTGTTAGTCCATAGTCAAGGTGGAGAGAGAGGAGATGGCTACCACATGTAGGAAGAGGGAGAGGAAAGATACGGATTCGGTAGAGAAGAGAGTTACACGAAGGATGGAGAGCGAGGCTGAGGAAGTGGAGAAAGGAAGAGTGCTTTTCTTATTGGACGACGGCATGTATACAAAGGAGTTCTTTTCAGATCGGCATGTTCTCGACGAAGTGGAGGACAGGGAGGAGATCAAGTATATACAAGAGGAGGACGATGACGTCGACTGTGAAGCGATGGACGAGAAGGAGATCGACTCCGAAGTGGAAGAGACCCTCAATGGAGATGCATCAGCTGAAAAGGAGGAAGAGGAGGATGACCCGTGGTATAAAGACGAGGAGGAATCTTACTCGGAGGGCGGCTGCAGCCCATTTCAAAGTGGATGTGACAGAGGGTCTAATGTCGATTTGGACATGTACGCACCAGCACATTGGAAATATCTTTAGAATTGTTCAGAGAGGTAGTGCCAGGATAGAAATTGTTGTTAGATCCAAGAGTTTTGCTAAGACGAGTCACATTTGTCTCGTAGATTTTCTCCTGTATCAAACGTTGTTGTAAAGAGACTCACTTCCGAATATGCACTATTGTTTTTGGACAATCGAGCAACTATTTTTTGAGTACTCTACTTCTGACCGGATTTGTCCGGGTGGCTGAACGGTAGTCATGACATGTCAATGCTCCAAGCTCCGAAATGTACTATACTCTTCTTGTATAGCTTTAAGTATCATTGTACTCAGGAACAACATTGGACGTCAACCTATGTTTTTTGGTCCTTCTCCACTATACTACCACAGAAATGCACACTGCACCATATGACATGGTATGTTTCATAAATCATGTTAGCTTGAAACTTGTTATCATTTTGTCGATTGCGACTAAGGAAATTCCACGCTTGTTCTATCACTGTAATCGGTTCGTATCATATTATTGAAATCATCCGGAGATATCCAGATGATTGGTCAAAATTTATTTACTGGGTAGCCCTATCAATTTCTTTGGTGCCACTATTTTACTAGAGTAAATTCCTTCTTCCTTATTTCTGGACTTTGCAAAGTCCAGAAATAGTTAAATACATCATCCCCCCTTGTGGATAAACATGCCCTCTATCCAACTAGAACCATACAACACTAACAAGACTAAAGGCACGGTGATGTTGTTGCAACAACATTGCGCATCGAGTAGAAGATGTTGCTCGTCACCAAATCAATAAGCATATAGAGAAGTAACAAAGAGACGGTGGGCCCGGTGTCGGATAAAGAAAAATCGATAACCGTAACAGATCCAGAGTCCTAACCAACATCAAATAAACAAAAACATAACCAAAACAAGTATAACACCATATTCATTAAAATGAGACAAATCGTGAGATTTGAGACTAAAAGCCTATTACTTCGGACACAAATATCGAGAAAAGTTGTTGCAAACGAAGGCATACATCATGCAACATACAAAAAACATCCCAAATCCAACAATAAACAACATGATCATTGCAACGCTCCAAAATTGCATTACACAAGACATACTATTAATAGATCGTCATAGAAAATATAATTCTATCCATAGTCAAAGAGGAGTGAGCACAATGGAAAATAATAATACTAAAACTTTATTATTACGTTTATTTTCATTGTATTTTCATTAATAATACTAAAACTTTATTATTACGTTTATTTTCATGACATCGTTTATCAACATAGGCAATCACAAGTAAATTTCTATTTATAGTAGTCTAGGATCTATACTATCGTCTCTACAACAAAACAAGGAAGAACTTCTAAAGCACATAAAATTGTTCCTACTTAGGAGTTCCCCCCTCACTAGAACAAATGGTTGAACCACCTCCTCGTGTCTGGAGAAGCAAGGCCTCCTACGCTTTCACTTTCGCATACCCAATCATAATTTCCTTCCTCCGAGAATAGGGTTTATGGTAATCATCCACTTCCGAATAATTCATGGATTTTTGCAGAGGTGAATGATGTGATAGATGGCACCAACCACTATCAGCCTTAGAACCACCACCTCCACTCAAGCATAGTGAGTTACGACGAAACTGTGAAGATGCGGATCTCCAAGAACTAGGTTTTAAACCGAGAGATTCAGTATGCAATCCCGTTGAATGAGAGGGAGGATTACTAACTCCAACAATACCTTCAGATCTTGAACTAGGGCGTCGACTTCGCTTAGCAAGGGTAGGAGAAGGCTGGACAAGAATAAACGAAGGCGGAATAATCAAATTGGAAGAGATAGGCTCAGAATCCTTCACCTCGTTAACATCAATTGCACCATCAACATAGAGCTGCCGTTTAGGAGTGCAATCGCCAACAGGCTCTACAGAAGCACACATCCGCTTGAGTGGCAAAGGAGATGCCACACAAGGAATTCCAGCCCTCCGCTCAAGAGGGCTATCAACAACACCATCATCAACTTTCTGTGTAGAAAAGTCCATGATAGCAGAGGCAACATCGGTTGCAGTGCACATAAGAAACGGCTTTAAATGGTGGGATTGGGAGAAACCTCCAGGAAGAGACCCAGAATACTCAGAAAACGAGCCACAGTTGGAGGGCGGTTTACTACAATAACTCCTACAAAGAGGAGGGATGGTAGCCTTCACAACCTACAAAAGACACACGAGGTAAAAGAAGCGATGAGTAGGACATAACAACATTCACAGCAATCCAACGCATGCTCGACCTAAGGATAAATATGAAAGCCCAAAGGAAAAAAGTTTACCTTGAATCCATAATAAAAACAATAAGCTCGACGAGAGAATAAATAATAATACTGAAAACAATGATAAATCCTAGAACCGACCGAAAGATAAATAGAAAAATATAGGAAACAAAAAACAGAAGACAATGGCAATAAGTTACAAAAAAACATGTTGTAGTTAAAATATATATATATATTCAAAATGTATAATGGTGTTTACAATGTCGATACGAGATATCTACTTTATTACAAAATAGAAGTCTGAAACTATAAATCCGATGAAGTAGAACCATCTAGAATATCATAGACAAAACCAACGTTCTTGTTTGAGAGCGCCATCCCATCTACAATATATCTCATGAAAGGGCTACTACGCGCCAACGGTTGAACCCCAATACGATTGTTATTAACAAAATCATGTAATTGTCCAACGGGGCATTCGGAAACCAAACGTTGCAGCCAAGGTACAAGTTCCTGAGTAAGGAACTGGTCATCACAAGCCGCATGTCTCCAAGGACGAAGAAAAATGGCATTTTTGGTATGAATACAGACGCTCTTCTCCGAGCTGTCGTCGATGAGAAGGGTGTTGTCTGAATCTAAGACCATCGACTCAACTTGGCACCTAAACAAAATTGATGACAGGGTTTTCAAGAAGATTATCTTGTTCGAATTATTTGGGTCCATCAAGAACTTATTGGGCAAGGTTTCAATTCCCTCACAGCTCTCCTGACCAAGAACCAAAGCTGGAGAAGCCATGTCCGAAAAAATATACTTCGCAATTTCAACTATAGTGGACTTCTTCACAGAGCTCCAGACGACAATAGAATTTGTAATGTTTCTGATTTCCGCCAGAAATGCACGAACTCCTGGGCGAGTATATACAGCTTTGGGACCTATGTACGCAAGGACGGTGCAAGAATACGCTGCTCGACTCCCGGAGCCTCTCGACAACCCAGGGGCATGTTCTGTCTCGCAGAGGATGCCATTAATATCCAGAACGATATTAAGCCACTTGTGTGGACGCCGGTTGAAGACAACGGACAAACTCCTCGGCAAACAGTCCTGGGACAGGACGAACAAACAGTAAGGACAACAGAAATTACTTGATCACATGCACATTGAGAAATATGCAAAGGAAGTGTCACAGATTGCATCAATTCTCCCCTACATAGCGACTTCTGTAAACCATTCCCAATCCGAGGCTTCAATGCAAGAGGTCGGTGAACAATATCATCCATTTTCATCTGAGAAAACAATTGAAGAAAATTGAATTGTTAAACAATTCCATAAATTATAAACAAAGTGGTATTACAAATATGTACACTTCGCCTAATGCACATTAAAACTCATATGGATCTGATGCCTGCAAGCCAACACACCAATATAAGACCTACTGGAGACTAGGAGTAGACATCAAAAAACTACACGGCAACTGCTGGTGGGACAAGAAAAAAACAGAGGAAAAAACTAGCCAACCTTGTACTTTTCGGACTGACGAAGAGTTCCTGGGAATTGATGTGGTGAGGAAGCAGGAATAGAGGAGGCACCATGATCACAATGAATCTCATTCTGGGGAGGGATTATGGTGTCATTGCACTTCGGTGGACTTTGCTGAAGACTAACCAACATTCTATTCTCGGGCCGAGGAAAATCCACTACGATTCTATCCTCGGGTCGAGGATAATCCACAGCCATTCCTTCGGACGAAGACGGTCCTTCATGAACAACAGGAGAACTAGCCGGGGAAGCATGCTGATGAACAACAGAGTCTGGCACGTTCACCGTAATGGTCTGGCAAGGAGTCGACAAACCAGAACCAGAGTTATGTTCGATGCGAGGATGAACTGCGGACTCTCGCAATACAGACTGTGAAGGACCAGATGAAGCATCACTTGTGGAGAGAGAGGCTGAGGACATCATCTGTGCCAAGTCTGCCTTCATCTGCAGGTGAAGCTGAGCACGGATAGTGGCCGCAATCCGCTCCTTGTCCAAAGCAAACTCCAACTTCTACTTCTCGAACGCAGCCTCTATCTCAGCCTGCTTGCGCTTGGACACCTCCAACTGCTCCAAGATATCCTGATTCACCTTCTCCTCCAAAGAGCGTCTGATCGCCATGTGCTGGAAATAATCAGCACCTGGTTCATACTTCACAACGCCTCTAGGAGCACGAGCTTCTCCGGCAGCATTGATGCATATCTCTGGAACGTTGGGTCTCCCGTCTTCATCGTCACTAGAATTAGAGAGCAAGATAACGGAGTCAACCGGCGTTGAAGCTCTAGATGTCACTGGTGTCTTAGGATTCTGGGTTTCCAAGTTCGTTGTAGATTCATCCAGCAATCTAGGAGAGCGCAAAGGATTTACAATATCTTCAAACCTTTCCTCATCATCTCCAGCAACAGGAGTTGCTGATCGGGGTGAATCATATGTAGATGAGGGCCCGGCGTCATGAAGTCCAAGTGTTGACAGGTCCACACCTTCATTACTCCCATACGGATTAAACTCAAAGACTTTGTCATGTTCATTATCCGGATGGTTAGAAGGAGGAGCGGACGGCGGCAAGCATGAAGGGTCGGCGTCCTCTGGAAACTCTTGAGGGACTTGCGATTCAATACGGAATCGAGAACCACTAAGATCACTTTGTCCTTGGACAGTTGAATCAATGCCCACAGATGCCCTGGCCTGCGCACGAGTACGAAAAGGCGCACCTTGAGAGGTCGAGGCTGTCTGTGCTGCTGCTCGAGTAGGACTCTGATCAGATCTTGCTGATGAAGTGTCAAGCCCGCCTGACAGAGTTGGAAGAGGCCTAGCCTACGCACAATCCTTGTGGATAAAATCGTTGATGTCATACATGTGAATCTTCCTAGAATTCTCCTTGTATAACTTCCGAAAGGTCTTATCCACCAGATTGTAAAATGACATTCCAGACATCTGCGAAAGATATGACGAATCAATTTTAGTAGTCAAAATTGCGTCATTACATATAATACTACGCTGAAATAACACGACATGGTAAGAAAATCTACAATGCAAGACAGTGGGATAAAATTTTATCAAAATGCAGGGGTTCATGGTAGACATAGATTTCTACAAAACAAACAATGGATCAATGATTATCCTCGGGTTGAGGATAAACACAGAAATCGATTGTAATTTCTTACCTTACTGGCGAGCAATAACTTTGAGCCGGAATATATTCCAAACACTCGGCTCGTGGGCTTGCTGAAGTACGTAAGGAGGTCGAGGTAGAACTCCATCCTAAGTTCGTAGCCATGGACCGCGAAGCAGGCCTCCAAATACTTGTTTCTCTCCGTGTATTATGGAGTATCAACAACAGAGTAGTTCAGCTTCACTTTCTTGAGCAAAGCCCCTGATTCAGGAAGGTCTGCTTTAGTGAGGAATAAAAGGTAAACCTCAGTACACTTCGACCTTGATGTCCCTAAATTCAGCCGCTCGTATGCGGAGGGAATGTATGCTGAGGAAAGACTATTGTACTTTGACATCCTTCTTTCAGCATACTTCTCTGCTTGCCTGGCCCACTACTCAGTAGAGGTGATCCACACCCAGATGGCAGGAGAGTTCAGGTTAGGAATGCTTCGTTGTGTCTTCAGGGTTTTCAGAAATGCTAAAAAGTAGGGCTCGTCGGAGGAGTCGTCTTTCAAGGCCCACCCAAGGTCCTGTCGAGGGTCAAGAAGTCCGAGGGACCACACTTTGTCCTCAACAGGTGGGTCAAAATATGAACAGTACTTTATCTTCTCTCCGTCGTAGTCACAAAGCTTAGAAGGCCCATTGATGGGATCGATATGGCTCTTTACATACAAGAACTTCTGAAAAAACGGAAGAACATTGGGAAACTTTTCCACTAAGTGGGACGCGCTTTGAGTTTTCCTGCGTTCGTCAACCTCATGGAGAAGAACTCTTTGTCGGGTTGGACAAGGAGCATATTGTACGTGGCGGACGATACGCAATGTTCTTGCTTCCACGCATTCCACATTGGGTCGTTTGTGGACCCGTCTGGCATTAAAAAATGCAACGACGGATCAATCGCCACCAATTCCTGCAAGACGATGTGCTTCCTCTTACGCCGATCTGCCCACTCCTCGTAGTGATAGCAAGACCCATGAACCACGCTCGTTTTACGGAGCGTGACTTTGGGGTATCCATATGCTTTGTCACTGTCAACCAGGTAGCGGAACAGATCCCTCAAGTCTTTATCGGAGAGATGACCCAATCTCTTAAAGAACTCCCGATGAATTGGTGAAGCTCTGAACCCTCTCGCCTCCTTCTAAGGACTCAAGGTGTCGGGGTTGATGATCTCGCCTTTGGTATGTCGATCGAGAAAGTCTTCCCACATCTTGAAAATGTCATCAGGAAGCGTAATCACCTTGATCTCGTTGGTGATGTCTATTTACTTGGTCAGCTGCTTTCCTTCCTTAGTAGGATCAATGTTTTGAAAGCAGGTAACGATAAGTTTGGAAAATAACTGCAATTCAATACAATGAACATACATTAGTTAGAACACGAAACCTTATCAATCAAAGACCGATACAGATCATAGTGTTTTGCGAAGATTATCCTCGACCTGAGGATACAAGACAGAATGAAACACACAATGAATATACCAGACAGGTCTATAAACGATATAGATACCAAACATAGTGTGTTGATTGGATTATCCTCGACCCAAGGATACACTTCATAGGGAGAGCTTACCGAGTACTTCTCCTGGTCAAATACGGCACCATTATTTCGGGATGCGGCCTCGCCTTGTCGATAACTTGGACATCCCGAGTTTAGTTAGATTCTCCTGCAACTTGAGATCTGGTTACCCCATGTTGGCTGTGGATGGTCCAGGTAATTTGTGTCATTGTAAAACTTAGATATCCTCTGCAGCATCAGAGGATCTCTAGACCATACTACATAAGCACCCCAATTCCGAAGGCCATTCTTCCGACTTTCCCCGCAGTCGTCATTCTTTTGCAGTCGCTTGGATGCCTCCACGTTGTGCTGTCCATTTATGAGCATGAACTTTCCCTTCTTGATATCGTCCCAGGAGGTTGGCTTCGTCTTTATTGGCTCACCGTCTTCATCGACTGGACATATACAAATTTTTTGGCGCTGATCGATTTCCCCAAGCTGAACAAGTAAGTCCATCGTGCTTAGAACAATGCCCTCTTCCATGCCACGAATTACGTATTGAGCTTTTGCAACAACACATTGTTCGATCCACATACTGTATGTGGATGATTCGAATGGAAAGCGCCCTTTGCACTCCTCCCAGAAAAGCCGTTGTGACTCCGTGATCTTCTGGAAGTCAACTTGGGGATCGCTCCTCGCCTTACTTGGAGTGACCGCCCGCGTTACAGTGGAGGCTGAGCTTCCTCCGACAGTTGCTTTCCTCCTTTTCGTTGATGGTTCGCCAGCCGTTGCGGCCGTAGTTGTTGGTCGCCTTGGAAGAGGACGGCTGGATGTTCTTGGAATGGATGAACCCAATGGATTTGCCACATCTGCAGTACTTGCTCGAGGACGTCGTCGTTGCGTGCCTTCTACTGGAGCTTCAAATGCAGACAATAATTGGTGAACTCGAACCAACCGCCTATTGACCTTCACCGCGTCATTGTTATCCAGGGAAGGAACTTTTCCAACGCCGCTTTAAGAGACCCCTGACCGTTCCTTACCACGCATTCAAGCAATTCTTGGAAATTAAATTGGCCGTAAGAAGTTCCCACTTTCACTACAATGGAGTGGCAGTGTGGAAGATCATCTCCATCTTCATTGACAGCCTGGACTCCAAGTACGATGAACTCCATTTGCTGCTGCTCAATGAATGAAATTCTTTCATTTTGGTTCAGCGGTACAAACGGAATGTCGTCGTTAACTTTGAGCGTGATTTGGATACACTTCCCAGCTTTTGCGAGTGATCAGCTCTTAACGACATCCTTGAATGCCCATAGACTTCTATAGTTCTCTACGACTTCTTCTATGAAGGGGGACGGGGCCATTGGATTCTCGAACCGCTCGATGAAATACTCATCGGATGAGTAGTCGTAGTTGTCATCCCAATCCATTTCGGTTGTCGCCATCTGAAATATCAAAATGAAACTTAATTAAGTAGCACATTATCAGGCTTATCCTCGGCCTGAGGATTAGTCACCCTGTAATTAATCAGCATTTTTCATCGGCAGGCTTATTTTTAATTTCTAGAGCATTTGATTAACTACTTTACCGGTACGCGATTGTTTGATCTAAGTGCATATTGTTGTTTATTCTGTTTAATCTATCCTCAGCTCAAGAATACTTTTTTAATATCTGGTTTATTGTTAGTTTGGTTAAGGATCAAGTCAATTATCAGTGAATCTTATGACGCTTACGTGTCTAGTGATCTACATTTTGGACTTTATCCTCGGATCGAAGATGAAACGCTATTTAGTTATGGTTGCAATTTTTCAAATACACAGTAATTGAACCAAGGCAAGGAGGTTATCCTCGACTCGAGAATAAAATGATCTCAAGAATGGATGTTTTCCATGTTATGCAACAGTTCATTGCACACAGAAACGCAAGAAGACCAGTACACATACACACAGAGATTATGAAAACAAACTCTCAATCAGTGGTTACAGTACTTCTTCACGCACATATACAATGATATTCTTACAAAAACAATCAATGCAAAATTGAAAAAGGTATCATAAACTTACTTGGAGTGTATGGGAAGAAATCCAACGAGAAGCTGTGGTATACAAATTTGCAATGCACTTTTGATGTCGGGAAGATCCGTAAAATTAGGGTTTGGTTCACGTCCACAACCTAAGAAAAATCTTGCACGACAACCGAAACCCTCACTAAGAAAATCAAAACCACCGACACCTACACAGTTTGAATACCTTGCAAAACACTATCAAAACCCTCGTTGGAATGAATCTAATTTCAGAAGCCTAAAAACCCTAAGCGCAAGCAATCACGATCTCACGTGCATATACACACGTAGGGCTCACACACACACACCTGAGACTCACCTTCACACACCTAAAACTCACCCACACACACCTGAGACTCACCTTCACACACCTAAAATTCACCCACACACACCTTAAACTACACAAGCACTCACATAGATACGCACACACACACGCGCACACACTCGCGCACTCACACGCACATACAACGCACACAACGCACTAACACGCGCACTCACTTCTCACACACACACAGAAAATGAGATAAGACACAAACCCTAGCGAGCTGTGACTTAGAGAGAGAGAGAGACACATACAACGCACATAAAACACACATACAACGCAAATAATCGTGCCCTCAAACGCGCACTCAAACGCGCACTCACTTCCACACGCGCACACAGAAAATGAGAGAAGACAGAAACCCTAGCGACCTGAGAGAGAGAGAGAGAGAGAGAGACGTCGTGTCATGCCCTCGTTCAACTTTGAAAAAGTGACGGGATTGGTGGTTTTTCTACTTTTTTGCCACCTTTGGATAGAAACCTAATTTTAAAGCGACGCAACTGTTGGATGTCCAATCACTTTCATTTTAGAAATTTCACTGAAATTATGCATTCCTTCACTACGCTCTTCGGTGAATGAATTTTTGTTAATTTAATTGAATTTGTGACGTTTTCATCCGTCCATTTCATTGTTGCAAGAATGATTTGTAAACTACCAACTTTGGCATACTCTTGCATGATGAAAATGTTTTCTATATTAGTTTATTTGGATAGTTCTTAAAATTTTACTTCATGTAATTATATTTAGAGTTTTTAAATTATTGTAATCGATGTAAATCATAATATTTTTCATTTCGATTGTATTGTAAATTGTTATTCTTATGACTTTTATATCGTAACTTTGTAAACAACTATTACATACATTGTGAATCAAATTAGGACTCTTTGAGTGGATCTATATTACATTTGATTTACTGTTTTTTTTTTTTTTCCTGTGTCAATTTTATGATGTAAATTATAAGTTCGTAACTAGTTATGATTTGTAACTAGTTATGATAATTTAATTTATAATTGGTGTAGCTATCCTCGAATCAAGGATAGTCTATAATTAGAAAGTAAAAAAATGCATGAATTTGCTCAAAATAGGTGCTGAAATTATCGGCAAAAAGTCTCAAAATTCTAATACTCTCTCAACATGTTAAACTGCAAAAAATCAAAAACCTAATTATTTTTGTTCTAATTGTAATTGGAATAGCTATCCACAAATCAAGGATAGTCTATAATTAGAAAGTATACAAAATGCATGAATTAGCTCAAAATAGCTGCGGTAATTATTGGCAAAAAGTCTCAAAATTCTATTACTCTCTCAATATAATGAATATGATCATAATTTACTATATTTGTTTCTTATCTTTGAACTAGTTTAGAAATATACTATTTGTTACAATATGTAAACGTTAAAATTTTCATTTTTTAGGTGTTTTCAATCTAATAGACTAAATAGGATTGAGTATTGAACTGTTTAGGAAATATCTTGTAAATTTGAACTGAAAAGCTTTGTAGATCCTAAAGTAGAGTCAATTGGAGCCAATCCTGCCCTTTAGCTTCGAATCCTGAAAGATGTCTTCAAGATAGCATCTCTTTGATTCTGATTGCAAGGAGTACGTCTATTAGACTGTGAATCCTTCAGTGAGGTTGAAAAAGGAAAGAAAACACAATACTACAATAGAAATCAGAATATTTTTAGAGTAATTGTCGAATAGATGCCTGAGTTATAGAAAATTTTCATATAGCAACGATATTGTAGAAAGCCATGGAATATGTTCAAGTTGAATTGAGGACTGTTGTTCATAAATAGAAACAAGTATTATTAAATCAATTTGACAGTGTTCTGTATTGGAGTTGGTGTCTGGCCGAGCGTCTTAAACGGTGATTTTGTCTAATTGATGTTTACTCGGGTGGCATTGATTGGAACTGCCCTTATAGAAAGTTGAACTATGGATCTAGAAAAGAGATCATAGTGAGAGAAAAGTTATTATAATTAGTGACCGTAACTCTATTAGATTGAGTAGAGTAGAAGGGCCCATCTAATCTACAATAAATCTAGTGAATAGAATTATATGAAATAATGTAAGTATTAGATTGATTACTGCTTGAAATTTATAGAGTAAGAATGAATTTTATTCGGTCACCTATTTGAATTTTTTTAGATGAATGATAATTAAGGAGTGATCACCCTTAACAACTAAGCCTAAAGGATCAAATAGAATTTAAAGGAAGACTTTGAATATTTATCAGAATTATTATTGTCATTGTAGTAACATAGAAAAAGCCATATTTTATAAAATTTCTATAAATTGTCCCGCTAATTAAGAAGGACTCAAGGACTTAAAAAGTGATTTTGAAAGAAGAATAAAGTGATGAATTGAACTAGGTGAGTTATGATGGATTTGCGAAAGCAATTATTATAAAAGAGTAAGCGGGAGTTTGCTTAAGATAAATGATTTTCACTCACCATGCCTCATGCATCATTGCATGCCATAAATTGATAGAAGGAATTCAATCATTAGTAAATAGTCTGAAGGATAATTATTGAATTGCATACAAGGCATGGCTACTGTTTAATTGACTTGGTTACTATCTATTTGAACCAGCTATTAATGCCTAGGAGTTGATACTCCCTGGTTTATTGTCAATTTGAACTACCCTTTTTCTTTAATATTTGAGGAATGTAATAACGGTAAATCAAGAATGAGTTTTAGATGAATTTACAGAATTAAAGCTTTGGGTTTTTGTTTCAGAGAATCTTTTATGATAATATCAAAATCATCTACTTTAACACCTACACATTGTGACCATTAGTTACTTAAATACGCTAAACGAAAAGACCATTTCCCGAACCAATGTTATAAAGTAGTCTGGAGTAAGATAAGTGATCTTCAACTTTTTATACTACACAATACATTTTTAGTATCAAAACCTCTCCCCAAAGGAAATAATTGCCAAATGAAGATACATTATTCCATCAAAAGTAGTAATATTCAAATTTTTTGTTATTTTAGACAGTCAAATGGCTATTAATACGGCAATATATTGGAGAAATCATGAGAATTGAGATCATTATGATCTAGTTAAATTTGATATTGTTATTCATAATTTGAATTCCTAATATAAATCTTCAGAATACAATTTTTTTTTAAGCCCTATCTCATAAATGATTATATAATTTAATTCTTACAAAATAAACATCTCTCTTACCAATTTATTTTGAATACTTCAACTGTTAATATAAATTTTCTTTAGACTGTGATTATCAATGGATAAGTAAACTTAATGAATACACATATCACACATGAATTCAATGAAGTAGATGAATTGTATAAGTTAAACTAAATATAGGTTTTCCTTGAATCCTCAAGATGAAGGTTTTAGTCGAAGATTACTTTCGTAAATTTCTTATATAACACGTTTAAGTGTGATAGCTGATATTCATAAGGCTAAAGGTATTTAATTACTGATAGATTGAGCAGCCTTAATCATATGCTATGCTTATTTTCTTTCAATTATTTATAAATATACAATTATTGAAAAAGTAACATACTTTAAATTTCTGAATATTTAATTAAGTAAAATCTTTTTGATCCATGTTAAGTTTGTTCGCATTACATACTTTAGAAGAGGTTTACATTACTTAATTTTTGCTATTTTAGGACTCTTTAAGATGAACATTGATTGTTTTAAAATTTAAATGAATGGAAAGTTAAAGAATTATAAATTTAATTAAATAATTTGGAGATAATTTTTTGTTTTTTTTTTGTTTTTTTTTTGTTTTTTTTTTTACACAAGCAAAGGAAGTCTTTACTGCAAGGAAAGAAAAACACGGCGAGCCCCTGCTAGGGCCGGCGAGGCCGAGCAAAAACCCGGGCCAAGTTAGTGGTTAGAAAAAAGGTTAGGTGTGAGTCCTAAACTATCACTACTCCTAGCACAGTAACAAGAGAACAACTTCCATTTCGGTCTCTTGTCAAGCCACAAGGCAAGAATCTCATTACAACACCACTGTTTCTTGAAGCGTTTCAGGAGATAATTTTTCATATAGACACTTCAAAACTGTTATTCAACGCAAATTTGACGAGTTTTTGTAGTGCTTGCATTGTTTGAGATTAATTTAGCATTCAACATGTATACTTTGCTGAACTTTTACTTACTCAAAGTAAGTTTTAATGTCAACTATCTCCTACCTAATCAACCTTTGTTGAACCACTTAAGGTGTATAAAATACTTCAATACTACTTAACCCCAATCTAAGTTCCTGATCAATTTTACACCAAAATTGCTTCTAAACTGTTGATTTGAGTGCAATGAGTAACAAAAGAAACAAATACTTGTATTTCTAAATTTTACCGTAGGATCTTAAAAAATACTTACCAAATAATCAACTTTCAAAACTTCATTGACATTGACCGGACGGATTGAAAGATTTTAGCGTTTGAAGAAGGAAAATGGTTAAATTTCTTCCCCGCGTTGAGTGGATCAGCTAACTTTCACTTCAGTTAATGTAAAACACTTGCACTATTTTTGAGATTCTAAATGCATTACCATTATGTTTAGCATGATTTTAGTTCCTTGTACACCAATACTTAAAGGTAAAGGAGTGTAGTATATTCAAAAACATTCTACAAAAATTTGGAATTCAGAAAAGGTCATTTATTCACGTTTTGTGGTTTTTTTGAACTAAATATGATGTAGAATATTGTTCCAGACAGTCACTTACAAGGTTAACTTCACATATCGTTGTAGATTAAATAAAAATGGAAAACTATGAGGATCTATATGGTTTATGAGGAAAAAAAGATGCTTTTGTGTTCCTTGATAAATAATGTGTGAAAATGTTTGACTTGGGTTAAAATTATTTTGATACCCGAAGACAAATTTTGTTTTTGTACATCTGCAAACAAGGAAATATTCTTACTATGTCAGAAAAATCTAAATGTCAATAGAAACTTCTATGAACAATATGGAGCTACGTAGAGTCTATATTTTTAATTTTCAGTGGTACTAACTTTCGAACCACAAACCAAGAAACATAATAAAAACACCTCCACAAAGCTTTGACCAAGGAAAACCTAGTATAAAATTGTAAAACACAAAATATAGATATTTTGTATCATAGGTAATTGCCCGAACTCAAGAAATCCCCTCCAAGGAGATTTTTTTCTTTAGGGGTTAAGTATATATTTCCTACAAGAGCTTAAACAAGCTACAAAGTTTAATTTCATCTAATATTTTATAAAATCATTTCAGTAAAGTTTTTATGTAAGTAGTATGAAATATACATTTTTAAAAGCATGGAATGATTCAACAACAATTGGTTGTTTTTAAAATCAAGTCTATAACAATATGATATTTAGTAATACTGATATCATTTTAAAGTTAAACTCTATCTTGGTATAGAAAAGAGTACAATGTAAGTTTAGTGAGTTTGAAATAAATATTTTTGTTTCAAAAATTTGCATGTGATATTATGCTTCCATAATTTTTTTATTTGTCTACCGTTTAATTTTTTCATTAATTGATAATTTGATATCCAATTCATTGGTGTTCTTTTATACCATTCTTGTGAAGATATATTGTAGAGGCTTGGTGTAGATTCTACAATAGTTTCAACCAACATTTAAACAATAATTTAAGTTCTATTCAACATTGATTTTTGTTTAAAAATAAATGAATATTGTATTGAATTTTCCTTATCACCTAATTTATAAAGTTTGTGAACAAAAATCTTGACATAAACTCGGTGGACATGGACTTAGCGGTGGAACAAACAATCAATTTATTCACGTCGGCCCTTTAAACCGGTGTTCTTCTTCTACTTCTATGTGACAGAAAACATTTATCATCTTACTTAAAAGTGATCAAAATTTGAGAAAAGTCTGATTTTTTATTAATAAAACATATAATGCTTTAATGAAAATATAATACTTTTACCCTGAACCAAATTAAATTTTCTTCAATTCTTATTTGAAAACAATACTAAACCAAATGATGTAGATTAAAACTTTTAATATTCTAAGAGTTATTTTCTTTAAATCGATTCAGATTTTACTACGTTTATCATACTACTAAAATCATAATCCGCAAGGTGAACCACGTAGCAATAAACCACGCAGTCAATCGTGCAGTGAACTATAGGAACGATGCAGTCAACCGCACAATTAATTGCACAGCCAATCGCGCAATGAATCATGTTACAATTTTTTAAATAAAGTTTGTAATATAAAAACTTCATTAAAATGGTTGGACGAATGCAATGCAAAGCACTAGCTTGAGTTTTTGGGTGTGTGAAATTTGCATTTCTGTGTTGCAATTTGTGCTTATCCAAAATATATTTGTAACTCTTGATTACAAATTTTACGTTCATAATATATTTATATTTTATATAGATTGTTGTTACCATTGTTTTTTATATTTTGTGACATGAAAACTACATTAAAATGGTTGAACGAATGCATTGCAAAGCAAGCGCCAACTGCTAGTTTTTAGTTAAAATTCTAATTCTAATTGGAATAGCTATCCTCAAATCAAGGATAGTCTATAATTAGAAAGTAAACAAAATACATGAATTAGCTCAAAAGACTGCTGTAATTTTTGGCAAAAACTCTCAAAATTCTAATACTCTGTCAATATAATGAATATGATAATAATTTATTATATTTGATTCTAATCATTTGAACTAGTTACAAATATACTATTTGTTACAATATTTAAATGTTAAATTTTTTTTAAATCAATTTTTTTGAAGACGTTTTAGCAGATTTTTGTTAATTTTTATTACTTTTTTACATATAAACCAAATATAACTTTCAATTTTTCATTCATTAGAAAATCCGATTTTGTCAAAACAAATCTCATTTTGTTTAATTCGGGTTTGTCGCATTTCTAAATTGAAGTGACTCGGAAACCTGAAAAGGTCACCTGAAAAGTTGAGACAAAAGTACATTATTTTCCCGCCCAAAAATGTTGCCGTAGGAAAAAGTCTTTCCCGCCCACCTCCGTTTTTTGGGCACTGGAGTTCATCTCGACATTCATACTTCCCCCTGGAATTTCTCATTTCGAACTCTTTCCTCTCTGTGCCTCGCCTCCGCTTCTACTTCTGTGTTTCAGCTCTTGCCTCTGCAGTAAGATACTGAACTAAGGTTTATATTGTTCTAGGTCTTTTTTGGGGACACGAATGTCTTGGATAGATTTTTGGGGAAGGAGTGTAAGTGTGGCTGTATTTCTTATATTGTTGTATTTCTTGCACGTTGGTTGAAGTCATTTTCATTTTCTTTTTGCCTGTGTCGCACCGGTCATTTCAATGTTTTTTCCTCTGCTTTATGTGCAAGAGTAAAGGTCGACTTCCCCATCACACGTTATTAAGTGTTGTTGACCATTGAGCATTGCAACAATCCTTGTTTGTACTTAAACTTAATCTCTATCTGTGACACTGCGCATATGACGGAATCACTGTAGCACTGTTATCCTTGTGTCGAGGATAACCTAAACTGATATAATTAGATGAGATGAATAATTAAATAACCAACAATGGCTTATCCTCGACTCGAGGATAAAACAAAGGAATCATAGTGCTTTCAAATTTTAAGTATAAAGTATTGTACGAATACGGCGATAATTTTTTTAAATTACATTTATCCTCAAGTCGAAGATAATGGATGAAAACTTGTTGAATTTCAATGATAATATAATGAGTATATTGCATGAGATCATTGGTTGGCTCGGGGTTTGATGTCTTGTCAATCTTTGCCCATTATTGGTTGTTTACCCCCCCAAGGTGTTAGCCTCAAGTCGAGGATATCCGAGGTAAGGTACGTAATATTTTGATATCAAAATTTATGATAGTTATTCTCGAATCGAGGATAACTGACTTTGAGTTTGATGTCATCTAAGGCGTATGTTGAATGTTAACTGTCAAATATCGGATTTATGTTTTTTGGTAAATTGCCAATGTGATTTATGCTCTCAAATATTCGAGAAATGTTTTGGAGTTCTATCCTCGGTTTGAGGATATCTCACTGAGGCTTCATGTAATTAATTTTTTAAATCATATCTCGATTGGTTCCTGGCAAATTTAAATTCAAGGAGATAATTTTCTAGTTCTGAATTAGAATGATTAATCTCTGAATGCTTCTCTTTGTTTGGAGTGATGTGTATATTTGGTGTGTTTCTTCGGGTTCAAATCATTAATGAGTTGTTAAACCTCACTGTGGATTTAATGAATGATCTCCTAATTTAGTATTTAATTTTTTTTTATCTGCAATTATCCTCGTATCGAGGATAAGCGTATCTTCTCTGTTTCATTCTCCTCTCATTGAAGTTGTTCTTTACAATTATGATGATATAACTGAATGACTCATCGTCTGTCTATTTCATTGTGATATCTTGAAGATGGAAGATCGCTCATACAATGGTGTTGTCCGAGTTCCACCTACCTTGCCTCCAGGTGTTGCTGCATGTGATGGAATTCCTCGCGCGTCGTGGTTCTTAAAGCGCGTTTTCCTTCAAAACACATCTGGGGCTGATGTTGCAATTGGACTTTGCCAGAGTGTTGATTCTGGATTTGTTCCTGAAATTGGTGGTCGCCCACTTGGAGATGATCATGTTGCGATTCTAATTGCTCAATGCTTAGACGAGACTGAAATTCCATTGAACTGGATGTTTGCCCTTCGAGCGTGGCCAACTCGACAGGTCTTTCTTTGCAACGTTAGTTTGTATGACCAAGAGCAAACTAGCATTTACAATGCAGCTCTAAAAGTATTTCGTCGTGGTCCTAGAGTAGGGGTTTGACAGTACGAAACCACTCGTCAGAGAGTAGAGGGTCCTTCTCCAGGAAAGAAGGAAATACTTCTTACTTCACAATCGATCAACTCTGTTGCGAGCACCGTCTGTCGTCCAGGAAATTGTACTCAACGATTCCCACGGTGTTCAATTTTTGTGCTTCGCTCCCAAGTTTACCGTGACATTGGAGGTGTTTTCTTTCAGAAACATGTCTGGCTTGATGTACACAAACAGATCCACATGGATTTCAATGGCAACAATGTGGTGACGCTTGATGGAATTGATGTATGCCAAAATGCATGGTGTACTATCATGGGGGTTAGCCAAGCCACATTCTATCGGTACAAACGAGAGGCAAAGGACGGGATGCGGGCGGGGGCATACGACAATAGTGGTACAAAGAAACCCTGGACTCATACTCTATAGGCAATTGCTACTCTGCATGATATACTTGATGATGCTGCTGATCACGGTCTTAATAAGACTACTACACTTAGCACTGGGAGAAGGTGGTCTCGAAACACCTGTCTGCCTCTTTTCGATGGAGTGGAGTGTTGCCCAAAGTGAATGAGGTGAATTCAAGATTTGGCCTCAAACCAGTATCTTTGTCTGGTCTTAGTTGAATTGGGAGCTCTGAATTTGAACAATAATCTACTAAGAAGCTTGGTGACAACTTTGCTCGCTGCGGAAGATGCGACCAACTCAAGCAATTAATGAAGGCTTGTACAAGGGGATCTTCCGCATACAAAATGTGGGAAGTGAAGCTGTAGTTACATCAGGCCTCTCAACAGACTCATCGAATTTTATATTATAAGAATCGGAAGAACTCGGAAGAAAAACCTAATGAGGTTGTGTGCGTCATCCATGATAAAATGGATCATAGCTAAACCGCATCTCCTCATTTTTCTCACAAGAATAAAGCGACGGAGTCCTTCATGAAATTGCATGTGGCCGTAACTGGAATGATTGTGCATGGAGATGGAGATGTTTGTTATGCCTATTATAGTCTTGACATCTTCCCCACCGACTCGAACCACACTGTTGGATCCATTGCGAAGTTACTTTAGGACTTAGAGAGTCCACCGGCATATTCTTCTCGTGAATTATTTACGGGAGGAAGAGCTTCTCCTCTCTCTCAAGCTATGCTTGCGGATGATAACGTGTGTCTTGGATCCCTTGCTGCTCCACCGGTTGAGCCTGTTCCTACGAAACAATTACCACCAATTATCCAAATGCAGTTGGATAATGCCACAGGGGACAATAAAAATAGATTTGTGTTTTCTTTATTTTCCCTCCTCGTTCATATGGGTATTTTCCGTGAAGTGTATGTCAACTTCTTACTTGTTGGTCATACTCACAAGGATATTGATGCAATGTTTGGGAGATGGAGTTCCAAATTCAAGTCAAATAGCTATCCAATGATTCCACTCTTGATGAAATCATTCATGGATGCTGAGAAAATGCCAGTTATTCCACACCTCATTGAAGAGGTGCCCGATTTCAAGGGCTTTTTAGAAGGATATTTGTGCATTGGCAAAGAGGTCCTTACCGGTCACACGAAGGGCCAACAATTCAAGTCTTACAAAGGCTCAGATGGATTGCCAAAGATGCAGTACAAAATTCTTTGTACAGATAGGGATTGGTTGCCCGAGGAGGATGGAGGAATCCAGCTGTGGAAAGTGACGGCAGATGGTATGCCAATTTTGCCTTGTGGTCAGCCGCTTCCTCTCATTCCGCGACGTCATGAGAATTATGATGAGGTTTTGAAGGGTATCTCTGGGTTTCTAAGTCTGTGGGAATCTATGGCTAACGAGGATCTCTCGGGTGAATATAGGAGGAAGAACGAGCATATTATGTATTATTGGAGAGGTGTTAAGGCTGCCCTTGAGGGGCCTTTGGAAGAATTGTCTCTCCTACGAGAGGGATTTTGGCCCCTATCTAGATATGCTCCATCTATGGTGGATGAATATGAGATTGATGGGTCGTTGAGGGAGTTGTATACAGAGGACCCTCCATTCATTGGACAACGACATCATTGTCCTCCTCCATCATTTCGGGTTGGTAGAGATGTGTACGAGGGCTATATACTTGCGGTGCGTTTTGCTGATGGGGATTTGCGCCCATTTTGGATTGCCTTGGCATTGACTAATCCACATCCGGATCGTGAACATTCTCATGAGATTAAAGTGCAATACTTCAAACCTGCATCCCAACGTCATGTGGACTTGGAAATGTACCAAGGGTGGGATTCTAATCATGGGAATAATTGGGTTGAAGAAACTGAATCTAAACCAATCTGGGTGTATACAGATTGTACTTTAACGGCTTGGAAGCCTAGGTTGCGTGGAAACACAAGCTCTTCTAGATTAAGAATTCCAAAATCACAAGTGGACATAATCAAGGCATCTTTAGCTGAATTATAGATTTCAACGGAATTTGTGATTTTTGGAGACTGGAGTTATTTTACCAATATAAAATAGGTGGGGGTGATGTACTTATTTGATTTTTTGTTCTTCCATACTAGATATTCTATTAAGTATGTACTGAACTTGTATGTACAGGATGGAATTGTAGACTTTGATTGTGTGCATAGCATATTAAATGTAGATAGAATTTGATTAGTGTTTGTAGTTCCATGTAGTGATGTAATGTGTTGCTTTTAATATTATACAATGGAGCCGGGAGTTTTGTTACAGTATTGATGTATATATGGCGGTCCACATTGTGAGTGTCATTAATTCAGAGGGGTTATCAAATTTACTGCCGCTTATATTTATATGGAGTAATTTTATCCTTGCAATGGTTTTTTATCGGATGTTCTAGTTTTTCTTAGGTAATATGCTCCATATCTTGGTACATTTTAAGCTATTCACTATAATCGTTACACACCCAATTAAATATGATATTCAATTTCATACAAAATGAATTCAACAATCCATGATTTGGCGCGATTATTAAGCATTTTCAATCAAGATTGAGTCTCAATTTAGTACATAGTCTCAAATTAATGAATTTAATAACTGCCTAAAATTAGACACCATGACAAATTGAGACTCCGAAATGTCCCATTTTAATAAATATGGTGTTGTATATGTAATACACCCTCAAGGAACAAGTATGAAATCACTCACATAGTTAAGCATCTCACACTCCACAAAGAAAGAATCAACAAGTGCAAGTAATAGAGGAGAATGTGGAGCCTTTACTAATGATAAACAATCACTTACTAGCAAAGGTAATCACTAACACTCTTTAACTCACAAAGCTTGTCATGACAAAGATGTCAAGTCAAGGACATGTGCTGCGCTATACACACATGCATACAACCCTAAGTGGATGAAAACCATCCACGGATGAATGCAGTGCGCCGTCGTTCGTCCCTGAACACCCGTAGATTAAAAGCAAACTAATCTACGCTAGAACCACGATGCGGAGACGCCCTCGATGCCACTTTCCGTGACAGTAATTGTGTAAAGAAAGATCGATAACCACAACAAATCGAGAGTCCTAACCAACATCAATTAAACAAAAAACATGCACTAAAAAACGAATACAAAATACACCCTCAAGTGCCCCCCCTAGCGGATAAAGAGACCCTCTATCGAGCTAAGACCATAGGAGACTAACAAGACTAAACACCACGGTGATGTCCCTGCAACAATTGTACGCATTCAGTCGAAGATGTTGTCCGTTGCCGAATCAATAAGCATATGGAGAAGTAACAAAGAGAGGGTAGGCCGGGTGCAATCTGAGCTCCATCTTTAATTGCTCTAGGCAACTATGTTGCCAATCCCTTGGTCAATTTTCACGTTGCATATCTCAGAATAAAAACTAGGAACTGCAACTAGATGGCAACGCACCACACAATGACAGGTCTACGAGGGATTCAAGCCATTTCATCATGTTAAACGTGGCTTGAAGATCTCCGACAACGAGGGAAAGTCCAATCCCTGGACAGTAAAGAAGAAAGAGGCAGCGTCAAGCAAGCCATATGCCAACCACGGGTCCACGCTGGCAATGGTCACAAAATAACATAGTAGTCGCATTCTCTACTCACCACACACGAAACACGGAAGGCCGTCAGGCACAACCGCCAACTCCAAATGAACGAAGTCATCAATGAATAAATGGCAGGGAACAAAATTCTTAGACTGCTCCCAATACTCCTACCCATCTTTACCTTCGAACAACAAGATGTCACTGGGCAACACATTCTTTACGCAAAGAATGGTGCGCTTAGCCTTGACGTCCAACGTCGTGGGCGCCACAAGCTGCAGAAAAACGTAATCTCCACGGAAAAATGTCGCAGCTAAGGTCGGTAGGTGTAGAGCCAAAATGCCAAAAATAGTTTTTTTCAGAAAATTAAGTGTAAAAAGGGTTGTAGATATATTGAAAATGAATAATTAATGATTAAGCTTACACAAAGTAGTTAATTAATTAATAGTACCTATTCATATCTAAGAATAAGGAAATAACGGGAAAAGGGTTGAACTCGCACCCTTTGGGCAGGGTGTACCTTTTCATGAATAGATATGAATAGATGTGAGGATTTAGTGGATTAATCTTAATGGTTAATGCTAGGGAAAACCATTTTCCAAGAGGTGTGCTTCTTGGATTTAGAGTAGAATGACTAGCTTGAATTTTTAGCATTCTTGGCCATTACCATAGCAATTCCTCGGAGGAAGATTGGAGTGAGCCCTAGCTTTAGGTGAAAGAGCTAGTTGATGACTCTTAATGTTGTAAGAGTAATTAATTATATATATATATATAATTATTATTGAATTTGCATATGTAAAATCTTGTGAGTGACTTGAGTCATATGTATAATTGCAATAATAGTAGATCTTCATTGAATAAATTTGACATTGTGTTTTGTAAATGCAATTGCATGCATGAAGTATTAATTGTGAATAAATTCCTATGCACAAATGCATTATTTATTTAGAACTTCATTGTAGAAATTAGGATATGATCCTAATTGTTCATGTGACATGAAATTGTATGTGTTGATGAATTCAATTTAATGTATTGCATATGAGTGGTATGTGCATATTTAATATTAAATTCTCAAGAGATTAAGTTAGGGAAAGACCCTAACTATGTCAAAGTGACATTGTGGATGTTAAAGTAATAATTCTAAGTGTGTGTGAGGCATTTAGGAATTAATTTGGAGAAAGTAAGTTAACGCATTAATGTGAGGATTGCACGAGGTTAATTTGTGAATTCTAATGGATTTAATTAAGGAACAAACAATGAGTGCAATAGATAGTATCCATGAGCCGAAGATGGCAAAAGTCTAGGAACCTAACTAATTTGCACATTCATAGTTAATTAAAGAGCAAGGCTCTTTAGAAGAGCAAGGCTCTACCTAAACACTTAAATCCTTGGGATTAATACCTTAAGAGTAGCATACCTTGATGCATGGCAAAGAGTGTCATATGCATACATATAATTAGCATTAAATCTACCCTTCACGGAAGGAATTCTTTAAGGTAGGCTAATTTGTGAGCATTCAAAGAATCTATCATAAGAGAGTAAGTAAGGTACAAATCCTTAAGGAAGACTTAAGTAGGAGCATAGAAATTTAAGAATCTTAAGTCCAAGATTAGAAAACATAAGTTTATGAAGATTAAGACCTTAAGTACCAGGAGACCCTTAAGTTTAAGGGCTAGGACTTAAAGGTGTGCATGGGAGAGCATGAGACATCATTTGCATTAAGTAATATGCACTCCATGTTTGGATAGTCTTAAGTCGGGACCTTAAGAACATGGTATTGCTAATTTGGTCTAAACTCTACGTGTTCTTAAAGGATAAGTCCTAAGTAAGAGCGTGAGTGCTTAAGAACCTTAAGTCTAGAGGTTGTGTCCTTAAGGATATGGGGTCGATCAAGAGTGAATTCTTAAGTAACATACATATATCTTAAAGACTAAGTGTTACGGCTTATGAAGGATAAGTGTAAGTGTAGAATACCGTTTGTCTTAAAGGGTTAAGCATAGAATAGTGAACTTAAGTGGAGATTTAAGAGGTCAACTAGTTAAGACTTAAGTTAACTTGTATGTGTGATTTTTGAGACTAACCCTTGTCTTAAGTACGTGATCACGTGGATCGAGTGGACGGATGTGAAAAGTGGATTGAATTGCATGAGGTAAGACTTTGAATTATTAAAGGACTTAATTAAGGAACCAATGCAATGAGATTTAATCAAGTCTTCCATTAGCTTAGCATGGCATAGGTTTAGGAGTTAGTGACACAAGCACAATCTTAAAAGGACAAATGTTTCTTCTTAAGGCACGAGAGATCCTTTGGGGTTATACTTTGAGGATGTACCCCTTAAGAGTGATGCTAAGAGCCCTATTTTCCTAAAAGATAGATAGATAACCTGAAAAATTAACCAAGAGTACAACTTTAACTACACAATTAACCTCTCATTACTTAAAACTAGGCGTATGATCATCCCCGTAACGAATCCTATGAGGTGTGGGTATACTTGGGTGTTTTGTTGAAGTGGTAAAAAATCACCTTACATTTTTTTGGCGACCATACTAGGGATGGTACTATCAAGTTTTAAGTAGTTTTAATTTAGAAATGTTGTCGTCACTCAAGTTAAGTTCTTAAGTAAATTATTGTGGCAATAAGTTTTGTGTAGGTTTACAACCTTTGGAAATACTGATAAAATTTATTAAATAAATAAATTTAAAAAAAAAAACTTTACTAATGAGTGGAGACATGTTGTTACAACATGTCGACCTTTCTATGGAAAGTTTCTGAAGAAGCTTTGAGTGACTTCTTTAGTGGTCCATATTTGTTTAGCGCCCTTTATCTTGTTTATAGAGGTGCGTATTACGGACAAGGGTTCCAATTTTATGGGGCTCACCCAAAAGTTGATAAATCATTTCAAGAAAGTTTTGAACAGCTACCCTTAGATATTAAACAAGTGATTTTAAACAAAGTGTGGAGTAAGGGCGAAGGTTTTAGTGAAGTGATTGTTAAGAAAAATACCTTATACTTAAAATATCAACTACACTACCATTTTGTCCAATATGGTAGATTAAAACTTCAGACATAACCATTAATTTCTAAAGGTATTGGGGCTTGGAACGGATACAAGTTTAATAGGGAGATTTATATCTTTGTTTATAGTAAAAAAAACTTTGAAAGCAAATTATTCTTTCCCAACTTCTTATTTAAAGATCCAGAAGACCCCGAAAGCATAGCCTTTGATTTATTATGTATTTAAAAAATGAGTTCCTCAAATGAAACTTTTAAGGAGCAACGAACAAGGTTAAAAAGATTATTAACAATTTATTCCAAAATCCAATACAATGAGTATAAGTAATTTAGACTTTTAGGGGCAGAAATAGAACACATTAGAGAAAACAACCAACATTCTATTAATAGGGAAAAAATCAATAATTTCTTATAAAAATTCAATTATCCAAGAGAGTTAATAATAGAACCATTGTTACAAGACTTTAAGATAAAACAATTTACCCTAACTAATTGGCATCAATATTGTTTTATAAATGGAGCAAATGAGAAAAATTGAACGCCTAGATTCTACAAGTGAAAAAATAAATCCCTTAAATTCTTGTATGCCAGGATAAATTACTACCAAACTTTTAGCAGTTATGACAGGAAATATTCGGAATTAGTAGAAACTGAAATAGATAGATTGATTGAACAAGCAAAAGAGTGGTTGAGTGAACTTGAGATAGAGGAATTGTTGACATATTTGGGTTACCCTATAAATTAAGAGAATGAACTAAACCTATCTATGGAAGCTCTCTACCTTTGCTCAAGTTAAAACTCTTTGCAAGCTTTTTAATACCAAACAAATATCCCAATGACAAAATGAGTCAAGAAAGTGATCCTCTATGTACTCCAATCAATGGTGGAAAAAAATTAGAAGATTAATAAACTCAATTTTTATATACTACAATATAGGTCCTTATGATGGGGAATATTTGAAAATGGCTCAAGATGAGATAGATCTTTTAATAGGTATAGCCAGTGAATGATTGGGAGAAAATGAAATGGGAGCCTTATTAACCATGTGTAAGTATCCTAGAAACATCGCATGGGAAGTTGAGGGAATGAACTTAACGGAAGAAGCGTGGTACCTTTGTTTAAATTAATACACTCAACATTCTTTGAACAATTAACTGGGAGAGTTAAATGTTTCAAATTCTTATGGCACCTACCAATGTCAGATAGGGGTAAATGAAAAATTGACGTACAAAGGCTAGAAAGAGCCGAGCGTTACAAGAAAATGATAGCAAGAAGGGAAAGACCTATATTGTTAGTAATAAATCCAACCTTTAATAATATACCTTCACCTATACATACAGAGGTTAAGTTGCCGACAAAAAACCTAGAATTCTCTCAACAAGACACAGAAGTTCAAACTCTTCCTAATTCACTTAAGTTCAGTTTAACAACTAAAGGACTTACCTCAAAAAGTTTTATAGTAAGGATACGGAAAAAGGGAAAACATTGCATCTCATGATCAGGTAACTCTAGTCTAAAGAAGTCGATACTAGAAACCTTGAGTGATCAATCTAGTTCAAATTCTAGTTCACTTAGAATTCAAGAGAGAGGATACGCGTCAGATAGTAGTTTAATAATTCAACCTAAAGAGAAAGAACAATCCTTCAAAACTCCATTAGCAACTATATCCACAACTCAAAGTGTTTTAGAGGATGGTAGTTCTTCCCAAGCAAACTGAGTTTGAGACTCCATATCCAGGATCCTTTAATCAAAGATTAGGTTTTAGAATTAAAGAAGAAATAAGGGATATTCCTAACTTTACTAATGAGGAAGCAGTTGCTTATTTAGAAAGGTTCATTTAAGAAGTAAGAACAAAAAGTGTTGAAGGCTCTATACAATTGAATGAAAAGGAGAAGAAATTCCGTCAAAGTATAGTGGATGTTTTTAGACACTCCCTTGAACCAACTGCATTAGATTTTTATGCACAAGAAGTGATAGATCAATCAAGTGTAGATGGAGAAGAAATACGGTCTAGTAATTTAAAAGAAGGTGTACTTAAGAGTAGGATAGTGATAGTAAACCACGGGGTAGTAAAGCTGATAAGTATAGTACAAGTGACAAAGAACAAAGTGAATCTTCTTCATCAGATTCACTTAGATGGTCACTATCTCCTAGAGTACCACCCCATCCTATTACTTTTCTTTCTTCATCTTCTTCTGAGGAATCAGTACCTTCAACTCGACCTACTCCTAAGGGGCCTGTAGAAAATCCATTTTACTATGGCTCATCACAGAATGTTAAATATTGCCCCTTTTCCTATATTTTATGGAGATGTTGGGGAAGATCCAGATTCCTACTTGGAACGATTTCAAGTAGTAGCAACAGCAAATAATTTGGCTGCCGATAAATATATCACTAGTTTTCCTGGTAATTTACTAGGGGAAGCTCACAGGTAATATGCAACTTTAAACCCTAGATTAGCAGATTGAGAAGCTTTAAAAGATTCATTTTTAACGAGGTTTAGACCTCAGTCCTATCATAATACTTTGCAGGATCAGTTGCAAAGTTTTCAAATGTATCCCATTAAAACTATAGCTGGATATTATACTCGACTTAGAAACTTATTGAATAGATGGCGAGATCATAATATGCCAGAAGCATGGATCACTAATACCTTCACCAGAGGTTTAGTAGACCCTATGTGTATATACCAAGTTAAACTTTCCAACCCTGAAAATTTAACTGCGGCATATGAAGCTGCTATGCAGCGATCTAATATGTTGTTCCAGACGAAAAGAACTCCATATCAGGATCCATATCTTTTACTTGTATCTACTCATTATGGAATAGAAATTAGTGGGAGAGATTATTATCCTAGGTCAATATCTAGTCAACCCCAATTAACTATACAAGGACCACCTCATCCTAGAGAGCAACAACTTGCTTTGATGCCTCCAAGTCATGAGGAGAAAGAGATACAAGCCTTACAAAAAGAGTTTAAGGAATTGTCATTCCAAGTTAATGAAGGTAGAAATAAGAGACCTTAGGCTACTAATCAACGAACTAATATTTGGTGTAGTAATTGTAAGGATCATGGACACTTAGCTACCGAGTGTAGATATCCTATAGGAGAAATTCCTAAACTTAAATGTGCTTATTGTGGTGCAAAAGGCCATGATATAACTACTTGTAGAAATATCAAGGAAGTTAAGGCCTTAGTACAAGAACAACCCTCTCAAAATAATAACCAAAAACAACCTTATAGAATTACATCCAAACAACCTTATATTAAACAAAGGAATAATAATAACCATCCGAGAGGAAATAAAGGTTATAGTCAACGCCAAGTTTGGAAGGGATCTAACCAAGATAGGAATAAGGAAGTAGTATGTAATAGATGCGGAGAGCCATGTCATTATTCTAGGGAATGCACAAATGTACGACAACAAGTTGGTTTTAATCCCTTGTGTGGGAGGTGTGGATAAACATGGCATGTTTCTACCTTTTGCACGGCTATAATTACTGAGTTCCCTAATGGTAGAAAACAAGTTCAAATTCTAGAAGTAGAGTCTTCTAATTATAGAAATGTTAACTATATGGCTATTGATACACCCCATGATGTCTTTATCACTAGGTCACAAGCCAAGAAGGCTCTTAAAAAAGAACCTATTAGTAGCTCAGAGAGTGATTATTGTAAAGTGAAACTTAATCCTGTGCTTGATAGAAATATGCCAACTATACTAAAAAGACCAGAGATTCTTAAATCATCACTACAAATAATAGAAATGACAAGTAGTGATTCTCGGGAAAATCCTACTCAAGTACCTATAACACCTATTTTGCCAGAGAAAGTTGTATTTAAAATTTCAAATGTGGAAAAAACAAGTACTTCCATGAAACCATTAGAACAACCTACTTTTTATAAGCCTTCAAAAAAGATAGTAAAAGAACCATCTTTGTCCTTAAAAAAGAGAAAACACAATAGAATTATGAGATTAGCAGTGGATATGCATTCATATGATATCCTTACAGATTTAGATAGATTACAACCTCAAATTTCTTTGAGAGAATTACTTGCATTGTCACCTTATTGTAAAAATGAGTTAACATCTTCTCTAATTAGAAAGAGAGCAAAAATACAAGACGAGGACAATGTTAAAAATAATAAACAAAAAATAAATAAGAAAACAAATAAATCTCAACCTGAAATTGTGAATGTTCATGATATCTCTTTAGATCCAGGTGCACCCACAGTTGATGTAATTAAAGATGGAACTTTAATTGATGGAGTACAAATTGATAGTGGGAGTAGTGTTAACCTTATGAATGTTGACACTATGGAAGAATTGGGGATAACTAATATAACACCTACTCCTATTATTCTACGAATGGCCGATCAAAGTAGAGTCAAACCTTTGGAAAAATTGATACAATTAAATATAATAATTGGTGGAATTGATTATAAAATTGACCATATTGTCTTTAAAGTAAGTGAGTCCATTTAGACGTATCCTATCCTTCTTGGCCGACCTTGGTTGTCATTAGCCAAAGCCAAGGACGATTGGGGTAAAGAGACCTTAACTATCGGGAAGGGTAAGAGTAAAATCATTCTTCCTATGTTCTCTGCAAACTATCATGGTGAGACTCAAGGTGATGATTCTGATTGGACCACCTACCCAAATTCTGAATCTGAACCTACAGACACTAATGTTGTCCAGAACATGCCTACATTTAAAAGTTTAAGCCTTGGAGAGTATTTTGTACCCCTTAATCAAATAGATGACTCGGATGCAACTATTAAAGCATGGCAAAATGCTCTTGTTTTTACCGTCACTACTGAGAGAGAATTCGATAAGGAACCTCTATATGTGTCAGATTCTGATAAATTGCTAGGTGATAAGAAAATTCCTAGTGTTCGTCCCTTAGTCAAAAATACTATAGAAATAAATTTAGGCACTAAGAAAGATCCAAAGCCTATTAAACTTTATGACAGAATAAGTCCTAAAGAATATGATGAGTAGTTTGAATTCTTTAAAAAAAGAAATATGCCTTTGCTAGGACTTATAAAGACTTAAAAGGCATACCACCTGATGTTTGTCAACATCGCATAGTCCTTGAAGCCGATGCTAAACCTGTTCGGCAAAGACAATATAGAATGAATCCTAAGTATTCTCTAATGGTCAAAGAAGAAATTGATAAATTACTAGAATGTAATTTCATTTATCCTGTACCATTCAGTGAGCGGGTGTCGCCTATTGTCAGTGTGCCTAAAAAGAATGGTAAGATTCGCATTTGTCAAGATTTTAGACAGTTGAACAAAGCAATGAAGGAAGATTTCTTTCCTTTACCATTTTCTTATGCAGTCTTAGATGGTGTAGCTGGCCATGAGTGCTATTCTTTCCTTGATGGATTCTCGGGCTATAACCAAGTCCATATGGCCCCTAAAGATAGACCATTAACCACCTTTACCACTGATTGGGGGACTTTTGCATATAATGTCATGCCCTTTGGATTGTGCAATGCTCTGGCAACATTCTAAAGAGCTATGACTCAAGCCTTTTCAAAATATCTTAGAAAATTTATGGAGATTTTCTTAGATGATTTTTGTGTGTTTGGTTCCAAGGAAGATCATACAAAAGACTTAAGAAAATGTTTTGATCGATGTCAAGAGTATGGCATATCCATAAATGCTGCTAAGTCTGAGTTTGCCACTATATGTGGTAAATTACTAGGTCATGTCGTTTCAATTGAAGGAATATCAGTTGATCCAGACAAAGTATAAATTATCCTTTAAATGGAAATACCTGAACATCTAACTAGATTAAAAGGATTTTTGGGTGCAATAGGTTATTATAGAAGATTTATTTATAAGTTTGCTTTTATAGCAGTACCTTTGAATGCTTCAACAAAACAAACTTTAACACCAGGGATATGGACGGATGATTGTACGAAGGCCTTTAACAAATTAAAACGCCGTCTTAGTAAGGCCCCCGTCTTAATTCCTCCAGATTGGTCAAAGCCTTTTGAAGTGTATGTTGATGCTTCCAATGTAGCCGTTGGTAGTGTCTTAAGCTAGAAAAATTAAAAAGGTCATGATAGACCTATCTACTTTGCAAGTCAACAATTAAGTGCAACAGAAAGAAACTTTTCAGTTACTGAGCGAGAAGGATTAGGCATGATTTTTTCTGTTCAAAAATTTAGACATTATCTATTGGGTTATAAATTCACATTTCATATTGATCATGATGCCTTAAAGTATATGATCAATGAGCCCCAATTGAGCGGAAGGATTGCACGTTGGGTACTATTATTACAAGAGTTTGATTTCACTATTAATGTAAGACCTGGAAAGATCCACCAAAATGTAGACTTTCTATCTAGACTTAAAGAAGATATAAACCCTGAATCAATAGATGACAGTTTTCCTGATGTACATATATTTGCAATAAAAGATGGAGTAGATGTTATTGATATTATCCCTAAAGAATATGCAGATATTATTTATTACTTAACTCAAGGCAAATTTCCCATTGAGTACACTAGTAAAGACATAACAAAATTATTCTATCAATCATTATCATACACAATGATTAGTGGTGTCCTTTATAAGAGGGGAAAATATGATGTACATAGGCAATGTATAAACCCTAGTGAAGTGTCAATGATTTTAGTAGGTTGTCATGATGATGTTTGTGGAGGGCATTTTGCGGGTTGGGCTACTGCTCAAAAAACATTGAGAGCAGGATATTGGTGGCCCACGCTTTTTGCTGATGCCACTAAATATGTTAAAAAATGTGATCCCTGTCAGCAAGTTAGTAAATCGGCAGCCACTAAGGCTATGCCATTAACACTAATTTTAGCTCAAATTCCTTTTGAAAAGTGGGGAATTGACTTTGTAGGTCCCATTAAACCACCTAGTCGTGAGGGTCAAAAATGTTATATCTCGGTTGCAAAAAAATATGTGACTAAGTGGATAGAGGCCCTTGCCACTAAAAATGATGATGCAAACATTGTTGCTAAATTTATTATGAAAATATCATTACTAGATTTGGATGTTCTAAAGAACTTGTTAGTGATAGGGGTACCCACTTTATTAATGATACTATTGAAAAAATGCTAAAGAAATATTTCATTAAACATAGGAAGTCTTTAGCATATCATCCTAGAGCTAATGGACAGACTGAAAAAACAAATGGTATACTCTACATCATCACTAAGACATTAGCGGATAATGCATCAAATTGGGATTATGAGTTAAATAATGCAGTGAGGGCATATCAATGCACAATTAAAACAACCACTAAAGCCACTCCATTTCAATTGGTGTATGGCTTAGAAGCCATGTTGCCAATAGAGGTGGAATTGCCATCATTAAGGGTTGCCCTCTCTGAGAGATTGGGTGATGTGGCATCCTTAAGGGAACGTCGACATAACTTAGAGCGTCTTGACGAAATAAGAGCTCAAGCTTTCATGAATATGGAGGCTATTCAGAAACAACAAAAAACATATTATGATAGTAAATTACAACCAAAAGTTTTAAAGGATAATGACCTCGTCTTATTATATGACAGTTGTTTTCAAAGGTTCCCTGGTAAATTTAAGATGCTGTGGTTTGGACCTTACCGCATACTTAAATCCTACCCTAATGGTTTAGTTGAATTACAGGACTTTGCAGGCAATATACATGCAACAAGATATAATGGCTATAGGTAAAAAAAGTATGTAACTTGAGGGCAAGTTATCCATTAAAAAGGGGGATAGGACCTTCAATAAGTTACCTTTTGAGTGGTCCGAAATGACCCTAAACTACCTGAGGGAAAGTGAGGAAATGTTTAAAGCTTGGAATAATTATGGGTTAGGTTCATTAAGAATCCATAACTAAAACAAATAATAGATAAATAAATAAATAAATAAATAAATAACTTCTCTCACTTGACGGGATTTTGCCACAAGTTGCTTGAGTGTGTTAAAAACGTAAAAATAAATTACCTCTTTTGGAAGGGTGCATCAACCAGAGAAGATAATTGAATTAGTGATGATTTAGAGAATGAGATTGTCAAGTTTAACAAACTAAATAATGACAAGATAAGTACATGAATAAGACATCAAATCAGTAAATCAGGAAAAATAGAAAAGGACAAATTGATATACCATAACTAGTATTAAACTTTGACATCATGATCAAAATTAGAAACAAGTATGTAACCTGGTGAAGATTAATAGTTGGCTTGAAGTAAATAAACAAGAAAAAGAAGGCCAAGCAAAGGAATGGATATCTAGGAATATGAAAGATGAAGGGCATCAAGTAGATTTAGGATTCAAATTAACAACTTGAGAGGGACCAATCATGGAGGCCAAGATAAGTACATAGTAGGCACTGCTAGCTGGTAGTTAATCGGTTACAAGCGTCATCATGATGTGATGCATGACAAGTTGAGTATGAACAGACCTAATTGTTTCCATCTCCCCTATCTTGAATATGTTCTTCACAATTAAGACAATGTTGTTGGAGAGAGCCGCAACAATGGAAGTCCTAGGTTGCGTAGTATAGAGTAAAATTTTGAACAGAAGAAAGAGATTTGAAACCAGTATGAAGTGACTGCAGTCATTACACCCACCTGAGTGGTTTTTGGATATTTTAGTACATTTGATGCTACTAGTTGAAATTGTGTACTACGGTGTCATTGGGGATGGGTGAAGTTGGAGTATGGACGACAAATTGTGGAGGTGTGACTTTTGAGAGCACTCTTGTTGCACATACTTTGAGTTTTGCCTCACTGTCGACAAAGCATCTAAATTAGGTAAGGACATTTTTGATATAAGCTCTGTTGATTCATATTTTGTTGGAACTATGATTGTGACAAAAGTAAAAACTATCATATTAAAAGTTCTGAATATGTAGTAGAAAGAAACAAAGAAAACTTGTTGTTAACTTATCAAGAGATGGAATACTAAGCAATGAAGACAGTGGTGATTGCATGCTGAGGGTATAAAATTCGTATTTTTCATAAAACATTTTGAGAGATCTGCTGAGTGAGATAAGGAATATTAAAGGTACCATGATTAATGATGGAATTAGATATCATAACGTCGTCATGGAAATTAATTGTCCTCCCTGCATGGAGAAGTCATTCCAATACTTATAGAGTATAAAGTTATGTAAGTCACTTAGAGTAGATTGTGCATATTAGAATCAATTATTTTGAGCGTCTTATAAAGCGAGAGCCCATCAATTAACAATATTCAACAGTTTTGAAAAATACTTACTGGTACAAATATAGAAAAAATAGTTGATTGCATTCCCTGAGTGGATAAGAGCATCTGCACATACTATTAAAGAAATGCATGTCAAGTTTGTGTATCTGTCTACGTCTGTATGCATGAAAGAAGGTGAATGAATTGACATGTAGAAGTCAAAAATTAATAATAAAAATAAATAACAAGTAGCCAGACAAAGTCATTCGGGGCAAGAAGAGGAGTCAACCACTAAAACAAAGACAAAATGGTAACCTTGAGTAAAGATATTGGTAAGTGGCATGTAAGAACTGTGGACAAACAAAAAGAAGCAATGACGAAGAAGATAGTGCTTCCTATTACATCATCACCATTGATGTCAATATCCGTAGAAGTGGTGAATCCGAATAAGAGTAATTTGGAAAAGGCCGGATTGTGGGACTTTTTTTGTCAAAAATGGCCCTTACCAGATCCAGAGAAGGTGAAAGCCTATTTGAAGGAATCAAAGCGTGGTGCTAGAGACGAGTTTGTGATTTGAGGGCAAGTTGTGCATTTTGATACTGACACAATAGCAAAGTACTTTCCTAGAATACCTACAATAGGAGTCACTCTGATGGGAGTTAACTTATTATCCAAAAGTGAACTACTCACTGTGTTTAATGCACCAGAGGCAGCCAAGATGGAAAAGGGATACAAGATCGACCGTGCCAAAGACAGTTGGAGAGACTGGTTGCACTACGTGAATAGACAATTATTGATGGCACTTACAGGACGAGAATATATTGCGCCAGAAGGACTAGCTACAACGTTCAGAAGTTGGAATGGTGAACGGCTTAACTGGGCTAAGATTCTCTATACACAAATACGCCTTGAGATAGCTGGGAAGCCAACTCGTAATACCCTCTTCTTCCACAGTAGTACATATCTTTCCGGGTTTTACTCTATACTACGTGACCAAGGTCAATCCAGATCATCTAAGGAGGAAGGGACCAGTTTCTGAAGGAGGAGACAGCGGCTGGGACAATCCCAGGAGGAGTACGTGGCAAAAGACGTTTGCAACAAAGTGACTCCTACTTCAGAGGCGGTACTGGACCAAGTTACTGATCTTGATTGCATAGTGACACGTGAGCCTACTCTAATGGATGCAAAAGATCCACCATCTTCACCAGAGGTGCCACTCATTCGGAAAAGGACCAATAGTTTGAAGGCTCCAATCAACTGTAGTGAGGTAGTAGAAATGACAGCCAAGATAGGTACTGTTGGTACTTCAAAAAACAAGGCTACAATAGATTGATCAACGTCAGCTCAAACTCAGGCTTCTAAAATTTCCTATGAAGAGAAGGAAGAATTGGAGATGATGGTAATCACCAAAGATGACCTTTTGTCTGAGGCACAAGCTACTAGTGCAGCAACTATATGTGCCAAGGAGGCAATGGAAAAGGATTTTTCTCAAGAGAGAGAAAAGTACAGGACAACAATAAAAATGGTCAAAGAAGAGGCAAAGAAAATGAGACAAGACCATTTGGAGGTCCAGTCCAGGCAGCAATACTTTGAAGGCATGCAAGTCGAATTAGATCATCTCAAGAAGAGCTTAAAGGATCTAATGGAGCACTAAAGTAATCAGAGAGATATCTTTAAGTATGAGAAGGATCGTAATGAGAGTCTTACGCAAGAGCTGACTGGAAAGGTTGCAGAACATGAAGCAATAGTTGCGATGGTGTTCAACAAGGATAATGAGATCAAGGCCCTGATAGAGGGCAGTACTCAACTCCAGTTGCAGATAACTGGAGAAGAGAGTTTAAAGCAATAGTAACAAGAGTCGTTGTGGTGGTTTGATAGTATCGCTCCCCCATCTTTCTCTTTATTTCGTAGCTATGAGATGCAGCAAGAGATTTTTTTTAGAATCCATAATTTGGTACGTGGAACAACTCTCGCAGATGAGGAGTTCGATTATGTTTGGTTGAGTGCAGGACACTACTTCAATATGCACAACCTTGTGTACGAGATGATCGTAAGAGGCGATCTTAACTTGGCCACCAAAAATAAGTTGGTGGTGCTGATAGGTGATTTAGGTGCCCGCACGTTGTTTTACTATCTTAACCTGGAAGAACAGGTAGCATAGAGGCGTGCCAGTGATCAAGTTGTTGAGATATATTGAGTTGTTCGAATGCCGCCAACCAGTGTGGTTTATCCTAGAGAGGGAGCTTGGCAACAAATACTTCAAAAGTTATTCCATTCAATCAACGAGGAAGCCGCCCTACTTCGAACGTTGATACACGTTCAAGAACGAGAAGATGTTCACAAGAGGTGAGGACTCACATCAGGACATTATGTCTGAGAGCGAGCACGTGTATGCAGCCGTTTAAAGCGTTTGATAGAGAACCCACCCCACCCAAGCGATTCACGCTACCATCTACAAGTGTTGATTCCTCAACCGACTGTGGAGTTCAAGCCGCCAACATGGTTGCAATCCTTTGTACCTGTGAGCGGATCTATCATGAAACAACGATACCTTGGCCGATATGATGCAATGTTTGACGCTGATGATGAGAAACCTTGCCCAACATGGCCGGCAATAGAATGGCTCTTGGAAGATTTTGGGTTATTAAGACGTAGTTGGCGACCGTGGGACAAGTTATATTGACAACTATCACAAAGTTCGTCGCTCACCATTCCTATCAATGTAGCTATCAACTTTCACCTGTGCCCGGTGAATGGAGCACGACGGTTTAGGTGGACTCCTTGGTCTAAAATAGACACTGTGCCCTATAATTGGCCGCAGATACCTCGATACTTTGATACCTATCAAGATTGCGCGCTTGCGTATAAGACCTTTGATACACACCGTTGTCATACTGATTTTGTATGTTTCAGGGCTGCAGTCTTTTGTAACTTTCTATCCTATGTGTGTATACAGTTCAAGGTGGTGGTCAATGTAAACCACTACAATGATACGAAGGTAGAATTTTATTTATGGTTGAAGCTGCAACAACGCCCGGCAAGGTGTATCCGCATGTTGGAATGTATGGTAATTACCCATTTCTTACATGCTTCAAGCTCTACATTGGCCTTGGAATTCTCACCAAAGAGACAGAGACAGTTTGACTATTGGTTAAATTACCAACGTACTCATAGAACTAACCTTCTCAATGACGAAGATGTCATACACAATCTGGACGTATTGGAGATCCAAGCGTTGGAGCAGGAATTGGAGAAGGATGATGACAACAAGCACAAAAAACTACAGAAGGAGTTAGTTCAGCGTTGAGATGCAAAAGAAAACGATGACGAGAAGACTTTACATGTGTGAAACAACAGACTTAAAGATGTAAGTAGTGTGATGGTTAGATAGTTGCAGTAACGAACTTGTGAAGACTACAGTTACTCTGATGGAAAGTACAGTTGCTGATATAGTTATGATTGTTGCCTCAGTTGACATGATGACGTAAACTTTGTTCACCAATGGGTTAGAATTCTTCTTTCTGGAGTCAACTTTTAAGTTAGTGACAAGATTTGTTGTGTGTAGTTGTTGGTATTAACTACAATAAACACAAACTGGAACTGATGACACCTTTTGCTTCATTGTGATCACTTTGGTGATGAAATCGTGGACAACTCTATTTGTTGAGAGCCAAACGGTATATGATGGGTGGACAAAGTTAAGAAACACCTTACGGACCAACTAAGACTGATATTAGAATTTAAAAGAGCACTTGTATTGAGACCTGAGTATAGAAGTTATAAATAATGAATCATATTTTGATGTAATACTAAAGGCAAATTGACATCGACTCAAGTTTTGTCGAGACAAACAAAGATCCTACATGTGTTCACGTTGTGAATAGAAGGCAGGCGGTTAGGTCATGAAACGAATTTGTTACATGAGGAAAATAGATTGATTTGTGACTACATGCACCTACTGAATGACTACACAAGTAGAAGTGTAATTTCATTGGAGTATAACTTTAACTCAAGAGTAGCGTAATCAATGGATTTTGAACCAACAAAGAAAAAATTTCTATAGAAACTATATGATAGTCCGTTTTGAAAGACAAATCATTAAAAAATAAAATAAAAAATAAAATAAAAAAACAATTTTGTTGGCTAACACTGTACGAAGGACCTGTGAACGTATAAAGGACACACATCTATATATGAAGAAAGTCCAATATGGATGAATTGATGACATGAATGGAAAGTTGATGAAATTCAGTGGATATGCTGCATGAGAAGTGACACTTTTGTGAAATCATGACTGTTTACCAAAGTGCACTGTCCCATCTCTAATAAGAAGTGAATATGAGTATGCTTGAAGTAAAGGAGAATGTGTCAAATTCTAGAACCAAAGTAAACTTCATATCATTCAAGTAAAAATCCATCTATGTAATCAGCTAAAGAATCTTGAATAAATGATAAGGAATAATAACACGGAATTGGACTTTTGAAAAAGAAAAGTGGACATTGACAAGCTGGATCGACTTGTTAGGAACTTAATTTGAATTTAGAGTGGACTTTGGTATAATGAGCTAAAACTCTTGATGTGTACGGTGACTTATAAAAGATGGTGACAGCTATGATTCAAGTTAAACTGGAAGTTGCAGAATTTTTATTCGCCTTGAAAGACCTGGTGTCACTGTCATGATGTTTGTATCATCTTTTTGCCTGATGGAAGCCATGACAACTAACCTATGATGGCATAATGCTAAAATGGAAGTTGATAAGTTGGATAACCGTTTCCATTCATCATGAGGCAGATGATGCAGATGCCACTAAGAGAATTGTCATAATAGAGATCGTCATAAAGGGAATTGCTACATGAGGAAGACTGTGAACTATTGTAGTTGTGATGTTACTAATTTTATGATGAAAAAGCTACGATACTACTCACATTTAAAAATCTTTTAAATATACTTAGCATATGCAACTGATGGATTGTAATCATTTTTACAATCTGAATCTATGAGTATGAGATTTAAGAGTATGCTTCCTAAGACCTTAATAGACATAGACAGAGAGGCTGTCTGTATTGACGTGCATGGCTCTCAAGTTGTTGATACCCGCAACAGTGGTTACGTAGTAGCCAAGGTGATTATGTAAGTCTTGTTAAGTACTAAATATGGAGGTATGTCACGCAATATTCTGGAGTTCCAGGCAATGCCAAAATTTCTGTAATCCATGAAGTTTTTTCAGCACCTATTTTTATGTTCATTCAAAAATTAATTCGAGACCACCACTCATACAAAACAAAGTTAAAGCTAAGTTTCACTGTGTAAATTTTTGGGCTAAGGGACCCAGTGATGTGCAAGCTGCATGTGACTTGTGAGTAATTTAAGAGAAAGATTCAAATAAAGTACGAGTAAATAGGAACTTGAGTGACATGGATGTTGGATGGCCTGATTTTGGCATTATGAACTGGCCCCCACCTAATTACACCTTTGACCACCGATAATTACAAGATTTGACACAATTTCATATCAAAGATTGAAGTCATCAATCTTCGGATCTTCAAAAATGAAACATGATATCATAAGTTCCCTTGATAAAGCCTAGTTTAAAATTCATTTGAAGAATCAGGGACATAAAAGAAATTGTGAACCATTTAATCTAAAATGAAAAAACTTTTATGCATCAAATATCTCATTCTCAATTAGCGTGGAAAAGTAGAAAAAGTGATAAATCGGTGGATAGACTGATGCCACTACATCACATTAATCATAAGTTGTACCTACATCCAAGTTACAAATGGCAAGTATAATCTATGCAAGAAATTTATGAAGAATTATTAAACAAATGAATTCCTACAGGCCAAGCCATTTTAGAGGAAATCTCTACTTCATTGATTAACAAAGATCATGATAGAAGTATTGAAAATACATGAAGCAGTATTTACAATGAGGAATATGATTACTTGAAGTCATGATGAGAAAAGGTGACATTAACTAGTATCCATAAGAAGAGCAAAAGGCTCAAAAGTTTTGTAAAATACATGTCAATTCAGATACACGGCAAAGACATGATTGTGACAGCAGACACATATGTCACATGTATTGGTCCATAGATGAAGGTTAAGGGGATTAGGTGGTTGAGACACCAACTACAGTTACAAATGGACTGCGCCACAAGAAGTGATATATTTTTTTAACGAGTTTATCAAAGTAAACAAGGTATCTCATTGGTCAAAAGTGAAAATCTACATCGAACATGTCAAAACCCACAACTAGAGTAGAATTTGAATCATTGGAAAATAAAAAAATAAAAATAAAATATTATTCATCTAATTAGCCAAAAAATCTTAGACAAAGGACAAGCAATAATGACAAGTCATTACTCAAAATTGACCGGTCTTTGAGGAAGAAAAAACGAACAAGTGTCCAAACATTCAGCTAGTATGATGTGAGTTACTATGAAATAAAATGAATTAGATTACTAGTGTAGAAATTGTTGGACTAAGTCCTTGGTCTAGGAATAGGATTAAGAAAACTACATAGAAAGCTTTAATGTAATACTTAGTAAAAGAACAATTTGAATAGAACCTTGAGTCTAGGTATGGGATTAAAAGAGTTTTAGTGACAATACCAAAAGAACAATTAGACAAAATTGTACCTATCATACTTCAAGAGAGACTTGATACAGGCGGTATAGTGATAGGAATGACTAAGTCATATTAGTTAGAATCTATAAACTCCAAAGAAGTCTGAGTGAAAATAACCAGGATATAACAGAGTTTAAGAAAAGACCTATAAAGACTTAGTAAGTCAAGGTAAACAGAATAGTACCTAAACTTCTAAAGTCTGAAAATATGTTGAAAAGTAAAAAATGAAAAATGGACAGAAAAATAAATAAATAGTAAGGCATATAGATCAAATTTAGTGAAAGGAAAAAATAAGAGGAAACATGATAAATCTAATGAGAGATTATCATGAAAGGAAAAAATAACAGAGATCATAATAATATTGAGAGATGGACGAATTTTTTAAAAAATTTAAAAAAAGTAACAAAGTAATTAAAGTAAAACAATGCGAGTGAAGTAGATAACACAATTAGTGGTGAGGTAATACACACACTACATAAATTGTATGATAGGGTATCTCACATAAGATAGAGGAAATAGATAGAGTGAAAAGAAAATTAATAATCTAGGATTAGTAATTAGTTGTGAAGATGCACTACTAATTTACAAATTGAGAGATGTGAGGACTAATGACTGTTAATTTTTTAAACTAAAAAATTAAAATTAAAATAAAAAATAAAAAATTAAAATAAAATTAAAATGATGAACGAAGTAAAAAAGAAAAACAATGATTGCAAGTGAAGCCTAAATAAAGATTCAAATGAAAAATTAAATTGGAGAAAAATATTTGAAAAGCAATAAAAATTAAAAATTAAAGATCTGAAAGAAAATGGACAAATTCAAAGCTAAAATGAAAAAATCAAATAAAATTTAAAGTCTAAAGTGGAAGTCTTAAGCAAAAGAGATAAGTTGAAGGAGAAACTTGAAGATAAGTATGTATGAGATATACTTACTAAAGATAGGAACAATGGAAAGCAAATAACGACAATCAACAAGTCATAAAAGAAGAAAGACAAGTGAGAAGAAATGATATATGGAGCTTAAAGAGACTAAAAGAAAATGATAGAAAGGAAGATGGAGTGCAAAAGATTAAGTTCAAGAACAAAGGTCGTTGAAGTTGACAAGGACATCTCCAAGCTCAGAGGAGGGCTATGTCGAGCCAAAATGCCAAAAATAGTTTTTTTCAGAAAATTAAGTGTAAAAAGGGTTGTAGATATATTGAAAATGAATAATTAATGATTAAGCTTACACAAAGTAGTTAATTAATTAATAGTACCTATTCATATCTAAGAATAAGGAAATAACGGGAAAAGGGTTGAACTCGCACCCTTTGGGCAGGGTGTACCTTTTCATGAATAGATATGAATAGATGTGAGGATTTAGTGGATTAATCTTAATGGTTAATGCTAGGGAAAACCATTTTCCAAGAGGTGTGCTTCTTGGATTTAGAGTAGAATGACTAGCTTGAATTTTTAGCATTCTTGGCCATTACCATAGCAATTCCTCGGAGGAAGATTGGAGTGAGCCCTAGCTTTAGGTGAAAGAGCTAGTTGATGACTCTTAATGTTGTAAGAGTAATTAATTATATATATATATATAATTATTATTGAATTTGCATATGTAAAATCTTGTGAGTGACTTGAGTCATATGTATAATTGCAATAATAGTAGATCTTCATTGAATAAATTTGACATTGTGTTTTGTAAATGCAATTGCATGCATGAAGTATTAATTGTGAATAAATTCCTATGCACAAATGCATTATTTATTTAGAACTTCATTGTAGAAATTAGGATATGATCCTAATTGTTCATGTGACATGAAATTGTATGTGTTGATGAATTCAATTTAATGTATTGCATATGAGTGGTATGTGCATATTTAATATTAAATTCTCAAGAGATTAAGTTAGGGAAAGACCCTAACTATGTCAAAGTGACATTGTGGATGTTAAAGTAATAATTCTAAGTGTGTGTGAGGCATTTAGGAATTAATTTGGAGAAAGTAAGTTAACGCATTAATGTGAGGATTGCACGAGGTTAATTTGTGAATTCTAATGGATTTAATTAAGGAACAAACAATGAGTGCAATAGATAGTATCCATGAGCCGAAGATGGCAAAAGTCTAGGAACCTAACTAATTTGCACATTCATAGTTAATTAAAGAGCAAGGCTCTTTAGAAGAGCAAGGCTCTACCTAAACACTTAAATCCTTGGGATTAATACCTTAAGAGTAGCATACCTTGATGCATGGCAAAGAGTGTCATATGCATACATATAATTAGCATTAAATCTACCCTTCACGGAAGGAATTCTTTAAGGTAGGCTAATTTGTGAGCATTCAAAGAATCTATCATAAGAGAGTAAGTAAGGTACAAATCCTTAAGGAAGACTTAAGTAGGAGCATAGAAATTTAAGAATCTTAAGTCCAAGATTAGAAAACATAAGTTTATGAAGATTAAGACCTTAAGTACCAGGAGACCCTTAAGTTTAAGGGCTAGGACTTAAAGGTGTGCATGGGAGAGCATGAGACATCATTTGCATTAAGTAATATGCACTCCATGTTTGGATAGTCTTAAGTCGGGACCTTAAGAACATGGTATTGCTAATTTGGTCTAAACTCTACGTGTTCTTAAAGGATAAGTCCTAAGTAAGAGCGTGAGTGCTTAAGAACCTTAAGTCTAGAGGTTGTGTCCTTAAGGATATGGGGTCGATCAAGAGTGAATTCTTAAGTAACATACATATATCTTAAAGACTAAGTGTTACGGCTTATGAAGGATAAGTGTAAGTGTAGAATACCGTTTGTCTTAAAGGGTTAAGCATAGAAGAGTGAACTTAAGTGGAGATTTAAGAGGTCAACTAGTTAAGACTTAAGTTAACTTGTATGTGTGATTTTTGAGACTAACCCTTGTCTTAAGTACGTGATCACGTGGATCGAGTGGACGGACGTGAAAAGTGGATTGAATTGCATGAGGTAAGACTTTGAATTATTAAAGGACTTAATTAAGGAACCAATGCAATGAGATTTAATCAAGTCTTCCATTAGCTTAGCATGGCATAGGTTTAGGAGTTAGTGACACAAGCACAATCTTAAAAGGAAAAATGTTTCTTCTTAAAGCACGAGAGATCCTTTGGGGTTATACTTTGAGGATGTACCCCTTAAGAGTGAGGCTAAGAGCCCTATTTTCCTAAAAGATAGATAGATAACCTGAAAAATTAACCAAGAGTACAACTTTAACTACACAATTAACCTCTCATTACTTAAAACTAGGCGTATGATCATCCCCGTAACGAATCCTATGAGGTGTGGGTATACTTGGGTGTTTTGTTGAAGTGGTAAAAAATCATCTTACAGTAGGCACCACTACGTATACGAGTGTATCATAAGGTGTTATGATGTTGAGCAATCGACAAGTTCTCCATGGCCATGGGCATAGCCCGCTTGAAGAACTCCGCTCCATCCCATAAACACTAGGCTTACACCTCTGGATCGTCGATATTCACAATTGTAGCGAACTTTTCCCGAACGGAACTTGGTAAAATTAGCTCCCGCGCGTACAACAACTACTACGGACAGAATGTAGCTAGAGAAGCATGTCGGCTAATTTGGTACCCCATGGTGATCCATGGTATCATTGGATCCCAATCATGGTGGTCTCTCTAAAGTAATACATACTTCCAGAGGCCCTGTTTTACGCTCTGAACCACACGCTCCACCAAACCGTTTGCTTCTGGGTGATCCCGAGAAGTTGTACGATGGTCAATCAAAGCCTTGGTACCCAAAGCTTTGAAAGCCTTAAGGAACTCACGCCCTTGGTATGTCGAAATCTCATCTAAGGCTCCAAAATAAGCCAAACCCTGGTTAAGGAATGCCATGGCCGCCAACTCTGAAGAGTTTTGCGATAAAGCTACGAACTCAATCCACTTGCTGAAATGTTCTACCATCACCAAGACATATTTGGCTCTGCGTGGAGTCACGACAAGTAGACCAGCAAAGTCCAAAGACCACCGGAATCCTAGTCCCATAATGGACAAAGGCTGCGACAGTAGTGATAAGGTGTTGAAGCAGGATCTAACCTGATCATATACTTCACATTGAGAAACATGCGTGACGACCTGCTGATATATGTCGGTCCACCAGTATTGGCTATGCATTATCGAATGAGTCTGTTGTACACCAAAATGTCCTAGGTCTTTGTGTACTTGCTGTACCAACAAAGCCCTCTAATCTTACCTTGGAACTATGCGCCTAGTCCCATCTAGTCACACCAAAAATAGAAGGCCATTCTTCCAACAAAATCTTACTATTTGGTGGCCAACTCTATCACGCTCCATAGCAAAAAGAGTTGGGGAAGTGTCCCATGTTGTAGCTTGTGCAAGACTGGACCGTCTTTCCAGACATCGCTAACAACTTGGGCCCTATGCGGTTCCTCATTCGTTGCCAAATTAGGCAACGTTGATGCGGAGCTAGACATCAATGTGAAGTAAGCCGCTGCATGCCACCCTAGGACTGACTCCTTGCCACGCTCCCCATGCCACGTGGCACCAGTCATATCCTCCTCCTCATGACTTGGATAGCAAGATAGACCATCCGCATCCAAGTTCGTGATGTCGGCCTAATGTACAACCTCAAAGTCATACTCCTGAAGCAAGAAAGCCCACCAGGCGAGCTTGCCAGTAAACTTGTCAGACTCCATGAGCCACTTCAAAGGCTGATAGTCGGTCACCAACGTAAAACATTGCTCATACAAATAGGGCCTAAAATGAGCTATGGTCCAAACTGCAGCCAAGGCCTCTCCCTCATAGGACAAATAGTTGGACTCCGCATTGTTGTTGTTCCTAGGAATTAATGCCACAATGAACTCCCGTCCCTCATCATCCTTCTGAGTCAACACAGCCTCCAATCCTACAACACTCGAGTCTGTGTGCAACTAAAAGGGTCATGTAGCATCCGGACGCCGCAACACAGGCGCTGAACCAAGCTTCACTTCAAAGTAGCAAACGCCTACTGGTGCTCCTGTCCCAAAGTTCATGGCTGATCCTTTCCCGTGAGAATAGTCAATGGCTTAGCAATCAAGCTAAAGTTCTTGACAAACCGGCGATAGTAATTTGCCAAGCCAAGAAAAGCTCTAAGTCGTAACACGTTGGTTGGGGCATGAATCATCTACAACGCATCCACCTTGGCTTGTTGCATGCCAAGACTGTCTAGGACAATCATATGTCCCATATATGGCAATCGGTCGTGGAAGAACTTGCATTTGCCATGGTGCAAGCGTAATCTCCACTGCCGTAACCTCTCGAACACGGCTTGAAGATGCCTCACATGTTCTTCTGGGCTACTACTAAAAATGATAACATCATCATAGTAGCATCGGGCAAGCGGTGAACCGGTCAACACCCGGACCATCACCCTTTAAATTCAAAGGGTGCGTTCTTGAGGCCAAATGAGAGAAACTTCCAATGATAGAGTTGATCTCTCCCATCTTGATCAATTACTTAAAAATGCATTCTTCACCCGGTCATCCACCATCAATGGTAACTGGTGGTAACCAGACAACAAGTCTAGAGTACAAAATACTCTAGCATGGCCCACCGCATCAAACAACTCCTCGAGCGTGAGCATGGGATACTAGTTTGACTTGGTCTTGCGATTGACCGGCCTATAATCCCCACACATCCACTTTTCTGTCTTATTGCCAAAGATATCCTTCTTCAATGGCATAACGTGGAACAAACATACTCGCCGTTAGAGAGCTCAATCAAGCTAGCGGCCAACAACTCTTGACAATGAGTCTAAACCCCAACTTTCTCTGAGAAATTGAGCTTGTATGGTCGTCGGAAGATTAAATGGTCGTCCTCCAACTGGATGTGTATCAATTTGCCTCTCTATCCTTCTAAATTTTGGAGACTAAAGGCAAAACAACTACGATACAAACGTATAAACGCTCGTACCCTTCGTGCCTTGGCACATGTTAGATGTGGCCTTAAATCCATAGGCCAATTATCAAACTTCGTGGTCTCCTTCTCCATCGTAGAAGACTCTTGCAAGTCGTCGGGTCAATACTCCTCTAGTTAGCACTTAATTGTCATTAAATACTTCCAAAATTATTGTTATTAAATACTCTTACAATACCTTTCGGAACTAATTTCTGGACAGCTCGAAGGTAGTTTTATTTATCTCTGATCCTCCTCAGAGATTCTTCTGGACGATTTAAACGAGTTATAGGAAGGCCATCGGTCCTATTTGTATAAATGGCCGGATTCCCCACTGTCTTGTGACTTAAAGTGGCTAGACTCCCACTGCCTTGTAACTTAAAGTGGCTAGACTCCCACTGCCTTGTAACTTAAAGTGGTAGATACCCACTCTCCATACTCCGCTAGCCGGTGGACGATTGTTGCTACTAGGCTCACGCTCTCACAACATCCGGATGGCCATTCGGACGCTGTCACGTAGAGGCAAATCTGGACTACAACAACATTCCGGTCAATACTATGGTGGTTCTACAGAGTGAGCATTAAAGTTTGCAAGAGAGGTTCCTTCTAGACATACACATCAGGCTTTTTCCCTATCGTAGGTGGAGATTCCGGCCTCAATCTAAATCCGGGTTCACACCGATATTCTGTGCTTTAGAGACTACGAGGCACACCTCTGTAATACATCTCTCCCCCTCTTGGCAACCACTGGACCCTGAAGAATGTCAAGTTTCTACCTAATTTTTTCTTGAGCTCTAATTGATGATCTCCCAATGCAAGTCCCAACCGGTTTCCTCAATATACAAATCCTTTAACACACCATGAAAGAATTCAATCACCATATCCTAACCACAATGGATCCGTTCCTCACAAAAACACACTCAACACCACAAGTTTGAGTTAACCAATAGGGTGATAAGTTGAAGAAAACGCTCTTAGCAAGAGAAAACAAGATGATGAGCTTCCTGAAACTCATCTACTATGTACCAACTAGATTTCCTAATCTTTGTCTACCTTATTTGCAAGAAATCCAAAAAATCTTATTCTAACATTAAATAGGCCTTGTCCAAAGAAGTTCGAAAATCCCGGCTTAGGTTTGAAAAGTTTGAATCTGAGATCTGGATTTCCCGCTCCTAACAGGTAAGGTAGTTATGAAATTCCTTAGTCTAAGGTTTGGTAGCCGGGTGCAATTCTGAGCCGCATCGTTAATTGCTACATAACCTAAGTAACTAAAAATTCCCTAACTCTAATCCTAGATCTAACTATCGAGTCTTCTGGACACTCTTATTTTGGGCACTCCTATCCCTAGGAATTTGTCCATGACGACCTTTGCCTTCCCTGTCTTCTCTGTAGACGATTTCGGCACCTGGCTCTTGCTTCCGGAAGTTGGAGTAGTCAGCTTTCGGTCTTCAATGGGTGGCACCACTCGCATCCCCTTCTCTGCCGTGCCGGTCGAGGTTCCCATCATGTCCCTGGACACTGGAAGTCTCCTCCGGAAGTCCTTTGGACAGTGGGAAGGTCGTCTTCCAGAAGGTGGATGCGAGAGAGAAGGAAGGAAGCCGGAAGAGTGGAGGAGTCTCTTGGAAAGGCGTTTCGGGGAGGGTGTCCTTCCAAGACTTGAGTGTCTCTGTGCTGGGCAGAGGGAGGTTACTCCAGCTCATGGGCCACGACGCGTCGCGAGTACTCAAAATCTCCTTCTCCTTACTGGAAAGCCTCCGGTGCTCTGCTTGACAGCCCGACTTCATGTGGTGAAGAACCGATGTCGATTGGGGAGGTGGGCGCCACGGGTTCTTCCAGGACTATGTTGATGACCAAGAGCTGCATTTCGCTCCAAGTCTTTTCCATCTTTCAACCGTGATCCATGAGTAACCGGATGATCTGGTCCCGATTCATCTTGCTTTCCTTCTCGAATCGTACGTTGAAGAGAAGACTCCGGTTGACCATGTCAACTGGAAAACTCAGCGCCGCCTAGACTTCTACGAGTGTCTGTGCCGATGCAATGACTTTGTCATCTGCCTTCTTCCGAGCTGTTGGTGCTTCCGCCACTACCGCTTCTGCCATCGCTAGTTCCTACTGAAGCTTTGTACGCGCTTGGATCAAAGGGGCCTACTGCTCCTCCAACATGCTCAGCCGGGCTTCCGTGTATCGAAGGTCCCTTAACTGCGGAAGGATATCCTTGACCTCATCCACCTTCAGCTCGGTTAAGATTTCCTTCACCAGCTGCATGCTATCCGCAGTGAATTGGTTAAGCAGCGCGGTCCGCCATGCCATGTGCTTAAGCAACTCCATAATATCCTCTCCTGGATTTCCGTTGAGTTCGGCAAGATCCGCCTCAAGTACTCGCCCGGTCGGGTGGATAGGCCGGCACATTTCGGATTAGTTGAGGCAGTCTCAAGCTGAGTCAGTTGAGTTGCCTCTGTTTCTACCTCCGACTCCACTAGTCAACTCCGTTTCCGAGTTCAAGGGGTTTCGACCAGAGGGGCTCCACTGCTTTGAGCTTGTCTTCTGAGTCAGTTTCTAGTTTGCCATGATTCTGAATGTTCAGAAGTTCCTCGTACCCATCCTACTCCACCGGTATCAACAACTCGTGCTTGACGTAGAGGTGAGTCACGTAAGATGGGAGCGGCGATCCGGTCTTCATCGTTCGGAAGAGGCCCTTAACCAACCTCTCGATAAGGTCATGCATTAGCGAGGCCGAGTCATTGGTGATCTTCTCTCGCATTGCTCCTAGGAAAGTGCATGCCCACTTGGACACCAGCCTTTTGGGCTTCTCCGGATGGAAGATGGGGTTCAGGAACCCTACAACTATCCGCGTTTGGAGATCGTTGAGGTCACTTGTGTTGTAGCCGTCCTTTGGGTCGATGTTACGACGGAACTCCCCTTCAAGAAACTCGTCGGTTCTTTTCGATACCGTCGTTTCTATTTCGGACCTCACAAAAGCACTTGCTACACAAAATACTTCCGGATGCCAAAAAACAAATGAAAATTGGAGGCAAGACAGAGCGAGAAAGAGAGAAAAAGCTGAAAACGACAAATGGTGAAGCTTTCCTTTTTTTGAGCCCTTTGCCGGAATCTAGTTTCTGAAGAATTGTCGTCTTAGTATAAGTCAAGGAAGAATGGATGGTGATTTTTTATGAAATTAGGAACACCCCCATTATAAATAGATAGTTTTACTAAAAACTATCAAAAGTCCTCGTTGCCTAAGATTGGAAATCCTAAAATTGCTAAGAAGGAATTTGGGTATCAATGACCAGATCCCGGTCTCGATAGGTTATCACCAGGATCAGGATCTAATGGTCAGAACAATAACCAAATTCAATGGTCATAACGGACCACGAATTTGGATTCAGGTAATGATTACCGGATTGGAAATAAATAGTTAATCCTAGGGTTCTTCCTCTCATCTTTCTTAGTGTGTTTGGGGTTGGTTAGCGACAAGCAAGCGAGCATGGGCAGCTAAGGATTTGTGTGTGAGAGCATTGTAGCCACGATTGTTGTCGTTTGCGGGTTGAGAATCAAGAAGTGCGGGTTAGGGTTTGAGTGCGGATTCATTTGCAAATCTTTTGGGAAGAATCCGCGTCTGAATTCAGTGGAGGGATTGCTGAGATGACGCTTAAGAAGGCGACTAGCAGTAGGGCGGCGATTGAATCGATTGTGAATCTCCGGAATGTGGTTCCGGTGATTCCCGAATTTGAGAGCGACCGTAAGGCGCTAGATGCGGATCTAGAGAGGATGGGTTGTTTGGGATTCTAGGAGCAGCCATGGGATTTCAGAGACGACGTGATGGTCCAAGACGATGTGGAGCGCTGTGTACAAGTTCTCAACGCGAGGAGAAGGTATGTGTTCACGTCGAGAGTCTTTCATTAATGGGAAGTTCACCCGGAAAGCAGATCCGAAGGATGGACTGACCGTGGCGGACTGCAAAGATCTGAGGGTCGAGAAGATGATAGAGTTCTTACTCCCAATCCTGTATCCGGATCGGCCCTCTAAGACAACTATAACATTGGCAACACAATCTGGGGAGCGTACATGGGTGAGAGGCAGGTGGCGTGGGGAGATATTGTAGGAGATTTGGTAAGTAAATTCCTAACCAGATTGGGGAAGGTACGACCTACCCCAGTCTCCCCATTCCTGTATCATCTCTACCAGCATAAGGATCTACTGCACAACAAGGAGAAGACCGCCTACGAGACGACAAAGGTGCTAGCAAGCGATGGCTGAGAGGATGCGGAATCAGATGCGGATCTTGGAGAGGAATTGGATTCGGATTTGGATTCCTCCAAAGACCACATCCACCGGACATCAGCCAACACGAGGAAGATGAGGAAGCTGACGGAGAGGAGCAAAACCACTCCTCCGATCCGTAGAAAGAAGGTCAACAAGGAGAGAGAGGATGAAGACCCTTTCAACATGATCGCGGAAGGGTACAAGAAGGCCAAGAAAACCTATGAGCGGATCGAAGAGATCCTGGCTAAAGCATGCCAGATTGCGGAAGACATGGAGCGGATGAGTTGTGCGGGCATCAGGAGAAGAACCTACAATCCTAGAATGTGCAGAAGAGAACCACAACCAGAAGATGAAGACCGTCATGGACAAGAAGAATGAGAAGTTGGCTGCAGCGATGAGTAAAGTGAACGATTCAGCGCTTGCTCTCACCCGTATGACAAAATTTGTGCAGCAACTCGGCGATGTGTTGGTGATGGCGAGGTTGTTCGACGTCGGATTCACCGAGGCCCGGAAACTTGACAGTTCGATGGCAAAGAAGCTCATCAGGGTGCTGGTGGAATACCATTCGAAGATGGAGAAAGTACTAGAGGAGTGCCAGAAGATCCATGTAGGGATCTTCCGCGACATTGGGAAAGGTAAGCGGAAGGTGTCTCCCGAGTTAGAGCCGATGGAGGCGCTTCCAAAAATGCTCACGGTTTCGGAATCGGAAGCCGGATTCCGAACTCCTGGTCAGAAACCCAGAAAGCGGAAGGACGAAGTCCCTCCGCTGTCTTTTCTGAAGGTGAGCGTTCAGAAGGGGAAGATGAGTAGGGTAGAGGACGACACTCCAGACTCGCGGGTTTCTAAAAGGCTGACCATGTTCGTTTCTGAGAGGGTAACTTCTATGGGGGAAACTCGGTCAGCTTTACAGACTATCAACTAGGAAGTCAAGGAGAGGGCATCTGCAAGCCAAAGGATTGAAGCGCAGAAGCCGGAAGACGAAGGCAAAGAAGATAAAGAGGCCTCACCTCAAGTCAGAACTTCAACGGTGAAGCTCTCGGACTCTTCGGGGAGGACGAAGGTCAGAATCAGGAAAGCAAGGAGTAGGGCTATACCCTGCCTTGTGCACAAATAACTAGCCATAGGTAATTAGAGGTCTAGTGGTAGGATTAAATGATCACAATGGTGACCCTGTAATTAAGATTCTTACCCGAAATCGGAACTTGTTCCGGGAAAGGTGGATCTGATCCGTAACTTTTGAATCTCGTTGGTGCAGGGTTGTCATAACGGACGGGTTGAGGTGATCGGACGGGACAACCAGACGGGCGATCCAGACCGGACACGCGGACGGATCGGACGGATTGCTTGAAGTGCGCCCAGTAATTTTATGTAGGTAAGAAATTTTTTATGTGATGGAAACGTCACATTCAGACGTGTCACGCCACGGTGGCGCTAGGGCGAGGATGTCTCCATTTAGGGCGGGGATGCCCACCCTAGGGGCACGGACTTCTCCGCCTCACGGAGGGGACGCCTCCATTAGGGGCAAGGACGTCCCCGCCCCTCATGGAGGCGTTCGTGTCCCTGCATCATTCACCTAGAGGACCTTAATGTCTGAAAGCAAAATATGTTTATTACATTAAATCATTTCACGATATAACAACAATGCCTTGATTTCATACTTCCAAACCAAGTAATATCGGCACTAGTTATCTAAGAAACTTTTTAATCTCCTAGCTTCTTCTATGAATTATCACAACTCTCTTGATTTCGCATACATATACATAGCTACTTTTCTTGTCGCTTAATAATTCAAACGACCCGATCTGCGCACTCTTTCGGTGGACGGGCCACCCATAACCGCATCTTGAAAAACGATATCATCATCATCTCGTACCTCATCGCAATCTTGACGGTTGTTATCATTAGCACCTTCATCGCTCTCATCTTTGTATTCTCCATTGCTACCATCCGTAGTCCAAAAGCCTTCTACTTTAGAGTCGTCATTGCGAAGCTCTACGAGAGTTTCACCATGGCAACGCGAGCGTCTGAATCTCTTTTGTCCATGTGCGTGAGTATCATCGCCGTTGGAATTTATGGTTGGGCCGCTGGTAGGACGAATTGCTCGACTCGGAACAACAAACGCCGGAGTTGATGAAGAGCGTCCTGGAACATACGTGTCCAAAAACGATTGTACAACCATGTTCGGATCTCGTGCCCCTATTCCAATGAGGGGACGTCTACGAGGCCTTGAGGATGATGCTTCGCCGTTATTTCTTCCTCCACGGCCTCTAGCCGCTCCACGGCCTCTAGACCCTCCACAGGCATTAGTCCTTCCACTGCCTTGTTGATATTGACCCATTGGATGAATTGGCCCTGCTCTAGCGGCCAAAGGAGGTATATTATTTCTGGCAGTAGTAGCGGAAGTGTTTAGACCCGTCCCCTCAACGCCTACACTTTGTTGGAAAGGTCCATACATAGCATTCGCCGTTCTAGGAGAAGAGAAATTCCGGGAAGGCGGCGCTGGTACATTCTGGTCATTAATATCCGTAGGCAACACCACAATCGGAGATGGTTGTGGCTCAAGGTCCTCTGTGAATGCAAAAGCATTCAAGGGGTCTAAATATTCCGGATCAAAACGCTTTCGCTGATAAACAACCCTGTCATTTCTTGGAGTTGTCCCTACAATTGTTGTGTTTACAACATTTGCGTTAGAGTCTCCTTGAACGACTCCAGTGCTATGAAATGATGCACCCATTCCAATAGGACTCTCCTGGCCATACCGGTTTTCAACCGATCCTTGGTTGTTTCGAGTCACAGTATTTACTACGTTCTCTCCGGCTCCGTTGTTGTCGGCATCTCCATTTCCACCTCCATAATTTGATGGGGAATTGTCATCGTCGCAAACATTCCCGACATTGCCTCCCTATTTTCAGGCTCTTCAAGGTTAGTCACATTTGGGAGGTCGCTCTCTGAGGAAGTAGACAAAGGATGCACTTCATGAATGCTCTCATTTTGAGGAACATGAGGCAAAGGACTGCAATGAGGACTTCGATTCCAAGATCCCCAACGACCTTGACCCAATTCTTCTTCTACATTATCATTATCTCCGTAATAGTTTCTCGTTTCCTCAAGGTGATCAGCGCCTTCCGCCCAAAGATTAGGGCTCCTCCGGTTCTCTAGCAGAGAGCGGAGAGCTTCCATATTGTGCTCCTCCTCATCCTCGGCTATCAACACATCAAATTCACGATTATGTTCATCCACCGGGACCGGCCCCATGGCATCTGGGTCGGAATCCTCCGAGTGAATATTCGCATCGTACCATCGAATGGGATCGGCCCCTGGTCTTTGTTGAAGGCATCGGCTATTGGTATTAATATACACCAATGACGCAGCCTTTTCCGGCGCTAATCGATTTTGGCTCTTGTTGTGGACAAAACAATACATACTCCAGTTTCGTTTGCAAGAGCTAGCTCAACACGTAAGGGCTAGAATACGAACAACTATTTTAGACAATGCCTTGTCTGCAATTCAGGCCCACCATTGGTGGAGTTGAAGCTTTGTGTGGCGGATGTTAGATGGCTCGGTAGGGCCTTTTGGTCATGTGCCCTCCTCGTACTGTGTTAACTCAGATTTGACGTCCTCATAAGAGATGTCTAATACCTCCATCATTTTGCGAACAACCTGATTCAATGCTCTTTGTGCGATTCCGTCAGCCCTAAGCGCCACATTATCCTTGAGGTACGGATTCAAAAGAGCCGCGGCGAAGTGAACATTGCTAAAAACCATTTGCCACCGAGCATCAAAAGATTGCTCAAGAGTGCATGCTATGTCAGCTCGTAGAGTAAAGGGTGACTCTCTCAAAGAGTACACGTGTTCTCTCAAATTATGCATCACCAGCCACGCACGACCCATGGCAGGTTTGCGGCCATCAAACACACGCAATGCCTTCAAAACATCCTCAGTCATGTGCACGTACTTCTGACATCGTTGCCAAAAGGCCACATCTTCGATGGTGAGCACCACATTACGCAAAGCGGTTGTTGCTTGCTCTCCATTCTGTCTATTCCGTAGGGTTGCAAAGTAGTTTACAACACGGGGGTGGTCTTTCAACTGCTCCAACACTCCTTTGAGTCTCACCAATGGATCCAACATAAGGAAATTACAAGCGAAGCGGGTTCACTCAGCACTACAATATGCAGGTTTGGACTCAACTCACAAAGTGTCCCCATTGTCGCATGATGGTTTCTAATATATTGGCACAATTTCTTTGCCCTCTCTATCAAATCTTTAAATTCTTGGACCTTCGCCCAATCTTCCAACATGAGATCCAATGCATGTGCCATGCACCCCTGCTTGTGAATGTGCGGGTATGCGAGAATAATATCATCGACCGCTCCAAGCATGTTGGCAGCATTGTCTGTACAAACCTGTGTCACATTCTTGGAACCCACCTTCTCAATGTAAACTTTCACTTGGTCCGCTATGTACCGCATGGACTTCTTCTCACCACTGGTGTCTATGCTCTCCAAGAATACGTCACCAGTGGGGCACGACATCATTAAATTCATGAGGGGCCTCCGATTGACATCATCCCAACCATCCGTGCATATGGACACCCTATAATTCTTAATTGCAAAACCAACTTTGGCTCTCACTTTGCAACCTCTTAGGTTCAATCAACTGGTGATATGAAGGAGGAGTGCACTCAAACTTTGCCACGGATGTTGCCCTCACCGCATCAATGAACGCATGATTTTGCACCACATTAAAAGATACATTCGCCTGATAGAAAAAGGTCGCCCACTTCCCATCAAGTTCCTTCCTCTTTGCAATGTTAAAAGCATCAAGCATCCGTTGTTGATGTAGTTTCCCAGATCTAGTGGAATTTGAGGCGGCAAGACCACCCGACATATGTGAAGGGTCGTTTCCTTCAGAGAGATTAGGCACTCCTTCTTGAGGCCCACTTGTTATCCCACCTGCCACATTAATTTGAGCGTCGGATTGGCTTGAAGTGTCAATAGTTGGTGCCCTCGATGGACTACTTGGACCTGAATCTCCGCCATACATGTCCTTGCCCGTCATTCTTTGCGGAACAATGTTTCCACAATTGACAAATCGATGTCGCACATTGGAAGCTACAACAAATCGACCTCTCTGACTTGGCGCCATATCCAAAGTGAGCGAACGCACGCTCACGTTTGTAGCTAAAAGTAAAGTTGCAGAAAACACAACTCACTTTGCCCCCGTTGTCACCAAAATTGTACCAAGGTTCCCATTCTTTTGTTTGCTTCCTTTGACTTCCCATTGCATTCACGGCTTATGCCAAATAATGTGCAAGTCCCGTCTAAGCCAAAATACGGGGCTAGATATAGTATAGAATCGGGTGAAAAAATGAGTTCCGGTAGCCTTGGTGCATTGTTTGAACCAATTTTTACATCACCTCAACCGCACACCAGTGCCGCCTGCCACCCAAGTAGACTCGCAAGGAGCTCAAACTGAATTGAGGTCCAAGGGATAGAGGCCAACGTGACGAGCGTGAGGACAAACGGCCCTCCCCGATCCTTTTATACACGAACCAAGAGCGGATGGGACCTGATGCGCCAAGGGCATGGATGTCTCCGCCCAACTAAGGGCAGGGGCGGGGAGGACCCCCCAACCTAGGAGATGGAGGCCTTTGGGGCATTTTGGGTGCTTAGGAACTCCTCCTCTCTATGCGGCGGGTGGAGGTTTTAATATAGGATGCCTTACTTTTGGTTCCGACAAGATTGCGACGCACTTAAAATTACAAGCAGATTATGTATAGGAAGGAAGGCTAAATGGAAAGTACGACTTTTGTCTTTTGACGACATGCTCTCCAAGAAAGAACACCTTTATTAGCTCCCTTTTATATTTGGGGCGGACATAAGACACTAGAAATGAATGCACCGCTTGACATAGGAAAATGGAAAAATATTGAAAAGATTAAGGAGATTAAAATAAGAGACTTTTCAAGTTTTGTAAGAATTTAATAAATCAAGTGTTGAATAGCAAGGGAGCTATGCAAGTCCCCATCCATAAGGGGTAGTATAAGCTTCTAGTAGAATGTAATGTGGAAGTTCTCTAAATAAAAACTTTAAACACGAGTGCCCCAGAGATGATTAGGAATGTACCACATACCCTTAAAGAAAATAATAAATCAAGTAACGAATAGCATGGGAGCTATGCAAGTCCCCATCCATAAGAGGTAGTATAAGCTTCTAGTAGAATGTAGTGTGCAAGTTCTCTAAATAAAACGTACCATTACAAACAAAGAGGATATTTTAAAATCATATCATATTTAGAGCAAAATTATTGTTCAAATAAAAAATTGTTACGTCCCCAAACCTTTAAATACTCCTAGTCAGTGGTAACATTGGCGAAGGGCTCGTTCGGTCCTCCTCAGCCTACCACGTGCTTGTGCCTTTTTGCTTGCGACTTGGACGTGGGTTCCGTCGGAGTCTGAATCTGAAGTCGACGTGTTGGTATCGTAGTTGGGTGTGTTGTCCATCACAACCATGAATTTGCCCAATCCACCTTCCGGATACTTGCGCCATCCCATTGGAATTATTCCATATTCTGGGCGAGGAATTTTTATCTTCCCCGGCATCGACTTCAAAGTGGACCAATCCACTCTCTTGTTCAACTTCACCTCCGCATGAACACCCCGCGCAATAAAGAGATTTACTTTGTTGCGTCTGACAAATGGGACGTCGTATAACACCTGGTAAACTTCAATGCACGGATTTTTAAACGCCTCGTCGACGTAGTGTTTCAAGTATGCCTTGTAGAAGCGTCGGTGATAGTTGTGTCGCTCCTCTGGGAAAGCCTTGTCGATGTGGCACCACTCGATGAAGTTTCGCAATCATCAAAACTCCATGGCTCCTGTACGTCTTTCCAACCTCGAAAGGCCAACTTCGCCGGATTACGAAGAACGTGCAACCACTTCCGATTGGGGTTCCCTGCTTGTGCACGGGTCTTGTCTCGCTCCTCCTTGGCCAATTGTCCGGGTGAAGCCATGGTTTGCACGTGTTCTCGCAAATATTTGGTGTGAACGTTTTCCGCACGACGCCAACATCTAGCTCAATGAAGAGATGGATGGAGAGGAGTATGCGAGGTGAAGACAAATGTGGCCAAAAATCATTAAAATAGTCACTTGGTAGGGGCGGAGACGTCTCTGCCCCTACGTGGACAGGGGCGGGGACATTTGCTTGAAAAAATTGGGTGGGGGGACTTTCCCGTGTAACTCCAGAAGGAGGCGTTTGAGGCGCATTGTTGCTTGGCCGGGGCACTCCTTATCTCCATGAGGTGGGTGCACAATTAATTATGGGATGCCTTATTTTTGGTACTAAGAAGATTGCTTTGCACTTCAAATAACAGGCAGATTATGTCTTTCCCTAGTTATAGGGAGGAAGGCAAAATGGAAAGTACGACTTTTGTCCTTTGACCGCATGCTCTCCAATAAGGAACACCTTTATTAGCTCCCAATTAGTTTTGGAGCGGACATAAGGGATTAGAAATTATTTCCTTTCATATTTAAAAAAAAATCTTTTCTTTAGTGGAAAATAGCGCTTCAACCCAAGTCAAATATTTTCACATATTGCCACACATTGTCGGGCAAGGTACCAAAAACAAAAACGTCTTACCACATAAAACTTAGAGATTTTAATTTTTTATACTTTTGATTTTTTCCACAACAATATGTGGTGTGGACCTTCATATTGACCGTTTGGATCATCAATCTAAAACATATCAAGTATCTAAAAACTAAAACAATGATTGGCCATTTTTGAGCTTCCACTAATAGCATAGTTGACTTGAATAAGCTACACCCTTTTTCTACCTCTATCAATTGGTGTATAAGGAACTAACATCATCCTAAACACAATAGTAATGGATTTAGACCTTATGTAGTGCAAAAATTTGATACCAAGTGGAATCAAAGTCTTCTGATCCACCAAACGCGGGGAAGAAAATAAACCATTTGCTTGACTTCAAACACTATAATCTTTCAATCTATGCGGTCAAAATTTATGAAATTTTGTGGGGACATTAACAAAGAAGTATTTATTGAGATCCTACGGTTAGATGTAGAAATAAAAAGGTTTTGTCTCCCTTCTTAGGCATTATACTAGAGCCGAGCAGTTTTGAAGTGTTTTTGGTGCAAAATTGCCTTGGTCCTTTAGGGGTTAAAAATGTTTGGAGATTTAAAAATTGGTCCATACCATTTTTTTTACAAACGCACAAATCCTTTTGAGGCTTAAGTACATCCATAATCACACCACTATTATCAAGTAAAGTAGACACTACTATTCATATTTTTTACTATGTATAATGTAGTACAAAAATAGATAAATACATTAAACGCTAAAAAGCAGAGCACTGAAAGAAAAATGTACTTTTTGTACCGCAAAAACAAAAAAATACACCTAGTCAATATTCATCGGGCTATTAGTAGTGCCACTTGCCCCTGCCTCGTTGTTGTCTGCCTCTATATGCATCGGGAGGTCTTCATTCGAGCCTAATACAAGTCTATGAGACATCGACCGTGTTCTCCTCGCTGGTCCATCTTCATCCAACACGGCCCTTAGGATTTGGGATTGCATGAGGTGGTCGAGCGCTTGCCGTGTCCCTGGACTGTGTACATCAAGCAAGAAGTCGATTCCATCATTTCGGAAAATTTCTTTCCACTTTGATTCCGATAATTGCCTTAGTTCTTGCGGGTCCGGTTGGTCAACGTCGTGAGATATGCGATCCCCGTTGTCGTCTGTGATGCAAACTCCGTCAACGGCCCACAACCATTGCCGTGGATGAGGTCTGAATCGAAATTTCTCCCCGTTCTCGTCCCAATGGCCATTAAAGCATTGGTAGAAGAAATTTCGTTTTCATTGACCGTCTTTGTTCTTTAACGGGATCAAATTCTTGCACACCCGGACAATCTGCTCCAGGTCCCTTTCCCAACCCCACTCGTTTGAGAGGTTCATCTTATCCAACGAATGCATCTTCAGTTTCCAGTTGTACACCAAATCCTTTCCCCACATCTCTGATTGATTAGGGGCGTTCGTCACATTGAACTCCCAATGCGGGGGCATGTATGGAACTAATCCAAAAAGCTCGTCCAATCGCTCATGAAAAGGGGCCTTGCACAATGAGCACCGCCGGCGTACAACCATCAAGCTAATCAAGCAAAATGGATGGTACAAGTGCTCGCAAGAGCCTAGATGCATCCCACCTTCTGGACCAAATGGGTTTAGACAAATAAAGCATGTCGTATGGTCGGATACAAAGCTCGAAGGTTGTGGCCACAATAACATGGGGTTGCCCCGATGGTCAAGGGTGGATGAAACCTCTTTTTTGAAATCTCAATTGTAACAGGACCAATCGATGGTTGTTTGCCCATCGGTGGTTGTCACCATTGCCATTTCATCCATCTTGAAAAGATCATCTACGAGGGCCTACGACGTCAAACCAAACACCCTCTCTTGATTGTTTTTGGTATAGTTGTTGATTTTTTGGAATTCCACCACCAATTGTCGGGACCGATCGACCCTGAAGACGCAGGCCAACTTCCATTGATAGTAGTGTTCTACCAACACATCCAAGCCACTTTGTAGTCTTGAATTCTCTTCAAGCGCTTTAGCGAGTTCTTTGCCGCCGTCACCCACCGCACCCTCTTCTTTGTTGACCATAGCTTTGTTTGCGTTGGTAGGAGCCTCGTCAAACGACAATGAATCGTCTTGGGTTGGCACATGTACAAGCCCTTCCTCCTCTTGTCGTGGAGTCCAATTTTCTGTGGTCATTGTACTAGCTTGTAGGGCAAGTCGGAGCTCCTCCATATCACGTCGTTGCAGGTCAATAACAATGATTTTGTCATTGAATTCAACTCTCAACTTGCGAACCTCATCATGCAATGACAATAGTTATGTCCTCTTCCCTTCCAATTGGTTCGGCAAGGTTTGGATAGTGCTGGCAAAAATAGCAGCAGTAGGGGCTTCGAACGTTCGATCAACAATCGCAGGGGATTGCACCTGAGCTACAACTTCATTAATGGTATCGTTAACAACTACGTTAAGTGTCTCTTCCGCCCTTCTTCGTTTGGTGTGTGCTTGTATCCTTCGGCTCGTTGTGATTGGAACGTAGGAACCGTCAGAGTCTGTATCCGTGTTTGAGGGATCGATCTCGTACGTGTCGACCGGTTCAGTCTTTGCCATCAATTTGCCCAATCCGCCTTCTGGATACCTCTGTGTCCCCATTGGAATCGGTCTATTTGCGGGAGAAGGAACTTTTATGCTATCTCCCATGGCTTTCAAGGTGGACCAATCCACCCTCTTGCCAAACTTAATCTCTGTATGGACACGTCGCGCAAGGAAGAGATTTACTTCATTGTGTTTGACATAAGGGATGTTGTACAACACCTGGTATGCTTCAATGCACCGATTTTTGAACGCCATGTCGGTGCACTTCCATAAATTTGCCTTGTGAAAGCGTCGGTGATAATTGTGTCACTCCTTTGGGAAAGCCTTGTCGATATGGCACCACTCGATGAAGTTTGCACAATACTCGAAACTCCATGGCTCCGGAACTTCTTCCCAACCTTTAAAAGCCAATTTTACTGGATTTTGAAGCACATGCAACCTCTTCCATTGTTTGTTTCTTGATCGTAGTTGAGTATTCTTCTTTGCTCATTTTTGCGGGCATGGCCATGGGTGGGAAAAATCTGAATAACGTATGTGATGCAAATGGATGAAGTCCTCACACGACGCCCACAACCAACTCAATGAAGAGGTGGATGAAGAGGGAGTATGTGAGGCGGGGACAATTAGAGGCGGGATTGATATTATATAGCCGATAGACAAAGCACTGGTGATAATAACAAAATTGGAAAACATTCCAAGTTGGATTTACTTCGCCGGAAAGACTCTGACCAACACCAACGAGAGAAAGAAGCGCCGAGACATCATCAACGAGGTTGGAGGGTGTCCGGTGGTGCATCCAGGGATCATTAGACTTGCGTACATCCACCCAAAAAGTATGGAAGGGTACACGCTCTGGTGGAATGGGGAATCTCTGGCTTCTTTTTGGTCCAAGTATGACTCAGAAGTGGACGAATCATTGCAGTTTGAACAGATTGAGATGCATCCAAATACCGGGTTGTCTATTGAAGAGCTTCGGTGGGTAAAAACTTACCGCAAAAATTGACTGAACCTCGCGCTATCGTTGCTTGTCATTGTGGGAAAATGCCACAACGCGAATTATATACACAATGACCTCTCTCCATCGAATATTTTGCTCCACTTTGATGAGTGGAAATCCGATACAGTGTATGTAGGAATTTGAGATGGGGGGCTTTCTAGTCGGATTGTAGAGAATGAGCCATCAAGGTATGGTTATGAAAATTATGGAGCAGCTTCAAGAGGAGAGAGGGCGGCGACGGTTTGTGGCACCAAAACTGTTCTATGTTTTTGGAGAGCAAGGCTCCACCAACTTGCTTGAAGTCATGCAACGATCACTCCTCTACTCCAAGGTAGCATTTACATTTGCGGTGGGTTGGATTTTTTCTCGCATTTGGCAAGAAGAATGGGACACACAGTATTTCACCGCCAAAAACACGGAGCAATATGTACACCTGAAGCTACAATTGGAAGGCCTACGGAAAGATGTGAGTGAACGGTCTTCTGTGCCAGATGTTATAAACACATTACTGAAACCCCCCCACGGCTGGACTATGCCTCTATGTTGTTACCGACAATAGTTTTTTGTTGATTAGTTGCATTAGTTTTGCATGTGGTGGTTGAATAGACAGTACGGCATCTTTGTAGAAGAGTATGTGTACTTGGCAATTGCCATACGTCTCATTTAATCAATTTTGTATACATCCAATTTTTAATTTTTCAGTCTAAGATTTGCATTTCTTCAATCACCAATAATTAGGTATAAATATTTTCTTCACATATAATATGTCAATACGAAGCTATCAACCAGTGCACATGTGAACCGCTCTAATTCAAAGTAAAAAAATTCTTGCAAGACTCTATTGATAGTTAAAGTAGTACACCCTCCAAATTCCACAGTTTTCACTAACAATATATGGTAACTTTAAATACTATAATCTATTCCATCAACGGTTGGACGTCCCCGCCCTTGCGCTGGTAGGGGCGGGGACATCTCCGCACTGCCTCCCTCTTCTCTTTAGTCCTCGCCCCTACTTAAGCACGTCCATGTCTTGCGTGGCAGCGATGTGGTGCTAACCTGGCCGCCATGTCGCGTTTTTTTACCTTGATGGTATGTCAACTCTAGGTTGACTGTATCGGACGGGCAAATTGGACGTTCATCCAGTATGACAACCGTGGGTTGGTGGTTGTTAAGAAAGTCGCAGACCGGCTGTTAGGGACCGTTTTGTTTGATGGATAGGAGGCTCATCACGGGGTTCTAGGTTTTAAGTTTTGTTCCCAAAGGGAGGGCATTTACGATTTAGTTGTTAGTCGCGAGGCTCTTAGAGTCTCGTTAGTTGACCTAATCGTGAGAGCGTGGGGAGATTACGGACCTGGGTGGCTTGGGTTTTGGTGTGTAGGTCGGACGCCTTGCATGGCCGCCGCTGCAGCTAGAATCATGCTCCCGTTATCTTAATGTTAGGAAGAGGGTTTGCAAGCATCCAACTACATGGCACTATTCCTAAGGTTGTATGAGATGCGCTGCCCATTTTTAATGTTAAGTTTGCGTCCTTAATCTTGACACCTATCCATCTCTTTTTGTGTGAGCTCCAAAGTGGTCCTTGTCACGGACGTACGCCATTCCGAATGGTTGTGTAATCTTCGTGAAGCCTGGATTGCAGTGGAAAGGAAGAAGTGAGGGATCTCGGTTTTCTTTGGGATTCTGCGAGAGGATTAGAAACCGTAACTCGTTATAACCGAATCCAGATTCTCTAGGATTCATGTTGTTGTAGTAAGCAAAGGGTCGGAAAACCTCTTGCATGACCGGCTGTCTGGCAGCGTCCCTACAGTTGTGAGGAGGTAGACACCACCCTGGTGCGTGTACTTGTATAGTACTCTATTTACTAATTTTTTAACTTTTTACCTTCATTTATTGGATTTCAAGGTTACATCCAAAACCTTGTGGGAACGAATTCCCACAAAGACTCACCGCGTACCACCACAGCCCGTGATTGCTACTTGGTAGCATAGAAGGCATTAATGCCCTCAGACTCCTCACTGAAGGGATCCACAAAACATCCCGTGTCGTGATGATAAAACCGGGCAAATCTATCGTGGGCATCCTCTCGCCCAAAGTCCTCGGCCAAGGCTACAAAGACAAGCTGAGCACAAAGCTTCTAAATTGCATGCTTTTTCAAACAAAAAAAACAACTCCGCTTCTTTGATCTCTGTGAGATGTGGCACTGCTGCCCCTTGACCATCAGAGTCTTCCCCCAACATGTGTGGATGGTCACCCACATGACGTTGAACGGCAAAAGAGAGGCTACAAATCCAGACGAGGGTGTTGTGATCAATGGCTTGACCCAACAAATAACTTTGTCGGCCCTCAGAGAGATCTCGTGCGGCGGTGGTGCCTATCAAGAAGCCCATCGCCCGCTTCCTTTCATCCAGAGAAGGCTCCTTGTAAGTTTGGGAAGAAGAATCCCAAACCATTCCTGAACCACTTGCCCTAAAGGCGAATGACCATAGATTGCACATCAAAGTGGAAAATGCTCGCCGAGTGAAACCAACGCGGTTCACCACCGCCAATGGTGGTTCATCATCCTAGGTTACCTCCGTGAAAACACGATGGTTGTCCAAGATGTCATCATCTCACGGCGCATGGGCCATTGCACTTGAGTAAGTGCAGAGGTGAGCGTCGCTGATGATGCCATATTGGTCCAAATCCAACATGGCCGATGGGCGTAAGAGCCCAACGCGGCAACATCAACAAACGTGAGGGGACCAAGAAGGTGATGGATGTATGCTCCATCCTCACGCACCATTGTCCGTGTGTCCCCCAATGGGAGTATATTCTCAAAATTGTACCCCGGTGGCGTCAATTGGTGGATAATCCACCATTGGATGAGCCTGAGCAAATCTGCAAAGAGACTTGACCGTGTATCATCCAAGCCACGTCCACTGTCCGCCCGTGAATGGCCTTGGCAAAGCCATCCGGCAATCACCAAGTCCAAATGACTTAACCGGCGAAGATCATCTTCATCGATCAACGTCACATCACGTGGCAACTTGCCAAAACACCCTCAAATCGTAGAAGGTGGCAACTGCTCCGTATACAACGCCAAAAGACTCTGAATATGACGGTGAGCGGCATAGTTGGCTGTTAAGTCACAATCCACGTGGATATATCGTCGTACCTTGAGCCTGGCTTTTAACACATGTCCAAGCTCCGTCAATATTCGCATATAGCTCCACGAGGGTAATACCCTCATTTGGTGGTTGCCGCTGAATAGTGCGAGCCAAAAGCGGAGTGGAAGAGTCCAGTGAATGCTGTGAAACATCAAGAACGTCCATAATCGCCCGATTGCAACGAATGACCTCCAATTGGGTTCCCCAAAGAGGAAGTGGATACTTGCAATGACGTGCAGGGATCTCTACTCATATGTGTTTACGTGATTCCGCTACCTCCAACATTAAAGCATATGTCTGCTCTAAAAGCGTAGAACCACATGGCGAATCGAATGCCAAGGCACCACGGTTGTCATACTAGACGAACGTCCGGTTAGCCTGTCCGTCCGATTCGCCCGTCCGGTAGAGCTCTCGCCCATCCGATATAGTCAACATAGGGATGACCTATCCGCAAGGTAAAAAACAGGCGAAGTGGCAGCCACGTATGCACCAAAGTGCTCCCACGCAAGATTTAGACTAAAAAAATGGATAGTTGACTATGTAAAATAGTATATTAGGTGCGTGGATGTCCCCGCCCCAAAATAGTAGGGGCGGAGATGTCCCCGCCTCTCCCCGCCCAATTTTAGAATCAACAACTTTGAATGGCCATATCTCACTCAAAAATAGTCCAAACTAAGCATATGAGATGCTTCTTGGCATCTACAAAAAGTTTAGATGTCAAAACACACCTCAAACGCTTGATTTGGGCTATGCTTCAGTGATTTATGTCCATCCAAAGTTTTTTGATTCCAAAATTAGGCAAGGAAGGGGCAAGGACGTTGAGGGCGGGGACTCAATCCTTTGAAGGTAGTACAGGAACAAAGTTGGGCAAACTCCATTCCTGCCTTAGCAAAGGCCTTCCTTCTTCCCATGCGTTGGAGAACTATATTTATATTGTAAATTTAGTTTTCCTTCCAACTTCTAGGAAAGGACATAATTGCCGTGATGATTGAGGAATGCCTAGATCTTGTCAGAACCAAATATAGCGGCTCTTTGCTTTAAATGGTTCCATTGGACTTGCGAAGCTGAAGAAGAAGAAGAAGAAGAAGAAGAAGAACTACGGTCTTATACTGGGACCGGCGTGAATGTAGTGTTTGTTCATTCTCTTCACCAAGCATATTGCCACGGGACATAGGCTAGTGTGTATAGAACTACTTCCCCCTCTCGAGGATAAACACTTTTCTACTCTAAGTGCTTCCCTACACTAATTGCATTAGAGCCAACCGACATGTGATCTCCCCCAAGGACTTGGTGGGTTCCCATACAACGAGGCCGTGGGACCCCCCACCATAATTGGGTGGACTATGGTGGTACTTGAATTAGAATGTTGTATTACACTATTAACAACAAATTCTTTTTGACATTTTCAAAGAAGGTAATATTCTTTGCACAAATGAAACCTCCTTTGTTATCGACGGACAAATACCATTGAGCAATGTAGTTTAGAGGTAAAGACGTGTTTTTAAATGACTCATCTTAAGGTCATATTCAAATTTATCAAGCATAATGTCAAATCATCCAATGTCCATATATTTCTTGTGTAACAACCCTTTAACTTTACTTTACAAAGGAATTATGCAACTTAACTTTAGAAAGGAATTAATTAAACATGCAATGAGAGGGAAATATATGAATCCCCAAACATAAGGGGTAGTGTAAGCCTCTTACCACGGAGGAAATGTACAAGTTACCCAATAATAAGATGTTGCATGAGTGCCCCACAATAAATTAGGAATGTACCACTTATTAAAAAATGTATTGTTTCTTTCAACACTCCAACCCTCCAACCCTCCCATTAATTCATCCATAGACTTTCATAAAAAAAGACCTCCTTTTCATCCATTGAGAAGTAGTGAGAACCTAAATCAGTAGAATCTACCATTCAAATTTTGTACCTATTTTTTCCATGATATTTTATATGTACCAATTACATAGTTCTTTGACATTATATCTAATTATATATTACTTATAACCATATTTCACACTTTTAAAGCAATGTATGTTACATGTACTTTCTTTATAAAATTTATCCTAAGTGAATATATTTGCCCCTATTTTTTTATCGTTAGAAGTTTCTACAATTTTTGCCAGTGGCCCCTTCAAGATTACTTTTTATTCCCAACTTCCCCAAAATGTGTAAACGTGTTTTATTTGGGTTAAAATGGTTTTTTACAACATAGAAAATACTTTGTTTTGGGAATCTTAGAAGAAGGTAATACTCTTTATATATGAGTATTTTACAATTGAAACCAATATTAAGAAGGGGCATGGGAAGATAAACAAAAGGTTAAGAAACATATAAGTAGTTTGCACGTGTTAGAGAACTAAAAGTGAAACCATTTAACATTGATGTAAAAATAAATTCTCTATGTTCCAAATATAATACATATATGAATAGCAACAAATATTAAAAAGGAAATGTAATAGTTTCCATTTGAACAGAGATAAATTGATATTCCCAAAATATAAAGACGGCATATATATAGTTCAAAACAACGTCAAAATTACATTTATTTAGGAAATGATTTTCATGCAAACCATACAAAGTTCTATCGTTATTGTATATAGACATGAGTTCAAGAAAGAAGTTAATAGTTATGTTCTATATTGCTAGAAATTTTGCTAGAGCTTCTATTCACATTTATATTTTTTGTGCATCTATATGTAAAATAAAAAACATTTGGTCGTGTGTCTCTCCCCTACATCCATTGCTTTTACAATAGACATGTTTAATGTGACCTTTTGAAAGTGTCACCCTTAGAAGCAAAGCCTTAGCAAGGTTTAATCAATTTAAAGGTAAATTGACACCATTTGGTAAGAAATGTTGTGAAGCAACCACTTTGACTTTGGAACATTGTGGCCTTTAGAGGATGCTTTTGAATGCACCATCTTTCTCTCGGGTTGAATTAGGTGATAAATAATCATAACCCCAACAATTTCAAAAAATATATTTCAACCACCATATGCTTATGAAGAGTAATTCCTGGATTGTTCCAAAGAGGTTGTTACACAAGAAATATGTGGACATTGGATGATTTGACATTATGCTTGATAAATTTGAATATGACCTTAAGATGAGTCATTTAAAAACACGTCTTTACCTCTAAACTACATTGCTCAATGGTATTTGTCCGTCGATAACAAAGGAGGTTTCATTTGTGCAAAGAATATTACCTTCTTTGAAAATGTCAAAAAGAATTTGTTGTTAATAGTGTAATACAACATTCTAATTCAAGTACCACCATAGTCCACCCAATTATGGTGGGGGGTCCCACGGCCTCGTTGTATGGGAACCCACCAAGTCCTTGGGGGAGATCACATGTCGGTTGGCTCTAATGCAATTAGTGTAGGGAAGCACTTAGAGTAGAAAAGTGTTTATCCTCGAGAGGGGGAAGTAGTTCTATACACACTAGCCTATGTCCCGTGGCAATATGCTTGGTGAAGAGAATGAACAAACACTACATTCACGCCGGTCCCAGTATAAGACCGTAGTTCTTCTTCTTCTTCTTCTTCTTCTTCTTCTTCTTCAGCTTCGCAAGTCCAATGGAACCATTTAAAGCAAAGAGCCGCTATATTTGGTTCTGACAAGATCTAGGCATTCCTCAATCATCACGGCAATTATGTCCTTTCCTAGAAGTTGGAAGGAAAACTAAATTTACAATATAAATATAGTTCTCCAACGCATGGGAAGAAGGAAGGCCTTTGCTAAGGCAGGAATGGAGTTTGCCCAACTTTGTTCCTGTACTACCTTCAAAGGATTGAGTCCCCGCCCTCAACGTCCTTGCCCCTTCCTTGCCTAATTTTGGAATCAAAAAACTTTGGATGGACATAAATCACTGAAGCATAGCCCAAATCAAGCGTTTGAGGTGTGTTTTGACATCTAAACTTTTTGTAGATGCCAAAAAACATCTCATATGCTTAGTTTGGACTATTTTTAAGTGAGATATGGCCATTCAAAGTTGTTGATTCTAAAATTGGGCGGGAAGGGACGGGGACGTCTCCGCCCCTGCCATTTAGGGGCGAGGACGTCCCCGCCCTAGCGCCACCGTGGCGTGACACGTCTAAATGAGATGTGTCCATCATAGTAAAAATTTCTTACCTGCAAAAATTATTGGGCGCACTTGAGGCAACCGGTTCGAACCATCGGCCGGTCCGGTTTGGACCGCCTGTCCGGTTGTCCTGTCCTATCACCTCAACCTGTCCGTTATGACAACCTTGCAAGGCACTACACCCAAAAGTAGCATTTGCCGTAGAAGTCACCGTGCTAGCTACAAAGACAACCGGAAAGAGTTCCTTTCTGCCATCACCAGCAGACCACTCAGGCCTAATCCATGCCTCTTTTGTCCAATTATTCACCCCAAAATCAAGGGGATAAAATGCCTGCTCACCTACCAAAATGTCATAGTTGGTGGCGTCAGTTACAGCGCACTGGAGAGATATGTGGGAGAACAAAGGATCGGATTCCACGCCAAACATCAATTGCAACGGATGTCAGGTACAGCCCATGGCCTTCTCCGTGCCCCCCCATTGATGTAACAATCGTAAATGGACAAGGCTCGAGGTCCAAAGCACCTAAACCCAAATCCAGGGCTAATTGCTTGCGGGCAATCATCATTGGTGGAGCTCTGGAGTCCAACATACCACGAAGAGGGGTAGCTCAACTGGGATTGCCGTCCGTACGACCAACCACAATGACTCGGTCATCGTTCACCAAACATACCACCGCTAGACGCACAATGTCTTGCTCTTGTGCCGATCAGGCCGCAATGACAGACAAATAAGCCACCCTAGTAACGAAGGGTTGATCCCTGGAGGACGACTCCATAGGTATGAAGGTGGCATTAGCCTCAAGCACAAAATTAACATGCGCCGCCAACTTTTCCCGCACTGCCACCAAACACTCCTTGGTGGATGGAGCCGACATTGCCTAAGACACCTCCAACAATGGCATGAGCACCTTGCCCTCCAACATACTAACCACTAAGTGAAATATGTCGATTGGTTGAAAATCCTATGTCAGAAAGTCCACACGGGCAAACAGTGGCAACTGCAACATCTTATATGCCAAGCGGAGTGTGGCATCTCCACGACTAGAAGAAACCGGTGGGACAGGGGTCAGAGTCGAAGCAACAGTAGAAGTTGCCGCATCCACAACGCTTAAGGATAGAGGTAATCAAGACCAACCAACGTAATTTAGCAAACCCGTACGGCGTGGACGGCCACTACTACTCGGCACTGAGGGAGAAGGCGCCACCGCCTGTGCGGTGGTCTGAGCATTGCCACTACCTCCCGTGAAGCACCATACAAGTCGCGATCTAGGGCTGAAGATGAGCGATGATCCCTCACCGAAGGCCGTGTGTGGGCCACTTATCCTTAAAGAAGCCATCGAGCTCATTTGCATCTTTAGCTCGACTAGATTAGCCTGAAGTCTCTTCACAACATCCGATCCAGCAGCCAAAGACTCTGGGCACTTCTCCAGGTGAAGAGCAAAATATTTTTCATCATTATGGCGAGACTTACCAGAGTGAGAGCATGTCACAAGCTTCTTTTTCCTTGCCCCCAGCCTTCTCTGCAGTCTTGGTTGCCTTGGTAATCTGCTTTGCCTTTGCCATACGTACCTCCTTCTTCTTGAAGAAATTGAGGTCCCCCTTGGTGTATCCCGCCTCCCTACAGGCCCAACAATGCACAACTTTTTAAAGTTGTGTCTCCGCCAAGCTACCGGTTGTTGTGGCAAGCTTTTTGGGTTTAGGAGCGTCCATCAGCACCGTGGCCAAATCTGTGGCCTCGCTCACGCCCAACGGTCTATCAAGTACCTCCACCTCAACAAACACCTGCACTAAAGTATCGTTCCCTTTATACCGAAATAGAAGATGTGGACTGATCAACTCCACCATCCACTTATACAGCTTAAAAATCAAAATCTTCACCAGCTAGCGCTATGTAAACACATCATTGGCTTCAACTGACAACCATACTAACGGTGTATACATAGAACGTGTGATAACCTCCTTCTCACGGCGGAAATCTTGGATGTGTTGCATCTAATCACGCTTGAAGCCCCCATACTCCACCTTGAAGAGCGCCATGAATTGCACTATAGGGTCAAAGGCTGGAGATTGCCAACCGCCACCTAGGCCACACGAGTCGCTACAGCCAAATGGGACATAACCCCATGCTAGTCCGTTTGCCCACAATGGCAATACCCTTGCCCTAGAGTCCTCACCAAGAAAACTCTCTTCCACCTTGGGCTCTTCAATGGAAGTTGAGAATTAGACAACCGCAATCTCCTTGAGTGTAGTCACCAAGTGCACACGCTGGCGCCAGTACTCCTCAACGGGACACAATTGTGCGTCGTACTGCGTAGTCCACTTTCTACACGGCTGTAAGGATTCCAGGTCCAAATGTTGGAGCAAGAGCTCAAACGCATACTTGTTGTTCAATGACGGCGTCCCTGGCGCTTCTCTTTCATCCGCATCTGGGATTGGATCTGCCAATCGAGCAGGGAAATGGCCCTAACCCATCCCAAAAACTTGTCTCGCACGACATGACGGAGATCGTCGTCCATGTCGTCACACGTGTCTACACCCCGACCCGAAGTCTATGGTTGGTATTCAACGCCGAAACAAACTCAAAAGCATCGTTGGTATGCGACCCTAGCCCATAAATCACAGTGGTAGCATTCTCTGAGCAATTTGGCAAGGAAGAGCAATAATACCAACTTTGGATACTTTCCATAAATAAAAACCACCTCGGTTCTTTCTACAAGCACTATCTAAAGGGTAAGGATATGAACGGGCAACTTGCATCTACAAAACCACCAAACTTTGTGGTTCACCGGTCATCACCTCCGGTTAGTATAGGTTCAACCACAAACCCCACATAAAAAGGTATTGCCCGCCATGAACTTGACTTCACCACTACCGTATCCTATCACAATCTAGGACAAGAAGAGATGGGGCCACTGAAAAACACCACCAACATGCTCGCAACACGACGGAGGTACCGCACAACAATTCAGAAATCAACACCAGATCCTCTCTTCAAACAACATAAAAGCGGTAAATTAAAATGACTAGAGCCATTGGCACTCGCCTGCAATGGATGGTCACTAGTCGTAAAACCTGTAACAACACAAGGAAAACAACCAAAGGTGTTCTTCCCGAAGTCTAAACTAAAGAGATAGCGAGCTAATGCGGTTGCTGCGTTTACAAACACAAGTTCCTCAAATGAAAATTACACATTGGGTGACAAACGCGCTCAACAATAATTTAATACCAAAATTGGATTGATAGTGAAATTCACAAAATATAGGCGCAACTTTCACTCAAAACCGAATTAAATTGCCCAAGTTACATACCTCCAAAGTTTAGACACTAGTCTTTTTTTTAACAACTTACAAAAATGTGGTTTTGGAAAAACTTCTTCCACTAAAATGTTTCTTATGATAGGTAGAAACCCTTATGGAGAGCTCAAATCCGAAGTTGGAATTAAAAAGAAATGAATAGTTTGGAAGATATTAATCCACGGTTAATGAAGTCTGCCCAAGTTACAGTTTCATCTACAGTGGATGAAAACTGCCCGCAGCAGATGAATTTGCAAAAAATTGATCAAAAATTGTAGATCAGGTCGAACAACTGTTCTTCTTCCAATTCTTGGGCCGCTCACATCTTACTCAAAAATTGTCTGATTTGGGCGTCGTTTGTTGCGTTGGCTCCATCTTGAGGCGCTTTACAACATTAATCTATGCATCCAAATTTTTTCTAATCTCATCCGAGCTCAAATTCTTGAAGTAAAGATAAGAATGTGGGAGGGTCTTTATCAAGTGAATAATTAGTGAATCACACGCGTAGTCAAGCGTTATGTATTCCACAAGGAATAATGAACAAGTACAAGTAGTACAAGTGAATGTGGAGCCTTTACTTATGATAAACAATCACTTACAAGCAAAGGTAATCACTAAACACTTTCTAACTCACTTACAAAGCTTGACTCGACAAAGACGTCAAGGACATGTGCGGCGCTACACGTACACAAACACAACCCTCAGTGGATGAAAATCATCCCCGGATGAATGCAATGCGCCGCCATACATCCCTAAATCCGTAGAATAGTAACAAACTAATCTACGCAAAACATTACGATACGGAGAGGCCCTTGGCGCCATGTCTCGTGATACTATTTAAAACTGACAGATATTCCAAATGGACACATGACAAATTGTTTTCTATTATATATAGAGCTTTATAAGTTACAATGTTCAAAAAACAGAGTGATTCTTCCAAAAGATTTTGTCACCTTGTAACAATCAGAGGAAAATTTTCTAAGATAAAACCGTCAGATGTACTAGACGAACATATGACAAATTGTTTTTTATTATTACTTGTTGTCATCAACGGGCCGAGAACACTCCAAGTTATATAAACATATGTAAATGCAAAAATCAAATTTATCCATAATATATGCATAATAGACATCATATAACATGAGTTACCAATTCAACGTCCTGAAGATCCGAGCGTCCAAAAAGACGTTCAGCGGACGGCAACATCCGGATGTCCGGTCGGACGGAGCGTTTGGCGGTATTCAACATTTATCACGGACAAATAGTGAAAACGACGGTGTAAAAAAAATGATAGTAAATTAAAATGGATAAATCGAAGCCGTCTGTTTAGATTGAAAGCCCTCCCCGCCATCCGATCGAGCAATCAAGGGGCACTCGGCCGACCGATTGGCGGACGGCGCGCGGACGTCCCATGTGGCATACGACACGCGGCCGTCTTTCGATCGGTCAAGAGGCTCGCAGCTGTCTGATTAGGCGGCCAGTAGCCTCCCAGCAGCTCGTTCGGGCAGACGGCCGTGCCCCTCCGATAAAGCAATAGTGCGGTTGGTCGGCGGCGGCCGTCCGATTGGACGGGCGCTTGAACTTGGCCTTCCAATCATACAGACGACCAAGAGGCCGACCGTAGTCTATAAAAGGCCGACCGGTCCTCCTTTCTCCTCATTTTTCTTCTCCCCTTCATATGTTTTGAGTGGATGCGAAGTGGCTTTGGCAGGCGAATTCCATCCATTGGCTCCTCATTTTTGGAAGTTGAAAAGTGATTTATTTGGGGGAGGAGATTTCGTCAAATTTTACAAAGTTTTTTAAAAACTTTGTATTCCGTCGAATTCTACAAAGTTTTTTTCAAAACTATCTAGAGCTTAACTTCCAAGCTCGAATTCAATTCTGAACAAAGATGCCAAGGGACAAGAAGAAACAAAATTTGGCGGACTTTGGTGCACCAAATTTGCACCCGATTCAAGACATTCCATCTCACGAGTGCAAGGATTTCCTCATGGAATTGGTCGTCCAATTCTGTGAAGAAAATATCGTACAAGCTTTAGAGAGCAAATACGTGAGATATTGTGACGAGGGCCCCAACAAATTGAAGGTGGAGATAACAGAGTATATGATGGTTGCGCTGCATGCTCCGGGAAGGTACGCGGAGACGAACAAGCGGGGGTACTCAAAGTTTCTGGAGAGCATGGTGCACGATGCTCTATGAAATTCGAAGAACTTGCTGGCGAAAGACGTTAGAGATTGTCAAGGAAGTGACGAAGCGTTTAACGTGGTGGTTTTTAAAGCAGATTTGTTTGTTGCTCAAATGAAGTTGTTTGCTAAAAATTAGAACCGACGTGGATTTGTGGGCTGGTGGAGCGTTGAGGAGGGAAGACGAGAGGAACAAGATCGAATGGCGCATCTGATTGCAAATCTTGCAACGGCGAGAGTGATTCTAGTAGATGACGCGATCAAGAGAGGTGGATATGCCACGATTCAAAAAAATTTGGATTGAAGGAGCTCCTGGCATTGAACCATTTTGAGAGTTTGCTACAAAACTATCCAACCAAGCGCAAACCAGGCCAAACCTAGCCAAAATGGAACACCAAAACGAATCGATGGCAGTGAGAACTCCATGCGCGGGTGTCATACGATTTGGAGCCATCCATCTCTCCAAATACAAAAGGTATGTGTACTGGTAGAATGGGGGGACGATACGAGAGATGCTCAATCGTGATTACCACTGCGGTGGTGAAGTGAACATTCATATATCCTATGGAAATTACCTAGAGGATGAGATTATTTGTGCTCATCAACTCATACGATTTCGCAAGAAACGGACTGAGCTTGTATGGGCATTGCTGCACATCATGAACAAAGTACACAAGAGCGGCCACCTTCACAACGAGTTATCTCTGAACAATATCTTCTTTCATTATTTAGACGATGAATCGCGAGTGTACATCGGAGTTTGTGTTTGGGGCATGAAAACTATATTAAGCAAATTGATGCAGTCACTGTAAACGTTCACCGATGTGGAGGCAATGGCTGAGGCTCTGCGGAGAAGGTGGTGGGTGGATTCTAGAGTTGCATACTTATACAGACGCGATGCTGATGTTTTAATGATTCCAAAGTACTCAAAGGCTTTGGAGGAGTATGCAACGGATCAAATAGCTCAATCGATCAATGGTAGGACCATGTCTAAAGAGTACAAGAGACTGCAGCAAGAGGGCGGAAGTTCTGTAATATTCAGAAATTAAGAATTTGCGGATACCTTTCACTTGTACAAGGGTAGATTGTGTTCTACAAGGAAAGACAACGCTGGAGGATTATCACATATCATCACACGCTTCAACGATACATGGAATTGGCCCGCGCCACGAGAGCATTTTTAGACCGCCTATTACTAGTAGCATGTAGACCTTTGTACTACTATAGCACTAGGATTGCAAAGAGTATTGTAGAAGTATAAGTAATGACTACAAGTATAGTGCTAGTTCAAAACGTATTGCACGCTTTTCTAATTTGGATGGTAGATTATCTACCTATATAAAAGGCGCCAGTCTGTCCGTCCGCCGCTACATTCCTTTTCCAATGTGAAGGATTTTCTTAGATATAATCCATCTACCTTTCACATTTCAAGAGTTTCAAGAGTTTCAAGAGTTTCAAGGGTTTCAAATCCAAAAAATAATGTTTACGTGAGGCGTTTTGGGCTCTTCCAGTCAGGACGACAGGTGCCAATCCTAGTATATATATACTAGGGTGTTACCCGTGTCCTCCGGACACAAAATTTTTCTGTGTTGAGTCCCCACCTCCCCGTCCCTAGCCCTTTCCCTCCAATCCATGGTCCCCCCGTCCTTGTCCCCTTGTCCCCCGTCCCCCATCCCCATCCCCATCCCCATCCCCGCCCCGTCCTTTTTGAAAATGTAATTGTAGAATCTTCTAATTCTTTATGAGATGGATGTCTTTGGGAACTTCGTCTCTCCCAATCGCTTAGGGTTATCAAGTCCAGAGCTCTTTCTTTTGTCAATATCCCCTCCCATTTGTACTTCCACCGCTTGCTTCTCCTTCATCCGACGCGCTTCCCACACCTGTTCCCTCACTCCTCTCTCGCTTCTGCTGAAACCCCATCCCGAGAGCTTTCCAGCGAGCCTATTATCGCAGCCTCTAGTGGAGCCTGCCGCACGGGAGTTGAGGAGCAAGCTCTCGGTGAGTTCAAGAATTGGCCTCTAGGGAACTGTATGAGAACACTTCGCTGTAAGGGAAGCAAACCCTAACTTCTAGATAAGTTTGGTGAAGAATTCTGAGTTTTTGCATGAAGGATTCATGTTGAAGGGATGAGAGAGATAAACCCCACTCTAGAGTTTCGAATAAACCCCAGTATAGGGTTTTGAATAAACCCCAGTTTAAGGTTTTGAATAAACCGCAGTTTAGGGTTTTGAATAATTCCCAGTTTAGGGTTTTTAGGGTAAACCCCATCTCCTCACTTTGCTTGCTATTATGGTCCACGTCTCTCGCAACTCGCTAGCCAATCTCTCCCACATTTCCATGTTTCACCCAATTGTGTTGTGTTCTCAGGTGTAGAGGTTTAGGGTTTAAGGTCTCGAAGGACTCCAACAACCGCCTTGCTTCTTGAGGTGAAGGCGCTGCTCTTCTTCTTCTTCTCCACTCTTGCAACAACAAGCATTCGGAATGGATGTCGCACTGGTGGACGCTCTGCGTTGAAGCCTTCCCTCTCAAATCCCAAATCCCAAACCCATTCCTTCACCAATGTTGTCTAGATTCCCTCACATTCAGAGTTTCGTTTATGGGTTTTTTTTTTTTTTTGTCTCTGTACAACTCACATTGCGCGGTAATTCTCATCACACACCTTCGCACTTCAACGATGCCAAGGTTTTGTGAGAGCAAAATGCATGTCGCTCTTGTTGTTGCTCGTTTTCATTCTGCTGTTGTTTTCAGGCGTTTGCTGTCGCCGCCTCTAACGCCGTCTTCGCTGCTGCGGCGCCCGCTGCTGCTGAGGCCGAGGAGACCGCCATCACTGAGGCTGCCTGTACGAGCGAGCTTTGCGTCTTCCTCTTCTTTATGCTGCAGCGGCGCTTCTTCTCCTCCTCCTCCTCCTCCTTCTTCGCGCTGCTTCGCATCATCTCCGTCTCAGACTTACAGCTTCGCTCCCTCGCCTGCCATGCAATCCGTGCGCATCTCGGCCGCAGGCGATGTCGTTGTACGTCTCTTGGATGTTCTTCCCATTTGGTTGTGCTTTTTGGGTTTCCCTCATTGGAATGTGTGAGTTCCTTTTTGTTCGTTTGCAGGATGCGTTGATGGAGGCTCTGCTTTGCTTCGGCGTCGTGTCGTGCAGCATCGAGGATACCAATTTAAGTGCACCTCAAGAGCAAGAGGTTGTTGATCTCTTACCAACCTTTGTGATATTACACACGCTATCTTTTTGTGAATGTTGGGCACCGACAGCGTCACTTGCACGTCAATCACAGTGTCCAAACCATGCTCCACACTCACAGCGATGATTTCCTGCAGTACGTACTCCAAGGTGCTCCTCACAAGTCTGCTCTCTCCGCTCCTCCTGCTCCTGCTCCTCTCAAACCCAAGCTCATTTCCGCTCTGGCCACGCTGCGCCTGCCACGTAATCACAGCCACGTAATTTCGACGCATCTATTTTTCATCCAAGCTCGACGCATTCATCCATTCGACGCTTTCATCCATTTGAAGCGTCCTTCATCCCGTATTCTTTTATAGATATAGATGTATATATATATACTAGAGTGTTACCCGTGTCTTCCAAACACAACATTTTTTTGTGTTGAGTCCCCACCTCCCCGTCCCCTAGCCCTTTCCCTCCAATCCATTGTCCCCCCATCCTTGTCCCCTGTCCCCGTCCCCGTCCCCGTCCCCATCCCCGCCCCGTCCTTTTATCCAAAACCCTAACTTTTTGCTTTTCATTTTATCCAAAACCCTAATTTTTAGTTTTTCATCGATGTGTCGTTTTCATCTACGCGTTCATCCATTCGACGCGTTCTTCATCCTATATTCTTTTATAGATATAGATTAGAGTGTTACCCATGTCCTCCGGACACAACATTTTTTGTGTTGAGTCTCCACCTCCCCGTCCCCTAGCCCTTTCCCTTCAATCCATCGTCCCCTGTCCTTGTCCCCTTGTCCCCTGTCCTTCGTCCCCCGTCCCCCGTCCCCGTCCCCCGTCCCCCGTCCCCGTCCTCGTCCCCATCCCCGCCCCGTCCTTTTATCCAAAACCCTAACTTTTAGCTTTCATTTCAAGGTGGTTGTTTCTCTATCCGTGACAGCGGCCAGGAAGGTTACAAAATGAACTCATGGCATCCATCCAAGATAAATAATCTTTAAAAAATCAATGTATGAAGATAATGAAAAATTAAGCACAAACCTTCTCATATATAGTGTGTAGTGGATTCCAGTGTTCCTCAAAATCGACTTGAGGTTTCATGCCATTGTAAGTGAGTTTGTTGCGATCATGTTCTGTAGTGATTGTTGAGCCATGTCGAAGATCACTTCGTGTCTGTGGTTCGACGGGAACGCGGAGGAAGCCGCCAACTTCTACGTGACGCTCGGGACATCTTCTACGTGACATCTTCTACGTGGCATCTTCACAATCTCAGTTAGACGTTTTGCATCTTGCTTCACTACAGTAGTATGTTGGAGAAGAGCTTGGAGTCAACTGAGCGAACACTTTCATATGCACCAGCTGAGGTTGTAGGGTTTTAGAGTATCGGAGAAGGAGAAGGTCGCAGGGGAGAATCAACACACACGCATGTCTGATTGGGGTTCTCGTGAGTTTACTTCTGCAAACCCTACGCGTGCATTGTGCGCCAGTGATAAGGTTTGCTCTTGTTGGAGTGCATGGAGAAGTGTCAATGGTGTGATGGAGCCTTCTGTTGTGTTTGACAGGGAGTCTGTGAGAGAGATGGCAGGCATTCTTTTCTATAAGAGAGATGGCAGGCATTCTTTTCTATAAGAGAGATGGCAGGCATTCTTTTCTGTGAGAGAGATGGCAGGCATCTGGCTTGAGTTTCGTAACCTGACTTACACGGTGATGAGCAAGAAGAGGTTTGAGCTCGGTGATTATTTGAAGTGGATGTGTCCGTGCTTCTTGCGTGGCGGGAGAGAGAATGCGGAGACTATTCCTTTGAGGCAGCACTTGCTAGAGTTGATACACGAACTTTTCCTTTTGAGAAAGCTGTACCTTAAATCGTTTTCATCCAACAGCTCTTTTTCATTGGTGCGTTCATCCATTCGACGCATTTTTCATCGACGAGTTCATCCAAAAGGATCGTCCTTCATCCTGTATTCTTTTATAGATATAGATATATATATATCTTTTATTTTGGATATTTTTATGCAAGGGTGTGTTTTCTATTCTAATCAATTATATTTTCTTAATCCCTCAAACCGCGTCACAATTTCACATCAATAACATTTCAAAATTTGTTATTCTAGTGCAATGAGGAAACAAAACCTTTTATTGTTTTTTTTCACTACAGGATCTCCATAAAAACTTACTAAGTAACATACTCACAAAATTTCATACAGTTTGACCGTACGGCTTGAAGAATATTACTGTTAGAGGTCAAGAAAATGGTTCATTTTCTTCCTTGCCTTGAATTATTAGCAGACTTTGACTTCACTTGCTATTAAATTGTTGTACTACAGAAGGTCTAAATCTTATACCATTGTGTTGAGCATGATGTTAGTTCCGTACACAACAATTTTACAAGGTAGAAAAGCGGTATAGCATATTCAAAACAATTGTGCAAGGAGTGGAGGCTCTTAAACTGTCAAAAAGTAAATTATATATTTTTTGAATTTTTTGTGTTTTAAAATGATAATCTAAACAGTCAATTAGAATGTTTACACCACATATTGTTGTAGAAAAAATGAAAAGTTAAAAATATGAAGATCTCTAGGTTTTATGTTAAAAATATTAAGTTTTTTTCCCAGCTTGCTTGAAATGTACAAAAAGGTGTAAAAAAACTAATACTAAAGACAAGAAGGAGATTGACATCATTAAAAAACTTAATATTCTCTCCATGTATGGAAAATCTCAATGTCAATAGAGACATCTGGCAAAATCTTGGAGGTGCCTGGAGTCCCCATTTCTAACTTTGTGTGGTACTAACATTCAAACCCTAAATCCAAAAAATTTATGTACATTGGGTGAAGCAGGTTTTATGCAAAATCATTAGGCCTTCGACCCAGAAAACATACCTAGTCCTTGCATTGAAGATGAGTAGGCCCCTCAAGCGGGCATCCATTTATGGGGCAACAACCCCCTATTTTTTGTCATAACTCACTCAAAAAAAAAAACTATAAAGATTATTAAGTATTTAAAATTAACCTGGGTGGACTCCGTTGTAGTAATTAGGGGATTCTTCATTTCCAAAAAGATTGTGAAAAGTGCGATGATTACAAATTTATTTTTTTACCTTTTGCAAATCCAAACGATGAAAACAAATGATTTAATTTCTTTTTGTTGTAGAAAAAATAAGAGTGGAAATAATGTCAAAATCACCACTTTTTCTATGGAAACAAAAGAATTGTTTTTAAGTGTTTTTGCATTGTGCCCAACATACATGATTCTTATTGGATTGCACTTTTTATACGTACCTCATACCTACTCACATCTTCACACATAATTTGAAGACTTCAAACTAAAAATCCACTTTCTAAAATTGTGCCCTAGAATTTTATAGAAGCCGACCTTGAGACTTTGCCTTTTCATGGGTTAATATTTATAGCTTCTTTGACAATATCAAAACTTCTTTGCGGTTGATATTTTATATGGCGTATGGTACAAATTATAAGTGACCCATTTCATCATTTGTTCACGTCCTATATATATTTTTGAATAAAACATGTTTAATCCCTAAAGGCCCAATAGTCCATGGCCTGGAGTCTGGAAGATATGGGCAAGTTCCTATAGTGTCAATTTGTAATATTCCAATTTGAATTTACACTATAGATGGAAATTGCTTAGAGCTTTCTGTAAGTCCATTTTTTTCCCTAAATCGGACATTCTATGAAAAAAATTATTAGGTTTTGAATATCAAACTGGGAGAGCGGGCATGTCGAGCACCTCTAAAATTTTTTGCTAGGTCACTCTACTTGAATGTGAAGTTTTCAATACTAGCGAGTAATATTTATTCTCGTTCATGGTGGCAGAAAAAATGTCTTGTCTTTAGTGAAAAATTGCATACAAACCCAAGTCAAACATTTTTGCACATTGTCGAGCAAGGTACCTAAAAAATAAAAAATAAATTCATAGAGCTTAAAGATTTTTGTATTGTTTACTTCTTTCTTTTTTTGACAACAATATGTAGTGTAAATCTTCTTATTGATCATTTGTATTATCAATCTAAAACATATTAATCTCACAAAAAATTCAATCGCAAATTGGCAATTTTTAACCTCCACTCCTTGCAGAGTTGTTTAGAATATGCTACACCCCTCTTCTACCTCTAAAATTTGGTGTGTTGGGAACTAACATTGCGCTTAACACAATGGTAATGGATTTAGACCTTCTATAGTGCAAACATTTGACACAAAGTGAAGTCAAAGTCTGTTGATCCACTGAATGCAGGGAAGGAAATGAACCATTTGTTTGATTTGAAACACGTAGATCTTTCAATCTGTGCCGTCAAAGATTATGATTTTTTTTAGTACATTACTGAATAAGTTGTATTTGGGATCATACGGTCAAAACTAGCTATCAAGGTTTTTGTTTCCTTCTTTATGCATTGCACTAGAAACCAACTATTTCAAAGTGTTTTTGGTGTGAATTGTCACCGTATCCTAGGGGTTGAGTGGAAAATAGCATAATAATCTAAGTCAGGCATTTTCACACATTGTCACACTCCGTTGATCAAGGTACAAAAAACACTTCTTCTTTTCCACATAAAAGTATGATATCTTCATGTTCTTACATTTTATTTTTTCTACAACAAGATGTGGTCAAAACCTTTATATTGGCCATTTGGATTATCATTCTAAAAATATTTAGTTCACAAAACAATATTACGTGAATTTGCAATTTTATGAAATGCCACTCCATGCACATTTGTTTTGAATATGCTACATCCCTTCTCTATACATGAAGTGTCACGCATTAAATTATATTGCATTTCCATGAAGCGGGAATCGTCTTCAAGTTCGCGGATGTGTTCTTCTTGGCTTTGGATGGTGGCTTCACGCATTTACCTCTCAAAATCATCCTCCTCCTGGTCACAAGAACTTCATCAGAACGGTGGTAGGATATGATAATTACCATGCATGCTTTTTCCATATTCATGGAAGGTAGTACGGACATTATTTGGTATGATTTGAGGCGGCTCCTCCCTCCACGGATTCTGATATGTCTCATACGTATTTCTCGTATGTGCATCTGTATAAGTAGGAGGGGTGTAGCTTCCCGTATTATATTGACCACTCTCGTAGTATGGTGTTCGCTTGGATTACCAAATGTAAAGGGGGATGCATTTGGATTGTTGCCATAAGAAAAGTCTCTATAGTTATGGGTGTGAAACTCTTCTGCATGTGGTCGGTGTGGTTGTATTCCATCCAAGTTCCTGCCAGAGTGTTGGTTTGACCAACAAGGCCAACAATCACTTGGTTGATTCCAGGTTGTGTAAATAAAATGTTGGCAACGATCTAAGAGGTCGACGTTGCGACCGGCCACGGTGCGCGAATCCACATCTTTGTGCAATACAATTTCAGCCTAAACCAAAGCCATGTTTGAATATAACATTATCTCTGGCCTTGCATTGCGTACACCAACCGCATTGTGACTTCATGATAGCGATGTGTCAAATGAGAATTGAGGCAATTGCTGGCAAGACCTTCCCGCCGCGGCCTTAATATTCTTGCTTGGGCTCTAGGCCACAATTTCATCAGGTGCGTCATTTTTATGTAGTTTTTGCAGGTGGTGCACGTTCAAGGTATTTGTTCTTCATGCTACCATCATTTTTCAGCTACACAATCAGGATCGTCCGTTTCTTCCCAATTAATCTCGAGGGCTTTCCTCTTTGGAGCATATGGACGTCTGGCATGTTGCCTACTTGAGAATTCACTGGACTGACAAGTTACTGAACAAATAAAAAGGTACAAAATGATGGTTATTTGATAAGGGTGCACGTGGAAGTTTACAATGGCGACTTCAAGAGGTGCAATCGATACGGCTCGTGGCCATAGCGTGTAGCTCATCCACTAAAGTCGAAGTGAGTGGTGGGCCGCCCGCTATTTATGCCGTCCGCGCAGGGCAAATGCATGCCGTCAGCCGGTACGATTTGTTGGAAGCTGCCCAATTGTGAGCCTTGGGCGGGTCGCCTGATTGAATGGCTCAGATTGATCGGACGGCCAATGTCGACCGCATCGCGATCGGGCGGTGGGGGTAATCCTTGCGGTCGGTCTTGCCCATCCATCACGTTGTCCGCCTCCACGCCCAGCAGACGGTGAGCTCCACACTACGGCTCAAAACTTGAGTCTCCTCTGTTCTGGCCTCTCCTCCCTCTGAATTCCTTTGCAGCCCAAAGCCACAAGGTGGAAGACGTTTCGCAACTTTCCTTTCTGGGTCAAGAACATCACATGTGCAATCTAAATCTGGTAATTCAGGCACATTAAATGCTGCACAGAAGAATGTCTTCCAGATTTGATGCTCATCCCCAAAATTATTCTAAGTCCTTGGCATGCACTGAAACATCTTTCAAATTTAAATATTTTATAATCAAATATAAAACAATACTGGAATTTTGGCCCCACGTGGCACCAATGGCTGCCCGCTTAAGGGGCCCGCATATCTTCATTGTGAGGGGGGAGGTATATTGCTCAGGTGGACATTTCATTCCTAGTAAGGTTAGTTAGAGGCACCAAATTCCGATCACTTAAGCTAGTTTGGGACTCAAATGACATTGTATGTCACAAATATTTATGTAGAAAGATGCAAAGTTAGGAATGAAACGCAACAAATATTTTTTCAAATTTAATCTGAAAGGTTTGGAAATGATATAGAATTTCAAAGCCCAAAAACCACGGAAGTCCATAATCAAATTGTAGGGTAGTTGAGATTGAGTGCCCTCCTTAGTCATATGTACTCAAGTGAGAGTGAGTAAAAGAGAGAAGACATGCCATGGATGACCAACTCATGGAGGGTACCTAATGCCAATCGGTTTTGTTCAACTTACGAGGCGATGTCACCAGTTACAAGGCTCTATATGTATATTAGAACGCATATAAAATTCCATACTCATAAATTTCCATGCTCATAAATTTCCATGGGGCTTGTCTTTTGAATGAAATGTATCTTTTATTGTCATTTGTATTTTCTAATAGGTGATGATAAAAAAATAAGGAAACTTCTAAAATCAAGGGATTAGAAATGTGTGGGTGGAACATAATATGTCTATTATGCAATGCTAAATAGGTGGGTTGCAAAACTATTGCATTCCCAATATATCAATTTGAGAAACATAAGAACATAGAATTCCACATTCTAAAGGTGCATATAAATATCATAAATGGACATAGGTCAAATATATAGAATATTGTAGAGCTTTGTGTTTGTTTTGGTTTGTGAATAGGCATTCGTTGGAATGGATACAAGGAAATCTTGGTGGGTAGATAATGGTGCAAGGACATACACATGAATGGCAATGAACATTAGCACTGCCGTGTGTTAAGCGTGGTGTACATAATATTTTATTAATTTCATAAGAATTCAACTATTTATATTCATTTGATATCACCTTACATTTTTTAGGTAATGGTGGAACTATCATCATTTTTTAAACTCTATGTGAGTATCATTATTTATAAATCCAAATATTTAAAATAACATAGCCTTAATGTTGATGTGTATAAAAACATTGGGATTTTTGTAATCACTATATATTCGATGTAGGAAAAAAAATTGTTTCAACAACTACTTTATCACCTTCCATGGTTTGACCACTCACGAGCTTTCTGGTTTTTATTGCATGGGGAGTGAAACTTCAATGATTATATATTTTATTGCATTACCCTTTACACGGTTTGGCATGACTAAGGAGGGAAACAAAAACTTATTGATTCCAAACTTAGTTGTGTGATGTCAATAAAGACCTACCGGTATTTCTTAATGTCATCAAAAGATTTCACTAACTTTTACCGCAGGGAGTGAAAGATTACAGTGTTTGAAGTAGAAAATTAGATCCTTTTTTATATAGCGGCGATTAGCGGATCTGCACAGTTTGACATCACTTGCTCTAAAATTTTTGCACTACACAAAATCTATGATTATTACCACCATGCTTATCATAATGTTATGTCCTTGTAGTGTTGTACATTGATTTCTAGACATAAAGCAAAGGGGGTAGCACCTTCAAAATCATTTTGGAAGGAATGGAGGTTCAAAAATCACCGGCTCAACTTCTGTTTGTTTTTTGGAACTAGGTATGTTTTAGGATGAAAATCCATATGATAAATAAGAATGGTCACCCCTAATTTTGTAGTATAAAAATATAATGTAAAAAATAAGAAGATCTCTAAGTTCTATGAGGAGAAGAACATGGTTCAGTATGGGTACCTTGACCAACAATATGTGAAATTGTGTGACTTGGGATGACGTGCTATTTTTCAGGGAATAGAGGAATTTAATTTCTGGCATCTTTGAGACTCGTTAGATTCTATATATTGTGACCAAAAAAACTATGTCCAATTTCGAGTCACTTTCGTTGAAAAAAACATACAGTGAGCATATGTGGGCAAAATTTAGATGTGATAAAAAGGAAGTTGGATTGAATATAACATTATTTTATGTTGCCTTTTTGGTATTGTAAAACATCACCTTCAAGAATCAACATATATACAACCTAAAACTTTCATTGATGAAAATCAACATTTGTGAGAGTGGCAATTGATAATTCTTCATTGAATGAAGAGCATGGAATATTAGTGGTTTACTGGACATCGTAAATGACCTACATTAAACAATATTGTCCATTGTTGCAAGTATTTCATCTTCATTTTGTGGATTTTTGTATTAACCTTTAAGACAACAAGGCATGTCTAGGCCAATAATTCTTCACAACAGCACGTTGTAGTGCAATGCGTAAGAAGAAAAACAAAAGCTTTTACTTGCAAGTAATATTGTTTCCCTTAGTATTGTTAAAAAAAGTTATTGTCTTTAGTGAAAAATATGATACCAACCCAAGTCAAACATTTTCTCACATTGTCACTCATTGTCGGGCACGGTAAAAGAAAAACCTTATTCTTTTCCACATAAAACCTAGATATCTTTAAATATATATATATATATATATATATATATATATATTTTTTAAATTAAAATTTTTTTTAAAATTTTTTTTTTAATTTTTTTTTTCTCACAACAACATGTGGTGTAAACTTTCTTATTGACCATACGGATTATTGGTCGAAAACTTATTAAGGTAACACAAAAAAAGTGAGAATTGGCAAATTGACGATTGATTATGGTCTAAGTAGTACAATTGTAGGGCCGGTTTACGTTAGGCTCTAAATTCACTAGGCTCTAAATTGTAGGGCCGGTTTACGTTAGGACTCAAATGACATTATATGTCAAAAACATTTATGTAGAAAGATACGGAAATAGGAATGAAACTCAACAAATATTTTTTCAATTTTAATAAGAAAAATTTGGAATTGGTATAGAATTTAAAAGCTCATTTAAAAACTATGCCACCTAAGGCAACACGTAGGGTGAAATGTAGTTCCGGCCAGCCCCAAATATAAAATCTTGGGTTGGATTTTGAGAGATTGAGACCCAGTTGGTTGAAACTTGGAGAGTTCCGGCCGGCCTCCAATCCGGCTCCAAGTATTAACTAGCCCTTAAATTTTTATAAGGCTCAACTAAAAATTATAGAAGCACATATGTCAAGCTTTTGTCTTTGTTCCTTTCCTAGTTTAAAAAAAATAGATATTACATAATTACTTTATACGTTTTCTTTCCTTACAACATTTAAAATTTAAAAATAAATAAGAGTATTTTTCTATTTTCATAAGTGCTTTCTTTTTTCTCTTACTTTTGATAGGTCTAAAATAAAAGAGATTTTTTTTTCATATACATGCAACTTTAAATTCCTCTTTCTATTTTGACTATTGGAAAATAGAGTTTATTTTAATTTATTTGATAAAATCCCTATTTTGGGTGCATATGAAAAAGGAAGGAGTATTTTTATTTTTTCAAAATTAAAGTTAAAATAAAAAGTAAAAAATAGAATTTTACTTTTTCAAAATTAAAATTAAAACCAAAAATCAAAAATTAAAAACAAATGAGCGGATGGTCGGGCCATTCGCCCAAATCGGTGGACAAGCCGTCAAGGCCGTCCGCTGCATCTCGCGGTCCCCTCGGCTGTCCGCCTCAAGCGGCCTGACCAACCGCCATTAGCCGACCGCCGCATCGGACGGCCGCGGCTCTAGGTATGGCTGTCCACTTCCTATAGAAGCCGACCGCCACCCTTTCTTCCCTCACTTTCACACTTCTCTATCCAAGTCGAATGTGCTACAATTGCATAAGTACTTGCTGCTCCTACTTGGTGAAGTAGTGGGGGTCCATTTATGCTACACGATACACTCTATTTACATTAGATTAAGTTGTTCATTCAAGAACGAGGCAAAATCTTGTGTGTATATTCTTGAATACAATAGCTACCATGTCGGCAGAAGAGGTGACGGTGCACGAAGACCTAGGCTTAGGTGGAAAAGCGGGCTCGAAGAAGAGAATTGAACAGAAAGGGGCTACCCACGATTTAGAGTGGGAGATTTTGGGTAATGAAGACATCAAGGTAGAGGACAATTGGGAAGCGGAAATGGAAGATTTTTGGACATTCAAAACGTACAAGAAGTACGTAAAGATGTAGGACGTTGATAAACTGTGGCCCAAAGAATGCCACGTGAGTCAAACCAAAGATTTTGCGTACAGGCCGTGGGTTGATGATTTCATTCATCGAGCTGAGGAGGTATGGTGGGCTTTATTTGGGGATCATTCAAGAAGTAAGGGGTTGTTTAATTACAGCTTGGTATCAATGGTATATACCAAGTTGATATCAAAAAAGGTGGATTGGACCACGTTTCCAATACTGCGCAGTTTCCACTTAGGATTGTGAGGACACATAAGCATATTCATGATTTTTATAATCAGGAATCAGTTGCCACAAAGAACGTTTCTGGAACAACTCAAGAACAGAACTCATGGGAGTAGTCTACCGTGTCGAAAGCAGTGAGAGTCTAAAACTCCCACTTCGTTGCCCCTACCAAAAAAATTAGTTAAAATAGGGTTTTTAGTGTTAATTAGCTAGAAAAGTAGTTAGTGTTGTGGAAAATTAGATTAGATAGCGGATAGAAAAAATAGGAAAATGCTTAAGTAGTTAATTAGGTTTATAGTGGTGATAAAACCGGGTCTAAAAATCACTAATTTAAGTTCCGAAAAACAATTTCAAAGAGTCACGGAAGGGATCCCGGGATATAAGTCTAAAATCACCACTTAACCTAAATTAACTAGTTAAGTTTAGGAGGTAGTTAGAAGTAGTCCTTCCTCTTTTCTAGATGCTAATTTTGGTTTTAGAGAATTAGTAGTTAGTTGTAGGAGGAAGAGAAAAAGAAAAGACAAGAAAAGAAAAGACAAAAGAAAAAGATTTTTTAAAAAATAAAATAAATAAATAAATAAAAATATCCGGGTATTAACCCGGGTATGAACTAGCCCGAGTACCAACCCGGATATGAGATAATACCCGAAGTACCCGGGTATCACCCGAGCAGCAGCTCAAGCAGCTCCAGCCGCCCTCCAAGTCCCCTCTCTCGAAACAGAGTCCAGACCCCTTCCAGAAGTTCTTCTCCCCCCTCCATAACTCTTCTCTCTCCCCCACCTTCTCTAAAATCTCCCCCCCTCAAATTTTTCTTCTCTATCTCCCTCTCTAGTTCTCTCTCTCTCTCATACGCTCTACCTCTCTCTCTATTTGGTCTTTTTTTGAGGAAGTAGTCAAAGAAGTGAAGGAGAGGTGGTGCAACAAGGAGGAAAAATAAGAAGAAGAGGAGGCTTTTCAAGTGTCTTGAAGGTGGTGGAAGAGGTGTGCGCAAGCTAGGGTTTGGTGGTCGTGGAGATGTCTACGATTTGGTGGTGGTGGAGATATCTAGGGTTTGGTGGTGCAAGGAGATTCGTGGCCAAGGCGAGAAGATAAAAGAAACAAAGAAAGGAGGTTGCGGGTGTAACAAGGAGTTGGAAAACAAAGGTGACTCTTGGCCATGCTGGGTTTCTCTTAATTGTGCAAAATTCTTGTTTGTAAGTCATTTTCTCTCTTTTTCTACCAAGGTGACCCCCGGTACATCCTTGCCGGTCTAGACCATATTGTGACGTAGTATACATGTGAGTCTACGTTAGTGTCATATTAATTATTTTCTATTGTCATAGCCTTGTGGCAAGTCTTTCTTTTAAGTTTTCTCCATTCTCCTACCCTTTTTAAGTCTTGCCCACGTTTCCTATCTGTTTCCCGGTCTTCCTGATCAACCGGAAAAACCTCTTTCTAAGTCTTTCTCCCAAGTTCTCTCCTTGTGATGATTTCATGTGACCTTGTGTTGTTAGTATGTTGCTAGATATGTGAGACACCTATATCCACATATTCTAGCAAAGTGTTCTAGAGTTGTATACCGGTTGACCGGTAGACTTGTGTTACGGGCTGGACCGGAGTTTGCGATAAGTTAATAGGGAGATTGGTGGAAGTATAGGCATTTCGTGGATTTTGTCCACCCCGGACAATATGGCTCTACTGGTGAGGGGTGGATTTCCCATCCTCCAAGGGATGGGGCATGAAGGTCTATGAGAGAAAACGAAGTCTCTCAGTAAACTTCTACTGGGAAGGAACCGGTAGACCTCCCGTCGTCAACCCCGGAGTCCTTGGTGGAGTCCTCTATGGCAATACTAATTGAGCTTAAGGAGACTCCGCGAGTATCTATAGATACACTCAACCTCCCGGTGGATATCCCTACTCCACTGGTAGACCTCTTGGTGGATATTCCCAACCCACCGGTAGACCTCCCGGTTGAGACATCCAACCTCCCGGGGGATTCTCTCGACCGTGTGGGTACTTCCAACCGTAGTGGCAATCCCTACAATATCAATCAGAAGAGTTTTCCGGTTGAATCTTTCTTATATGTTATGTGTTATTGTTGATTTACCCACCGGTTGGTGGGATGTTGTTTTAAGTTGTTGGATTTAAACACTAGGGTGAGAGTAGTGGTGTCGATAGGGCCCATTGCGCATCCGGTCACTACCACTTGAGTGGTTTCTCCGGCTACTTACTTTTGATAGGGAAAGGTTCACCAGTTCCGGAACCGGGGGTCTTCTAGTTTACTGATCTATCGGTAATCTGCCGGTGATTAGGCTACCCTTGATTTTAGGATCTAGATGTCGTTTTTTCCATTAGTGGATCTACTTTTGGAAGGTAGCTATTGACTTTAGTGCACGCTTTAGATGCCATTTGAACTTTTGGAGGGTAGCTAGTAGCCTTTTTAAGGGTAGCTAGTAACCTTTGTATACTTAAGAAGCCTTGGGCTCTTGTGTTAAGTACTTTTCTCTTTGTTGATTTGCTCGTGTCTTGCCTTCATTGCTTGTGTCTAGAGTCTTTGTTGAGTTGTGTGAGTAGACCGGGAGAGAGCTGAGTCCTCGTAGTGTGTATTTGCTATGTATGCAAGATTGTGACTTGTTGTGTGTTATGTGATTAAGTGTGAGTAGAGACATCTTGAGGGTGTAAGATACCCATGTTAGATAGGTGGAGTGAGATCCGGGATCTATGCTCCAGATCCTTCACCGGTGGGACCGGGAAGAGTTGTTTTACTAGATGGGATAATGAAAGCCCACGACTATTTATGATAGCCTCCCTTAATTGGAAAGTGTTTGAATTGGTGGGGAGGAGGGGTGATATCCCCCCTCTGGGTACATTGGGAGAGATCCCGGCTAAGCCTGAGTCCGGAGTGTTCCGGGGTTGTTACCCTTGCAGTGGACGAGTTCCGACAATCCTCGTGGAAGGTTGTCTTGCTCATATGATTTTCTTAGTACTAACTTGTTGTGAGTCTTGTATCTTCTTGGTTTGATTTATTGGGTGTGGTTGTAGTTGGAACCCGGGCTTTCGTGATCGGTTTACCGGGACAAGTTCCCGATAGATTGTGAAGACCGGTAAACCGATTGCGACCTTTTTAACTCTTTCAAGATTAAATGCCAAACAAGGATGAGTTGAAGGAGTTGCTTGACTTCACTATGGAGTGGGCTAAAGCAACGGTAGAGGAAGATGGTGATACTCGAGCAAATGAAGAGGGAGTGAGGTCAAGGCATGATGCAATTACCAGCCAAACAATTGAAGTACTCCATGTTGCAGACACTGTGAAGCGTGGGGCAACGATCTTCTCAACTATGGCTCCAGATTTTCTTAAGATGGATAAAGTCTTTGCAAGTATCACTCAAAGTATGCTACAAGCCGCTCTTGGTTTTGAGAATATGACTTCAACTATAAAGCCATTGCTAGAAGACAGGGTTGAACATCTACAAATCATCCTGGAGTTGAGAGCTGAGGCCGAGAAAAACCACGCCATTACTAGAGGATTTGTGAAGGAATTGGAGGAGTATAAGAAGAAGGTCAAATGCTAGGAATCTGATCGTCGGACCAAAATCCAAGGTACAAGGAAAAAAACAACGGTTGTCGAGGTATGTGAGGTGGACGTGGTAGCGGTTGATAGTTCCACTTGTACCTCAGACAATCTCTTTCTTTCGAAGTATCTATAAAATGTCAAAGTGGATAATATGCCGAAGATTGGGAAATGACCATCTCAATATTTTTGTGTTGGGCTAGCAGCGGAGATTGGTTGCAGCCAAGTACAGTCAAAGAAGGAGGAAAAGGAGCAAGTAATGGAAGCCAAGGGAAAAGATATGAAAATGGTGTTACAGAAGTTGGAGGTGGCAAATAGGGAGAGAGATGAGGCACGAGTAGAATTGGAGTCATTGCGAAGGACGTTGAAAACGGTGGATTACACATCTTGTCATGAGAACACTATGCCTTGGTTAGGTTGAGTTTATCGCCTTTAGGACAGAGAAACAATGGTCTCAAAAGCAGCACATAATCTTAAGAAATATGTTGTTGCATCAAAAGCATCAAGAGAACTTGTGGAGGCCTCGTTAAAGAGATTCAAGAGTATAGTTGGAGAAGCTGGGCGTGATCCTACAAAGATCACTATTTGGGGCAATGTGGCGGAGATGATGGATCGTACGAGCTATTATCACGACAACGGAAAGGGCAATGGCATCGACTAAGCGTTGGAAGTGGAAAAAAAATGGGTGCCCTTCATTATCTTCTTGTCACACTTTGTGGATTCGGAAAGAATTGTCATCCATACATGCAACCCAAAACCATCGTTCCTCAATGACAAATGCAGCTTGTGCCAGGAACAATTTGGTCCAGAGGGAGTACATACATTGGAGCAATGTGGCCATAACTTTCATACTACGTGCATTTCTGAAAGTTCCATGAGACAATCGGTGTGTCCCATCTGTCGTTCTCTTATTAGCACAAGGTTTTATGAAATGATGGGTTTACGAGATATTATGCCACCAGGGCACGAGTTCAACCGATGGAACCTCCCGTTGGATCAGCTTCCGAAGAAACTCCTGAACTTTCGGGAATGGAAAAAACCACTTAATTGGAATAGTGAGTTTTGTTGTCACCAATTGTATGAAGAGTACGCGATGGAATGTGATCCATTGTTTTGGATGACACATGATTACAAAGTAGAGGCAAGGGCACGAGATATTGAAGATGGTGAACAACAAGAGTTTTTCTGTCGTAACTTTGGAGGACATTGGAGCACGGACCATAACCGGTTTTTTTTTATTTCATTCAAAGAGAGTTGAGAAGGGAGAAGATGGCTCTTGGCATGAGGCGGAAGATGACATTGCCTTGGAAAAAGAGTACAAGAAGTACAATCATACTTTGGTTGGTAGGACCTTATTCTTTGCAAAGTTGGAAGAAGCAGCAAAACTCAAATTATGGATGGACGAAGCTTTTTTCCAAGATATCGGATGCGATTTTTGGATGTGGTGCAAGAATTTGACAGGAGAATTGGAGATGTCATTGAGTACTGGAGAAATAAGCTGCAAAAGCCTAGTGGAAAATTATTGGTGTCATTCCAAGATAATGACGATTTTGTGAATAAGGTGTTGCGGGGAGTTGAGAAGGTCGTGGACATCTTTGTGGCGAAGAGGGTGGATTCTACTGGAAAGCGTAAGAGGGAGGATGGCAACAAGAGCAATGACAATTGGCAATTAGAGTTGCAAAGAGAAATTGCTGCCATTGATCGAGGGTACGAATAAGGGGGCAGAATTGTGAGGCCAAGTCAGAGGCCGGAGACTCAAAGTAGGACTCGGAGGCAGCGGACAGATGAGGGTTCTATTTTGGGGGAACCAATCCAACTAGACTAATATAGATTAGAGGACATTGTGTAGCTAATATAGTGGCCACTGCTAGGAAATATGACTAGATCTCCTAGCGATTTTGTAGTCTTTAGGTATTTAATTATGGAGGATGGATGGAGTTTTAGTCATAAAAAGAATGCAAGTTTTTGTTGAGGTGCAATACGAGTGGAAAATGAAGTTTGTGCATATGTGAAACAAGAATTTATAACTTTTGAAATGACAGTCATATGGAGGTTTTGTGGAATGTATTATGTGATGTTACATTGTTAATTTATCTTTTTACGTGGTGATGTTAGCAATAGTTTCAAGCATGATGTGCTTGCTAAGCGATGAAATAAGTAGAAGGCAATGAGAGTTGAAATATTTATGGATTATGATATGGTTAAGAGATTCTTGTACCAAGATTATATATAATGGGACAATAATATGAATTTGAAGAAAACAGTAACAGATGAAGCAAATGAATATGGGATATGTGCAAACAAGGTACTTCAAAAAATAATAATTTGGAGATAAAATCATTTTTTTAAAATTCATAGCTTGTATATTCTATTAATACACAATAGAATATATTCAATTGAAAAGAAACCCTAAACTATCCATAGTGTAATGGATAGGCCAACAATGACTCAAAACTTAGAAATGGTGCATCTATGAACACACATCAACTTTGGGCCACCCTCTTTTCCATGGAAAGAAGCACGAGTGAAGCATACGATATACACGGGTATGGTCTAGCTACTCATTGGTATTAGTAGGAAGTTTGTAATCACTATCTCCTTTGACCTCGGCTCATTACAACGTGGCGACTGTGAAAATGGTTGCATGGGAACTTGCCATTTTTTGATTGATTGTGGAGGATTTTTAGGTCCTATTGTACTAGGTACATTGCCATCCAAATTCTCTTATTTCATCTTTAGGGCAACATTTGCCCCTTGAAGCTGACAAATTTTGGCAACGAGGGATTCCAGATTGGTTTCTGAAGACCATTAAAAGAGGTACATTCCCATCACTTGAAATGTTTCTACATTGGGCTTCTGGTGTCTGTAGTTGTACTTCCTTTAAAAGGGACACCAAAGCATGGGAAGACTTCAAATTGGTTCCGATGACCTTTGTGGGAGAATTTTTAAATTGAGACCTTGACGCACCACCATGCAAGAAGGCTTGTTCAGGATCAAAAAAAGTGTTTTTCTCTGTCGAGTGTAGTGGACTTCTAGTGTCGTGGGGAATATCATCTTCTCTAGCCTTTTCCCTTAAGAAGTGTGGTATCTTTTGTATATGGTGCGGTTGTTGTTTTCCTAAGATTTTTGGCAAGTCCGGGACTATGGATGTTGAGATCCACATCTTCCTTTTGTTGCCCTTGAGTTTGATGCTGATATAAGGTTGTTTCATGTGAGGATGAGATACCTTCTTGTACTTCATTCTTTATGTCATTGCCTTCACATAGACTAGCATCTTGTGTTTGTTCCGGAATTGCGGTTGGTCCACTTGCAAGGATGTTTTTACTATTGACCATGCAATCACCATTCAAGTATCGTGCAATGGGCAGCAAGTCATCATCTTTTTCTCCGACCATACCATCATCGGAGAAATCATACTCTTTGCCCAAGGCACGCTGAAGACTTGTGGTACTGTTTGGGGAGCTACCACCGATGTCATCGTCTAAGTATCCATCGCTGTAGTTTGGCACCCACATCGATACTTGAATTGTCGAAGTCTTCGGAATTATCTGATTCATGGGCTTGGGGGTCCTCTAAATCCAAGTTCTCCGTGTACCACCTCTTCTCATCCATCAACTTTCCATTCGCAAGCAACCTTGAATTGATATAGAGAAACACCAAGTCATTTGCCCTTCCATGTAGTAACCTATTTCGTCTGTTGTTATGCACAAAAGAATAGCTACTCCAATTACGTTTGCAAGAAGAAGATAATAGCCTTTGCGTTAGTATTTTCTTCGCAATTGGCGCAAGGAGTTTTCCACAAGCCCCTTCAAAATCCCACCAAGCATATGGAGAACACTTCTAGAGTTTGGGATCTAACATGTCATGAAATGGTACAGTCCTGTGTCGAAAAGCTAAGAACTCATTAACCACGTCAGAATATTTGTTAAGTATACAAAGATTCCTGAGCACTCGTTTTCACGCGGTGATGGCATCTGGATCATTGGCAAATTCTTTGTCATGGAGCAAATAGGGATTTAGGAGTGCATGGCAAAGTGTAAGTCGGTTGTGATCATCCATTTTTGGCGGTAGAAGCGATACTCAACAAAGTCCGCTATATCGCTATCAAGATTGAATGGTTCACAACGTATAGGGAGAACATGCTTCTCGAGATTGCGGAGGATGACCAAAACCTTCTCTATATATGGTTCTTTGGAATCAAACTCCCTCAAAGCATATACTGCAGGTGCTACCATCTCCTAAAAATTCGTACATTGTTCCCAAAAGTATTTACCTAGAACAATTCTTTTGATGTCCCGAGATAAAGGTCCGTGCATTGTCTTTACGTTCATCTCGGAGGTTCGTGACATACGCCAACCAGTTGAAATCAACAACACTCTGCTCTAACGCTTCTTTGACCTTCAACAAGTGATCCACCATTATGAAATTGGATGCAAATCGAGTTGGCCCTGGCAACAACAAGTTAAACTTTGCCTCGTATTTACAAAACATAGCAAGCGGCATTTGTTCATTCTTCACAAACCTCACCAACTGCCTAGCCTTTACCAGAGTTTCCTTTGTTCATGTTATCTTCTCCCACTCCTCCAACAGTAAGTCCATGGCATGTGCAACACATCTTTGACGGTATTTGTGTGGATATTTTGCTGAGATTATCCGTCCATCCTTGAGCATTCCACTCGCATTGTCAGTACAGACTTGAACAATATTGCGGAAGCCAACCTGTTCAATCAACTTCTCAAAAATACATGTCGTGTAGTTAGCAATCTTTTCGTTCTCGGTGGTATCAACCGATCCCAAGAAAAGCTCTCATATAGGATAAACAAGCATTGCATTGCACAAAGGGCGACTAGTTACAGAGCTCCATCCGTCCAGGGCTAGAGTTCCTCCAAACTTTCGAACACTCTCCTCCATTCTACTATTTAAATCAGCCTCCAAATCAGCCTTTGCTTGTATCAACAACCTCGTTCGAATGTCATGGAAAGACGGTGGAACATACGATTTTTTGAAAGCAACAATCTTTCTTCCAAGTACTTCCGTTATTTCCGAGTACATTTAAGAGAAGCAGTCTTTCTTCCAAAATGCGGAAACACAGAGTGCATTTAAGAGAAGCAGTCTTTCTTCCGAGTACTTCCGTTAAGTCCGAGTACCAAGGAGACCAAGGCTTTGTAGCCAATTCGATGAGTTAAATATCTTCCAATGAATGAATATGATATGCGGTATGAAGAAAAGAAGGTGCCTTAAGTTTCACCTAGGAGTAAACTACCCAAAATCTAAATGTCAGAGGACGTCCTCGGGTAGTAGAAGACATCCTCGGTCTGGACGTCGACGACGTTCAACGTCCTAACAACTCAGCATATAATATATCTATTATTTACTTTAAATATCCATTACTTATTTCATGTACATATTCTTGTCATTTATTTATATACCCAAGGTAGTATACTATGTAGTTTCAATGTGTAAGAAATCATGATTTTAGAATTGTATGTGTAGCACTTATTTTTCTATTTTTGATACGTAATACAATTAGGAAATGGGGGCGTCAAAGGATTTGCCATTTGTATCAAATGTGCCCTTTAAATTGAATGTGAACTTTGAAAAAATCCTCCATATGTGCCATTTGGAGGAATCCTTTGTAGTGCACTTTTATTCAAATTTGGAATCCTTTATATGTGCTATTAGTAATTGACGCAACACCTATGACCGATAGCACGTCTCTTTCTTTTGCTGAGCGTTTACACTCAAAATGTCACTCCACCTCCCACTTTTATTGCATGAGCCTTTCCATGTAACCCTTTAGCGCCGAGGACTTCTGACGACATTTCTGCCACCGGCAGTATACCAGGCCCGGTAGTCGCTGCTAGACCCCAGCGGTCATTGCGAGCTGGACTGTCTTACACACGCATGTTCCAATTTTATTGGAGATCTGATCACATTCAGGAGTCCGATGGAAGAAAATACGACAGAAGTACTGCCCAAGTACATGCCAGACGTCGGAAACTCTACGAAATTTTTGAAGCGAGTACATTCTTTCCAAATATTGTGTCAACACGTGACCTTTCTTTTGTGCATGGTGGGGTGGGAACTTCTCAAAGCCTCTTCAGAACAAGATGTGATGACCAGAGGACCTAGTCAACTGGTCGCTCTCAGAACTTCCCGCCATGGTGGAATTCAGCTGACATTGGCCTCATCTGTCCTTTCAATCAAATTGTCATATGAAGACTTCACAGAATTTGAGTTCATAGCGTGACCAAATGGCCGCCACTTGAGAGTCATGTAGGAGCGACAACCTACCATGTGTAAAGTACAGTTTTAAGTATGAGATACTATGTGATCACTAATGAGCTACCATCATGAGCACTCACTGCAAAAAAACACCTCAAGGCTTTACCTGCAGAGTCTGTTGTAACTTCTAATTTAAAATGTATAAAGGCCCGAAAAAATTTGGTTCCTTCAAAGAGTTTTAAAAGCACATCAATCAACAACTGAACATTTCAAGGTTTGAATCACTAGTATCCTGACTTGTAATTTTCACTGTACTGGCTTCATTATCCAAGCTGAAAGGCAAAGAGCAATCTATTTATAAATGATCTCTTACCATTGCATGCCAAAGAGCCAGCTCAAGCAATTCCGTATCTAAGAAGAACGTCTGTCGGTGTAGCAAGCAGCAACAACGTTGTTGCAGCTAATATTGCAGCTGATGTTGCAGCTGATGCTGCAGTTGTTGCCCCAGTGGCTCCAGCAGCGGTAGACAAAGGAACACTTGAACAGGAAAGGGACCTGCACATTTAACACCCGCACGGAAGTCATCTTTGATCGAAAACAAATTCCAGACTAATAGTCATAATCTTCCCTATTCATATTCAAATCTGAGCCCAGGTATACCTTAGAAGCAACGAGAAGGCCAAGGTATACCTTAGAAGCAACGAGAAGCCCAAGGTATACCTTAGAAGCAACGAGAAGGCTTAAAGCAAGACCAACTATTCTACGAAATTCGGGATTGTCCTTGAGCATAAGTACGATGCTAAAGACCTTAGAATCCTTGCATCAGCTAGAGCTTTCTCTGGCTCCTCTTTCACTGTCATTTGAACATTACAACATAACAAGGTCAAACATGAATCCAACCAGTCTCGAATCTCATACTCAGAATATCATAAAAACATGATCCAACTAGTCACAGAATAACATCCCCACATCGCTCACCTCATGCCCAAGCACAGTCGCAACCTCAGTGCCCAACATTCAACAACCCAGTGAACACCACGATCAAGCTTCTCAGGAGACGACTCGTTCATGATGAACTGGTCCACAACAATGACCCTCAAGTCACTCAAATGCGGAGTAAATCCCTCGGGGCCCTTGTTCAGGCCCTTCTTGCAGCTCTTGTCCACCCACATGTCGTCCTCCAGCTTTTCATCGTCGTAGAAGTCTCCGTGCGACTTCTGGAGCCTTTCTTAAACCCGGGTCGTGGATGTGGCGAGGGAGCGGGGGGCTTGGTGCTGCTCCGGGTGAGACCAGTGCGAAGTCTTGGTCCCGGTCTTGGCGGCTTGAATCACTTGTTTGGCGATGTGGCGCACCCCGACGGCTTGTGGGTGGATTGGAGGGAGGACCTTAGCTAGCATTTGCACCTTTAGCTGCAACAACGATCTTAATTAGAGAAGAAAAAAAAGTACAGGGTGGGAGGAGGTGTGTTGGTGAAAGTGCTTGTGCTCGCACCTTTCAATTTCAAGTAGAAAAACAAGCATGAAATTGACATAGGGTTACATCCGCACTTCACATTGTAAGACTCACCTTTCACATGACGTGAAACTTCATCTCAACATCATCCACTTCAGGGCAGATATGATACCGCTATAAATTCATGTACCTTTGAAGTAGAAAAGTGAGCGTCACGAGAAGCGTGAGAGCATTCAGCAGGATGATCATGAGCCATGTCAACACGCCCACAAAGTAGCAGACCAGGACGAGATACAAAACTAACAAAACAAGCAGCGACATGCCGCCACAAACCACCAGAGCTGGCCACGCTCTGCCCAAATCTGCAGTGTATCTCTGCAAACCAAGATTCAATCCAAACCAAACCAAACCATCTACAAAAGCTGACCAAAGCCATCTAAAAAAACTGGCCAAATCCATCTACAAAAAACTTGTCAACTTCATCTAGAACCCCTCAACCCAGTTCTGTTAGCATTGAAACAAGAAAAGGGAAGTGCGACATACCTTGATAGTGTGAGTGCCTTTTGAATCACTTGCACGATCACATGGCCCAATTTTACTGCAACATTCTCGGCCTTCTGCCAAAGCGCCAAGATCGCCTTCGAGGGCGAATCGTCCACTTAACAGCTCCAGAACACTGATCCACAACCAAATCAGTCAGTTCTCTTACAAAGAATAAATCATTTCCCTCAAGAAAAATTAGTCAAATCGGGTTTTCTCATAGCACATTGGGCAAATCAACTTTCTTCACATATCAAGTTGGGCAATTCAACTTTCCTCACATAGAAAAACGGGCTAATCAACATTCCTCACACAGTAAAACGGTCATATCAACTTTCCTCATAGCAAATCAATTTCTGCAAACCTAACCGATTTTAGTCAAAGTGGTCCGTGGCACAACAACCAAATGCTGAGCTCGTACGTGCATGGCGAGGCAAAACTCCGAGGTGAAGGACGTGCTGTTCGAGGGCTTGAGATTCGTGCCCGACATCCCCGCCACGCAGCAGAGGTTGGAGATTGCGTGGCTGAAAGGTGTCGATCTGTTGGGCACGGACCACTTTGACTAAAAGATCACGGACACGCACAAATAGATCGGCACCACCGAGTGCATGGCGCTCTTGCGTTTGCTCGGCCTGCGGGCACGCATCATTGGCCTTTGGAGGGTATGTGGGTGCAAACCCCAGTGTTCAAAGGCTTCGCACCTGGTCTCCTCCATGGTGCAAGTGCATGTAGTTTTAGGGTGGTTGAGAGGGAGACGCAACGTGTGGAACTTGAACACTAAGGGCCGCTTTACACTATGGTGGAGAAGTTCACCGGTCAAGAATTCAAGGGAAATGGAGCAATATGATTGGAGAAAAAATTGTTCTTCACCGGATTGGGTTTACACTACGGCCAAGACTTGACCAGTGGAGAACTTCAAGCATGGATGATAAAATGACATGGCCGCCTATGTGGCAAAACTTTTTTGAAGAGTTCTTCGGTGGGCTCGTTTCTTGTCTGGCCTCAAACCCCCGGACACGAAACCAACCCACCGGAGAAGAGCAACTTCTTCATGCATTACTTTATTCTTTTTTTGTCTTGTCCAACATCCATTGCTCGCCTCAAATAACCATGTCTTGGTCGAGACTTCTTGACCAGCCGGTGGAGTTCTCCACCATAGTGTAAAACCCCCCTAAGTATAGCGCGGCAAGGCACAAGTGACGGAAGCTCGCTTGAAGACGACGCAACGGCGGTTGGATTCCTGCCAGACAGGTTGACGCATTGTCATTTTTGGCGTACGCGTTCCCACCCGCTACACCTCCTTGCCTTGGTCACTACAGTCAATCCGGGTTCGCGGTGTCAGGGCCCGGTTTTAGGCCTGACACCGCGAAGAGCGGCCCTTCTCCCGAAGCACCTTTTCGCCTCTAAGCGCCCTTCTTCCCATGATAACGTCCACTTTCGCCCACAATTTTTTCGCGCTGCTCATATCCCTTATCGGCATAATCGCCAATAGCCCCTTCTCCCCCCGCCTTCTTCGGATCACCGAAAGCCCCTTCTCGCCCCGAAACGTATCCTCCAGAATGATCCGTCCTTCTCGGCGGCTGCGAAATGCCATCCACATCGTTTCGTACGGCGCCGTCTTTCGCACCATCATTGTGCGAGAAGGGGAGTGCTTGTCTGCGCGTGAATGGAGTTTCTTGATCTCAATCTCTCCATACATGTCAGGTCTAATGGGAATTCTAACGAGACGGCGCCACCAACCGTTGCCGATAACGGGGCAGTAGGGAGGAAATGGGGGCGTCAAAGGAGAAAGAAACCTCTTGGCATGCATGAGAAGGGGGTGGAGGACCTTGATGCCGCGTTTAGGATTGGCCCGCATGCAGACTATCTGAAGAAACACGGTGACAAGGTTCTTCGGATGCACGTATCCAAGAGGAAGCAATCCAAGCTTATCGCCTACATTCTCAGGGATAGAAGGAGGAGGCTACTCGGTTTAGGGTAGGTTAGGCGTTCATCATCACCATCAATGTGAAACCCTAATGCAGTCATGACAAAGTTGCGTGTGGCGGCACCATTTCCCGTACCTTCGAACTGTGTTTTTTGCCGTCTAGCGACATATCCAGGAAGTCCAAGCTCCGCGTCAGCGATTGCTGCTGCAAAACCTTGAAATCGCCGGCTGAACTTTACGGTAAGTTTCCTGCCTTTCTTTCTTTCTATTTCATTCTATTTCGGTAAGCTATCTCTCATTCTTTCTTTCCATTTCTTTTCGGTAAGTTCCCTGTCCTTTTTTCATTCCATTTCAAATGTGGGGCGTTGGAAAGTAAGTTGTGTGAAGATGTAGGAAATTTTGCAATGCGTCCAAGTTTAGGGTTTCAAGGTTTTAGGGTTCCCGATAATCGTTTTGGGCGATAAGGTTTCATGTTCGGCAATGTCCTACCTTGCAGGACCGTAAAAATGCCGAAGCGGCCGGGGTGTTTCTGCAAGGCGTTATTTGATGAAATCCCGCTGGAGAACAGGAAAATGATTCCACCCACCTACAACGAGGAAACGGGGAGGATCGAGCAGCTATTTGTCATTGAGAAGGACCATATTTGGCGCGATAGCTGGGAGGTGATGGAGGCGAGGGCCCTTATCCTAGAGTTGCATGGACCGCACTCGCCCATCGTACCGGCTGGACAAACCGACCCCAAGTAGATATTGTGCATACATTGCAATACGACACACCAGAAGCATAGGTTCAACCTCCACCGCAACCATGCATTGTGCGAAGGGAAGGGGAAGGTGGGTGTGAAGATGTCGTCGTATCCCAATTTGGGAGTCAAGGATATGGCAAACTTTGTGGCATGACTTCGGGATTGCGGGTCGGAGGAAGAAACCATTGAGGTTTTCGGCACCATAGAGCCGATAGCCACGAAGAGGAGGCCTCGGAAGGCTGCCGCTAATGAGGAGGAATTGATCAATTGAGTCCCAAATAAGCGCGGTAAGAGGGTGACACAAGCGGCAGAGGAGGGCCGTCCACAGAAGCGTACCGCGCAGCTTTCACAAAAAAGACCTCCGCCCCCGAAAGCGGAGTCCAGTGATGATACTTCTTCGTTGGCAGAGTCGGAAGGAGATCACAACACAGATCATGAAGCCGATAACGTAGGCACTCTGGTTGTTTGCGGCGAGAAGGACGGTCTTCGGTCCGGAGATGATGCCTCCAGAAATTCCGGTGCCGAAAACTCGATATCCAGGGTCCGAAAGCCCGCACTCGCGCCGGCGCTCAAGTGCAATTCCTCCATTGTGCACCGGAAGTACCGAAGAAGGTGGCAAAAGCTGAAGAGGCCACAAAGAAGGCAAGATTTGAAGAGTCCACGAAGAAGACAAAAGCGCTCAATCCCCCGGCAGTGGCGAAAAGGCTTACGGGAATGTCTGTGGAAGAGACCGCTGCGGCGAGAAGGTCTCGAGCCCCAGAGGCTTTATAGCGGTTGAGAGAGACCAGTATTGCCGAGAGACCTTCCGACTCTGACATTGGCCCGCCGATAACCTCGGCACAGATGGAATTTCGACAGCTGCTGACGATGGCCACGATATTTCAGGCAGACTCTAATGAAGGTGCAAATCCCGATAAACGCCCCATTCTGCCGGTCAAAGGTAGTAGGGAGGAAGGTTTGGAGTTGGAGAGGGCTGAAATGATACGGTAGGCGCAGGAGGACGCTGAGCGCATTTTCCCGCTTCGGAGGGTGCTCTCCCCCAAAATGAAGGTACCGATAACGCCGTTGTACCTACTCCTCAAGCATGGTCTGTTGGACATTATCACAATAGACAGTTTAAAGTCCGAAGATGACCTGTTCAAATACGTCTTGTGTATGGTGGAGTCTGGAGGCCACTAGGGCAAGTTCCACCAGGCTCTCGGTGCCTGCATTTCCGAAGGGGTCGGCTTCGCCGATAACGAGGTTTCGCTTCCACAGCTGATAACTCTTTGCAATCTGGTAAAGAATCCCGATGGCAATACTGCGCAAGAGGTTTGGAAAGAGGCAGTGATAGCAACGTGGGCATACATGACGCACGAGAAGGAGTGCGACAAGTATGTAGCTAGGCATGCAACCGATGTGGAGAGCACAAAGCGGTTAAGGGAGAGGTTAGTCTGCAACAAGATTCAGAAATTTGATGCCGAAAGGGCGGTGGGAGAGAAGCTATTCGATGGGACTTCAACAACCTCTTCGGGTATTGCACGATGAACGAAATTCTTTGACCATTGGTGCACCCAGTGCCGTGGACGCACAACATTGACGAGGCTCGAGAGGTCGTGCACCGTCTAGCGCGGATCAGAATCGATCGTGTCTCGTCGCCGGCTCCAGCTATGCTGGTGAAGTGTTACTTCGTTTGCAACGGGCTCTCTCGGGTGTAAGTTTTTCCTTCTCGCCATAGACTTGTCCCTTATCGTGTCTTCTCATCCTTTATCGTCTCTTATCGTCTCTTATCGTCCTTTATCGTCCCTTATCGTCCCTTATCGTCCCTTATCGTCTCTTATCGTCCCTTATCGGCTGACGTGACTTCGTTGTTTTTCAGGGGCCTGAATATGTACAACCCTAGCGTAATCGCGGGCCTGCCAGCATTGCAATATACGTGGACGCTCCAGAGACTAATTGGAATGGGCCGTCTCAAATGTACGAAGTCCTGAGTCCCTTCCTCTTCGGAAGGGACGCATCCAAACAGCACCTCCGAATATCGCAGGCATTCTCGCGGCTCCGCGACAATAAGCACGGTGGGCGATATTCTGTGTTACACTTCATCGCAATGGTCCATGCTCGCACTGTCGTGGACACGGCAAGGATTCACCTAGAGGATTTTGTTCGACAGTGGTGTGCTGCCGATAAGGGTACCTACGAACACTGGGATACCCTGGACGAGAACTGCTTGGCAAGGGAGGATCCGGACTTCATGTATGCCGGCTTTGTTCCACGTAAGATTTATCCGATAATCCAGTCATTCATCTAACTGTTTTCTTCCTCATTCTTGGTTTCTCCGTTATTTCCCTGTGACTAAACGACAAGCCTTTTGCAAGCACTGTAGATCCTTCTTGAGCACGCGAAAGGGAACTTGCAGAGGCAGATTGCAAGAACACTGTGTCGCGTCTGGTGACGACAGAGTGGAATCGACAAGAAGGGCATCCAGTGACTTCACATGACGAAATTTGGCGGGAGACATCTACCCGAACAAGGGACCTCGAAGGTGCAGATGCCCTTCTTCACATGGACAAGGGAACCTCAAATGAATCCGCGTCCAGAATCGGTACCCGAGGAGTAACGACGACGAAGGATTCTCCGATAAGGGTCTGGACAAAGTTTACGGAGGATGCACAAGAGGGGCCTAGCGATGAAATACTTCAGGGAGGTGTTCCCGATAGATTCCAGGAAGAGTCCGCTACTACAGCGGTGAAGTCACCGGTGAGTCCCGCCGATAACCCACCTCATGCGGAGTTTTTGTGGACACAAGCAATGAATGACCCTACCCTGGGCATTGCGAAGTCTTCACAGTCGCCGATGGGGCTAACTCAATTCGACACCCCTTGTCTTCATGTTGTACACGGGGGTACGGGGGAGACGGAACATAGCATGCAACCCCAGCGTCTATCGTTCCCTCTGTCGAGTCAAGGTATTGAAAACCTGGACTCTACTTATAGCCCCCCGGTTGTTCCCGAGGAGCCTTGCGTGACACCCTTGGAAAATCATCCAATCCCAGAGAATCCTCCCTCTTCGGAGTCCGATAACGCTTCTCTGCCAGAGCCCGATAACCCTACTCCTCCGCCAGTTCTTGATAACCGTGCTAGCCCGCCAGAGCCCCATAATTCAGAAGAAAGGGGATGTTAGACAACAGGTGCCGATAAACAACAGGTGTCGGAGAATGCCAATAACATAGACGACGGCACTCAACTGAGTTTTAGGACCTCCACAATAATACCGAGGTTCTTCTCTATCGTGGATGAGTCATGCTGCTCGGCTTCGTAGCAGAGCGAGGGCTCTTTCTCCCAGGACACACAGTCTGAAGTACATACTCCGCGATTCTCCTCCAACATGCACGTATACGCCACCTTCTGTCCTTCCCTTCCATTTTGAACACGCTCTTCGAATCCAGGATAAACCCAAATATAAGTCAATTGCGATTCTTGTGCAACCTTGATAAAGCACAAAGCCAATCTGATCTCCTCGGGGTCCATCTCCTTTGGAGAAGGGCTATCGGGCTCTGGCAGAGGAGTAGGCTTAACGGGTTTTGGCGGAGGAACACGGTTATCAGGCTCTGGCGGAGGAACATGGTTATCGGGCTCAGAAATCAGAGCATGGCTATTAAGATCTGGCGAAGGAGCGGGCTTAACGGGTTCTGGCGGACTCGCATGGTTTGGAGGCCTCGTTTTATTCACCCAAAGGACGTCACTGGAGGTATGAGGTTTTTCGGTCCAGATCTTCGGCGAGCCGTGGATGTCTCACTTGCACTACAGGATTGGCATTGCGTGCTTAAGGACAAGCGGGAAATGGAAGGCACATTTCTGGATTTCCTCCTTAGGCATGTCGTCTACCTTGCGAAGGAGCACGTCTGAATCCAGTATCATCACACGCACAACTGCTTATCGGCAACCTTGCAGTGCTATCTGGTAGATGAAGAGAAGGACTGGTATGACATCATGAGCTTTCTCAGCCGCTCATTTTGTACTACCACCAAGTCGCCGAATACCCTTATCGTCCCTTACCACGATAAGGGTCACTGGAACATTTTCGTTGTGGAGCAAAGGCAAACGTATCACCTGGACCCAGCGAAAGGTATGCACAAGGGTCAGGAAGTGGACAACTTTATCTTCCTTGTGCACATGGGATGGGCAAACGCGAAGGGCGTGAGGATCGGATCTCGAAGTTGGCGAGAATGGCAGAGTCGATCGTCGATAAGGTTGCCTCTGCCTAATCAAAAAGAAAGGTGGGAGTGTGGTTTCATGGCAGGCTTAGCCTTCTGGCAATACCTTATTGCACGTGGTGGGCGCAAAGAGGCGGAGGAGAAGACCGTGACAATAAGGACAAAATATTTGGACTGGGACGGGAAGAAGGCGTACCGATGGTTCATGCAGGCGCTGTACACGGAGATTGTCGCACCGCTTCCGTTCCACGATGCCCTTAATCTATGTGGACAGGATACGGTAGAGTTCGGAAGCGGAAGTCCGGACGTAGTTTTTGTTGAAGCCGGTACAGAGACGGCGAAGAAGAAGGAAGTCCCAGTTCTCGGTATTTCGGAGATAGTGGAGGATCGTGAACTTTAGGGCTTCAACGTGCTCACAAACCCACCAGTGACTCGAAGAAGGCGGAAGAAGGCAACCGCGCCGAAAAGCCCAAAAAAACAAAGAAAACCGAGAGGCACGACCAAGACGAAGAAGTAGGCGATAAGGGGGGGTGTTGTACACAGCTGATAGACCCCAAGAATTTGTACAGATTAATAGGATGCCGATGTTGTACATTTCATTCATTGTAAATGACAAATTTTTCGATAGCGTACATAAACGGAATTTGAGACCCCCTTGTAAAGGCCTGCAAGCAAAACTTAAAATCCAGTCTTACCCAATTATATTGAATGTTGAGTTTTAACTTCATAACTAAAGAAATATCACTTCACTTGAAATTTCAGGAGATGCATGGAACTTAATCTAAGAGCATCTTATCGGCACTATTCCACCGATAAGATTACTAATGGTTATCGGTGCACGTTTGCAGCTAAAATCCTCTACCCTTTATACTCAACCACATCGGAGCGGATAACCTAAGTCGTTTCTTGAGTTAGTCTTTTGCTAGCTGGAACGGACCTCATCCAAAAACCTCTGGAATCCAGGAAGTCATGCAACCTTCGGAGCCTCATTCCAAGGCCGTCTTCATTTGTGGGGAGCAGTACAGCTATCCCCTGGAGTGAATGAAGCATTCCGGCTTCGATTTCAGCCTCTGTAGCAGTTTGTAGAGTAAGTATTCCTCCGGATAGCACTTAATTGGAGCTAAATGTGTCCGGAATAACCGCTCTGAATTCGTTCCCACAGAGATCTATTGTTTCTTTCTAAAATGATAAGTAAACTGACAGCTATCTTCCTATCACGTACCAGTTAGCATTCCTGTTCTTCGCCCTATCTATTCATTTGGATCCTTCCGGACGGCGGATGTGGCTTCCTACTAACTTCCGGATCCTTCCGGTTTCCGGAAGGTCAGATGGAGTTATTCTTCCGAAGTTTTTAAACAAGTGGCCGGGTACCACTGATCCTATTTTGTGTAAGTGGCCGGATTCCCCACTGCCTCGTAATTTAAAGTGGCTAGACACCCACTGCCCTGAAACTTATAGTGGCTGGACACCCACTCTCCCTATATTGCTAAATGGTCGTTGGTTTGTTGTTTCCGGATTCACTCTCTCACATTATCCGGAAGGCCTTCCGGATACGGTCACTCAGAGGCTCACCCGGACTACAACGACATTCCGGTTGATGATCAGTGGTTCGGTCAGATGTGAAGGGTAGATCTGCATTTGGACTTCCTTCTAGACATACACCACAGGCTTTTCCATCTATCGTAAGGGGAAATTCCGGTTGCAACCAGAATCCGGGTTCACACGGAGTCTCCGTACCCTAGGAGCTACCAGACCCACCACCTAAAGTACCCTCCCTCCCCCTCCATGCTTCTTCCGGTCACCGAGGATCGTCAGACTCTATCTAACCTCTCCTTCAGCTGTTCCGGGCGCTCTCCCACAGCAAGTTCCAACCGGTTAGACTAGATGCTTATCCGTGAACCACTTCAGATTCAAGAACTATTTCACTAATCATCAACCACAATGGGCCTTATCCTTCATTCACGAAACAATACACCATCAACATAACTTCAAGAAGAGAAAATATACTAACAGAGAATATCCTTCGTGAAAAGAGAAAGAACAAGACCCTGAGCCGACTAAGACTCAGGTATTAAGTAACTACTACAACTGATATGAAAATCTATTCTAAGAAGCTAAAAATTCGGAAAATCCTATCCTAAAAATGAAAGGGATCTTATCCCTTGAAATCCGGAATTCAAAATCCAGATCCGGAAATTTCGGATCTAACTCAAAACTTAAAGTAGGGTTTTCTTTAGTCTACCGTGTGATAGCCGGGTGCAAGCTTGAGCCCCATCGTTAATCGCTATCATACTTTAGCCCTAAAGGTTTTAATCTACGGAGTAACCTGGTTCCGCCTCCTACTGCTACAGCACGAAGGGGTAACCTCTGTTGGTGCGGCGCCGGCCTCGGTTTGCGCCGGGATGGATGCTGGTGGCTCCGGTACGGAGTTCGATACCTGCATCCCTGGTCTGGATGGTGCATCCGGATCCTCTGTTGTTGCAGTCCGGGCTGATGGTGCGTCTGTCCGGTCTTCGAGGTCCGGAAGGTCCCGGAAGCTACCACTGGGGCTGACCACCATGGGTGTCGCTGCCGAGCTTCCGGGTAAAGGGTCCGTCACTGGTGGCCCCGGAGATGGAGACTCTGAGAGAATTCGGAAGGGCAACGGGGGTACTGCCTGATTCCTTGGCACCTCTTCCCACTTCTGCATACTCTCCGTGCTTGGAAAGGCCACCCCATTCCAACTCATAGGAGAGCTGAAATCCGGCGTTCCCTCAAGATCATTGAACTCTCTGGTGAGCGACTTCGACGTTCCGGCTGCAGGTCTGGGTGAAGAGTCGGCCAAAGGTTGGGGCGGGGAAGTAGCTGCCGGTCCGGATGGGGATTCGGACGGACCTGCAGCGGTTTCGGACGGTCCGGCAGTGGTTCCGGATGGACCAGCCGCGTCTGGAGCAGGAGGTGCCGGGAACGGAGGTGGAGGTTCTGGTACTGTTGAGGCCGCCGCCACGAGATCCCTCGCTAGCTCCTGCATCTTGGTCCAGGTGCTCTCCATTTTCCGGTTGTGATCCTCCACGAACCGGATGATCTGCCCCATGTTGAGCTTCTCGTTCTTCTCCAAGCTCTCCGTGTAGAGCAGCGCCCGGTTGACCGTATCTACCGGAAAGTCCAACACTGTGCGGATATCTGACAAGGTTTGAGAGGCTCCCCGGACCTTCGTTTCTGCCACCACTCGTGCATGCTGTGTTGCGTCTCGTGCAGCTTCCGCATGTCGGACCTGACCCTAGAGCCGGGTGTTGATTTTGGTTATAGTGGCGTTCTCCTGCTCCAGTCTTGTGACGGAACCGTGCTTCTCCTTCATCTGTCTGAGCTGTGCGATGAGGTGAGTGGTGTCCTCTAGTCCTACTACCTCTAGGACGGCCATGATCATGGCGTGCCTCTCCCGGATCTCTCCTTCCTCGATCCTAGTCCACCAGACAATGTGTCTACAAAGCTCGTGAACGTCCACCGGTATGTCGCCACTGATGGTAGGGACAAATGTAGGTCCTGGCTCTGATCCGGTCGTAAATCGTTCATCTTCTGTGGCCTGTTCCGGTGTGGTTGGTGGTGCTGCTGATGGGCTCTGAGCCGGAATTGTTGACAAAGGCCGGCATGCTCCGGAGGCTTCCGGAGTCCTCTGCACCGAACGACTCCGCTTCCGGTTCGGTCTTCGAAGTATGAGGGGGGATGATGACTTCTCTGTCTCAAAGTCCGTTGATTCTTCCGGCTCCTCATCTGTTTCCATCCCTCCGTATGACTGGATGGTGAGCAGGCTGTCGTACTCGGCCTGCTAATCCGGACTCAACATCTTCTACTTTGCATACATATGAGCCAGGTAGGTGGAAAGTGGGGATGGGGTTTTCCGGGCTTTCGGCAGGTTCTTCACCATCCTATCGATTTGCTCGTCCATGATGGCTGCCCAATCGACGGACAACTTCCCTCTCATCAGCCCCAGGATCAATGTAGCCAACTTGGCCACTATTCGTTTAGGCTTCTCGGGGTGGAAAATGGAGTTGAGGAATGCCATAACTAACCTGGCATTCGGATCGGTGAGGTCGCTGAGGACGTAACCGTCTTTAGGGTTTGTCTTTGCGTGGAACTCCCCTTCAGGATGGCGTCGTCACGCTCCGCCACCTTGATCGTCCCTGCCCCAAACTCGTAAGTGTCTCTCCAGAGTGCCGTGGTCCAGACCTCCGGATGCGCCCTGACCTCCTGCGCGTACTGGCTTGGTGGCTCTCCCAGGAGCTCTGCCATCATCGTTTCGCTCTCGAAGGCCCATGGTGTCGCTAAAAGGCCTTCACATCCCATGATCTCGAGGAAGCTCTCTAAAACCCGACAGGTCTTGACCGGCTTCGGAATCTCCGGAGTCACCTTCTGCAGCAGCAGGGCTTCGGTAGCCGGAGCCTTGCCCTTCTTGCCCGCCATCCGTGCCCACCTCTCCGTGATCTTGCGCCTCGCAATGGTGTCCAAAATCCTACACGCACTGACCTCACCAAGTCCCTCGTGCTTCGCTAATTCTGCGCTACCGTCCTACACAAAGGCCGGATGCGAAACCCTAAGAAAACGCGCTGAGCGGAAGGAGAATGAGACTGTTGGAAACCCTGAAAGATTGGCACGCAGGGCTGCCAGTCGCATTTTGTATCAGACGCCCTTGTACGGAAAACCGTTACGCGTCATAATAGCATTTCCGGATCCGGCCGTCACCGTACTCCGGTTTCGCAACTTCCGGAAAGAGTGCTGTAACTACCTCCTTTAAGGATTCCGGCACGGTACTAAAATCTTATTCTGTTCTATGAACTACTTATGCTCTTATGACTGACTAACTACCTAATTTTTTAATTTTTCTTTATTTTCTTCCGGATTTGGTATTAAGTTCCAGAAGTAAGTGGGAACGCCTTCCCACAGCCTCCAACCTTGAGAGGGTGGTGTCGGTGTTGCGCAAAGCTGCATCCAAGTGCCTTGCTAGCAACGGTTGCCGATAAGCCTTGTCGAGTAGCTTCAGGACAAGCTGATGCATACGATCAAAGTCACATACCCACGTCTCGCCTAATTCTCGAATGTTGGAAGCCACTGGAATTACATCTCTGGTTTCCGTAATGGAGGGGACACCATTATCGGGGAAGCCCTCGATATTCGGGTGTCAACCATTGTCTTGGCGGAGAAGATTCGTCATTCCACCTTGGATTGTGCCGCGAAAGGAGCCCAGATATCTAGCAATTTTTTCCTCCGCCAGGTCAAGTCTTGTCATTTTCAGGACCTTAACCTGGTGCTTACAGATGTTACCTTTCTGGGAATGAACACATTGGCAGACGGCCCATTCGGTACATAGATTGTATACCGCATACGTAAGGTGTCTCCTATTCGAGGATTTAACGTATGTAGGACCTCCCGACCACTCGGGCAAGGTGACTACATTATAGGGAATTGTATTTGCTTGGTTGATTGCATTGACCATGATCTGCCGCTGCCTCTTGTTCTTTATAAAACGGTTCAGCTTACACCAGTGACTGTAATCATACTTCTCGATGACATTTCCAGTGAGCTCATAAATAAGCCAGTCCATCCTTAGGCCGATAAGCTTCCTTTTGGATTTCCAGAGCACTACTTTCATGTTAGAATGGTATGATTCGATAGCTGCAGTGGTGTCCTGGCCAACATGGGGGATTTTCCGGTCTCCCACAACCCACATTTTAATTTTCGGGAGCCATTCCTTGTCGAAGTACTTCCAGTATGCATCAGCGTCTGGCAAGAGAGCCTTACTTTCGCTGTAGACGTGCTGCACCCACTCTACCAAATTCCACACCTTATCGCCGGGAGCTCTCGTCGAAGGGTCTTGGAAGTCACTTGGTGTCTCCGATACGTACATAAGTGAGCCCACAATTCGCAAGGCTCCGGCCCTCGTCTCCATGTCTTTCAACTTAGCACATGCATTCTTCAGCCACGCTCGACGAACATGCCAGAGACATAGAAATAGATGCGAGTGCGGCCAAACCTCCCTGCGATAACTCAAGGTGCCGATAAGTACCACTCGCCAAAGGCTTGTCACCCGATAACGTAAGTAAACTAAATTGCTTACCGAAGAGAGTTGATCTCATTATCGGCGTCGTCAAGTACAAAGGCAGTGGGTCTCCAGTCCGGCCTTATCTGCACCAACTTCTGCTTTAGAGCGCGCATCCAAGGCACGAGATCTGTTTGTTTGGATTTTGCAGTGATCACAAAAGCCACTGGAACCCCGTTTCTCCACTCGTCAAATACCATCATCGTGAAGAGCGGATACTAGACACGTAAGCAAGAAATTAAGCGATATGGGAGTGAGTGCTCCTAATTTCTAGACGGACCCTACATGGACCACGGTATAGGTATGTGTACCTTTTTGTTGTTCGTTGCGAATGTCCCGTCTATAGCAATAATGTTTTTGTGACTGTATTTCAGCATCATGTGCGTTTGAAATGGGGTTTGAATCTCAATTACAAAGGGTACGTCATCGGCATTCGGTACTCCGTCAATCTTGCTGCCTGGGTCTTGGTAGTAAAAAACCGTACCTCGGTTTTCTCTTATCCACATTCTCACACTCTGAGCGTCGTTGTCATGTTTCTTGTATAGTTCCTGCTCACAAACTCCCCATATGTTGCAGATGTCCTCCATGCTAAGGAAACAATTCCGAGAAGGCGTAAGAGTGCCCTCATCGCGTGCCTTAAGTACCAACTTCTGGTGCTTTTGTATTATAGCTGCCATTGGAACTTGCTCCTCAAATTGCCTGAGAACCCAAAGCCTTACTTCCTCCGACATGTACTTCCGAAAGCGGAGCTTTTCCCTCTCCACGTTGTCCTTATCGTGGACAATGAGACCCTGTGTGTCGACATGTTCCGAGCAAAAGTACCCTATCTCGGCGATATATGGGAGAAAGTAGTACCTCTCTACGTAGAATCGACATTGGTAGCCCACTTTCATAGACCCCCCCTCTTTCGCATCGGTGGCACGAGGGCCTTTCTGGCCAGCGCTGGAAGTAAGTTGTTTCCCTTTGTGATTGTATTTCGATGGCGTTGGTGTCATTTCGGGCGTGATACCTTGGATCTTGTCCCTATTGTATTTGGGACCATATTGACAGCCCCATCTGCTTATCGGCTATGACCATTAGAGATACGTGCAGTACTGAAGAGATATTACGGCACAGCCGATATGCAGATCTACCGTGCATATTGTGACATCAAAGGTCGAGATTCACTTACCGCTGGTACTCAATGTGGCAGTTCCACCGATAGTGCGACTTCTTGCCGATGTTTGCGGGGTCGTTCTTGTCGCGGACGAAGGTAGTCTCTACATCCTTTCGGCGAGACTGCTCACCCTATACAAAATCCAAGACCCTATCCCAGAGAATGTAGGCGATAAGCTTGGACTGCTTCCTCTTCGATGACTGCGGATCCTCTACAAACCTCGTATCATTCTTGGCCTCCATGTTCCACCTAAGACATTTCCATGTCAAAATTCCTAGAGGAGGGTTCTGTAATGAATCGTGCATCCGAAGAACCTTGTCACCGTGTTTCTTCAGGTAGTCTGCATGCGGGCCTTCCCGGAACGCGGCATCGAGGTCCTCCACCCCCTTCTCACGCACGCCAGCCGGTTTCTTTCTCCCTTGACGCCTCCATTTCCTCACTGCTGCCCCGTTATCGGCAACGGTTGGTGGCACCGTCTCGTTAGAATTCCCATTCGGCATGTCCTGTATGGGGAGATTGAGATCGAGAAACTCCATTCACGCGGAGACAAGCACTCCCCTTCCGACAAGGTACTACACGGCACAATAGATCGTGCAAAAGACGGCGTCGTACGAAACGATGTGGATGGCATTTCGCGGCGGCATTTGCCAAGAAGGACGGGTCATTCTCGAGTACACGTTGCGGGCCGAGAAGGAGCTTTCGGTGATCCGAAGAAGGCGGGGGGAGAAGGGGCTATCGGCGAGAATGCCGATAAGGGATACGGGCAGCGCGAAAAAATTGTGGGAGAAAGTGGACGTTATCGTGGGAAGAAGGGTGTTTGGAGGAGAAAAGGCGCTTGGGGAGAAGGGCCGCTCTTTGAGTTGTCAGGCCTAAAACCGGGCCTTGACACCGCGAACTCGGATTGACTGTAGTGACTGGGCCTCCTTGCGATGCACACTAGCAGACATCTATCTTGGCGGGCTCCGCAAATGACCTCTTTCCAAGTATACTACACCGTCCCCTAGTGTATAATTGGCAAGAGGAGACGCGTTGAGATGCCATTGAGGTTCGTGAAAGGCGCATTCGATCCGAAAGGTTGTGCCCCATGTGCGTTCACAGTTGCCCAACTTCAGACAAACAAAGACGACTTCAATAGTTGCCAAAAATATGCCGGAGAGGCGCAGTTTGGAATTGCAATCGGTTTAGCGCTAAATGATCGTTAATCCTTTACCGCCGAAGAAGCCCAGAGTGGGACTCCGAAATGGGACTCCGGAGGTGCTAAACTCAAATAGCATGAAATGCATGAGTTAGGCTTCGAGAGACGAGGTTCAGATTTGCACACACATTACATGAATACTCTCCAACAATCACATCATGATTTGGATTTATAGAACTCTTGGAAAAGCTAGGAATACATTGAATACAATGAATATTTTGCCACATACTATGTTGTATTTCACACACATGCACATCGGTTTTGGTTGAACTTTGTCTTTAAGACATTCCTCATTGTTTTGTGATTGTTGATCTCTCCTCACTTATGAAACTTCTGCTTTGATTTGTAGAAGGTTGGAACATTTCTGCATACAATCAAGTAGAAAAAGGCAAAATATTCAGCTATAATTGTGTAAAATATTTTTCTTCTCATATGATTTGTCAATGCGAAGCTATCAACCTAGTCACATGTGAACCGCTCTAAATCAAAGTAAAAAAATTCTTGCGAGAATTTATTGATGGTTAAAGTAAAACACCCTCCAAAATCTACAATTTTCACTACCAATATACGGTAACTTTAAATACTATAATCTACTCCATCAACTGTTGGATGTTGTGCAAAATTCTCCAAAGTTCAGGTCATGGGTTAAGTTCAAACTTGTAAGATTGAATATTAATATTAGGCATTGTATTTCATCAAATCCAGTTTAAAGAAAAAAAATCAAGACAAATCTTGGTTTATCCATTAACATATCCGGGCGGTAAAGGGTTAACCCCTAAGATACCAAGTGTCAAAAATGGGCTTTTTGAAAGTTCGGTCAGTTTCCTATGGTATCAATTTCCAACATTCTTCTTTGAGATTTTTCCTATAGAAAGACATTACCAAGACCTTAGTGGGAAAACAATTTTTTCCTACATTGGACATTTGATGAAAAAATTATAGGGTTTTGAATTTTAAATGGGGAGGGCGGGCACCTCGGGCAGCTCCAAAAACTTTTGATAGGACACTCTATTGAAAGTGAGATTTTCAGTACTCCCAAGTGATATTATTTTCCTTCATATTGTCCAAAAAAAGTTCTTGTCTTTAGTGAAAAATAGCATACCAACCCAAGTCAAACATTTTCACACATTGTCACTCATTGTCAAGCAAGGTACCAAAAAAACTTCTTCTTTTCCACATAAAACCTAGGTATCTTTATATTTTTCGCTTTTAATTTTTTCCACAACAATATGTAATGTAAACCTTCATTTTTTTCATTCAGATTATCAATCTAAAACATATTAAGTTCAAAAAAAATTAAAGTGTGAATTAACAAATTTTGAGCCTCCACTCCTTGCACACTTGTTTTGAATATGCTACACCCCGTTTCTACCTCTAAAAATTGGTGTGTGAGGAGCTAACATCATGCTCAACAAGATGGTAATATATATAGACCTTGTGTAGTGAAATTTTTTGACACCAACTGAAGTCAAAGTCTGCTAATCCACTAAACGCAGGGAAGAAAATGAACCATTTGCTTGACTTCAAACACTATAATCTTTCAATCTGTGCGGTCAAAGTTTATGAAATATTGTACATGTATTACTTAATAAGCCTTTATTGAGATTCTATGGTCAGAACTAAAAATCAAAGTTTTTGTTACCTTCTTTATTCATTGCACTAGAATCCATTAATTTCGAAGTGTTTTTGGTGTAAAACTGTCACGATACCTTAGGGGTTAAAGGGTTTGCAATTCCAATAAAACATTACAGCGTTTGCAATTTAAAGGGTTCAATTTCAATTGCTAAAGCATTAACCCTTTACAACCCAGCACCTATTTATGAAAAACCAAGAATTCTGCTAAAAAATAAATTGAACCGGATTTTATGGAAATATAATACATAATATTAATATCTGACCTTACAAAATTGAACTTAATCCATGACCTTAACTTTGGGGGAATTTTGCACAACATCCAACGCTTGATGGAATAGATTATAGTATTTAAAGTTACCATATATTGGTAGTGAAAACTGTGGATTTTTAAGGGTGTAATTTTAACCATCAATAGATTCTTGCAAGAATTGTTTTACATTATATAAGAGCAGTTCACATGTGCACTAGGTTAATAGCTTTGGATTGACATATCATATGTGAAGAATTTTTTTTTTTTTTTTGTGATTTTTTTGCATTTTTCTACTTGATTGTATACAAAAATGTTCCAACCTTATACGAACCAAAGCGGAAGTTTAGTATGTGAGGAGAGAGATCAAGAATCACAAATCAATGAAGAATGTTTTAAAGACAAAGTTCAATCAAAATTTATGACCAAAATCAATGTCCATATGTGTGAAATACAATATAGTATGTGGCATATTATTCACTATATTCACTGAATTTTAGTGTTTTTGAGGTATTTTGTGTTGTTTTCCTAGCTTTTCCAAGAGTTCCAAAGATCCAAATCACGATTCGATTGTTGGAGAGTGTTCATGTAATGTGTGCGCAAATTTGAACCTGATATTTCAAAGCCTAATTCCTCATGGATTTCTTGCAAATTGAGTTTTAGCACCGCTGGAGTCCCATTTCAAACTCCATGGGCGGTAAAAGGTTAAACCCTAAATTTCTTTGACAATTTCATACCAAAAACACTTCAAAATTGTTCGTTTTTGTGCAATGAATAAGGACGTGTGAGCGCCTAAAAATGCCACAATCTTGGTTAGTCTTAATTAGTGGAGAACCAATTTTGTTAGCTGCATATTATCTTAGATTAGTGGTTAGTAGCACCACCTAGTATTGATTTGTATTTGTTAATTAACCACATTTCATGTGGCCATGAATTAACGTGGAGGGTACAGTTAGAATTGGAAGTGCCCGAAGTGACCATTTAGATTATTGGTTAGTTTAGTTGAAGACAATTTAGTAGATTAGGATTTAGTTAGTAGAAGAATTGTAGTCACTTATTTATAAGAGTAAAAAGAAGAAAAAGCAGAAGAAGACAAAATGAAGAAGAAGAATAATTGGAAGGGGAGAAAACAAGGTTCAAGGAAATGGTCAATATGGCTTCCATAGGAAGAATCCTTGGGATTCCTTCTTTGGATTAGCTAGAATTAGAATTTCCAAAAATAATAATAATCAGATTAAAGAATTGTTGAATTTTAATGATCTAAAATTTAGATTGGGGCGTATGAATAGTCAGTCTTGGGGTTAAAATGTGTTTTGAACACATTGGTGATGTTAGTTTTGTTCAAATTCCATTAGTTTGGTATTTTTAGGCTTGTTCAGCCCTATCATCGAGTTGAGGACTTTGGTTATCGTGTGCCCTTGATCTTAATTAAGGATTGTTGATTTCGATGGTGGAGATGTGGCCGCCACCCTTGAGCCTCTTTCCACTTGGATAAATGGGCGTGGGTGGCCACTCTCCTCCCTCTCTCTTCTTTTGGCAAAGTCATGTCAAAATGGTTCCCCATTTTCTTTCTAGTTATTAAGCTGCGATTGTTGCGGCATATTGAGCTAGTTACTTGAACTTAGAACTTGAAACTTAGGATGTAGTTAGATCTTCTTGTAAGCTTTCTTGAGACTTCAAGCACGATTGGAGTAAGGACAAAGAAATTGTTATGATTTTAGTTTTAAAGCATCTACATTGGTGGGCTACTGTACGCCGACTACAACGAGTGTGAAGTTTTTTTTAGTAATCAAGTAGATGTGCAAGTCAGATTTTGAGATACTCCAAGCACGCTTGAATTGGAGTAAGAAGAAAGAAGTTGTGGCCCAACTTGTAGCGAGGGATCTGTTAGAGGCCAAATTCAAAGCATCAACTTTGACGGCTGATTGCAGAACATTCACAAGACCATTGGAGCTGAATTTTTGGGTGCACATATATCAAGTTGTTGGCTTTTCCAAGATTCAAGTGCGCTTCAATCCAATCTTTATTTGAGAAATTACAACCTTTTTAGTGAAAGGAGGTCTGCTGCCTTGAACAAGGCCCTCGTTTCTTACTTTTTACTTCTATCTCAACGTTCACCTTGTGTTTTTACTTGATTTTTTACCCTTTACTTTATTTACCTCACTTGCTTTTACTTTCACATCTTTTTATTTTTATCTTACCTTGTATGGTTAGAATCTTATAACTTAACTTCATCTAATGAACTTCATCCATTAGGATTAGGGTTCATCCATTGAAGTGAACTTCATCCATTAGGGTTTGGGTCCATCTAGTAATATAAACTTCATCCATTAGGATTAGGATTCATCCATTAGAGTTAGGGCAAGTTTTTGCACTACGCAAGGTCCAAATTCAATTCTATTATATTTAGCATGATATTAGTTCCTTATACTCCAATTTTAAGAGGTAGGAAAAGGATGTAGCATATTCAAAAAAATTGTGCAAGGAATAAAGGTTCCAAAATTGTCAAGTTGCTTTACATTTTTTTGTGAACTTAGCATGTTTTAGAATGAGAAATTGAATGGTCAACAAGACAATTTACTCCACATAATGCTGCGGAAGAAACAAAAAGTGAATAATACGACAATCTCAAAGTTTTATGTGAAAAAGAAGAAGTACCTTGCTTGACAATGCGGTGTAATGTGTGAAATGTTTTACTTGGATATATTTGCTTTTTTCCACTAAGAACAAGAGATTTTTTTGACAATTTGAAAGGAAAAAATATCATTTGCTAGTGTTGAAAATTTCACATTTAAAAGAGTGTCCTAGTAAAAGTTTTTGGAGTTGCCCGACATGCCCGCTCTCCCCATTTAAACTTCAAAACCCTATAACTTTTTCGTTAAATGTCGGATTTAGAAAAAAAAATTGGACTCACACAAAGCTTTTAGTAATGTCGACATAAATTAAAAATATCAAATAAAATTGCTACAAAATTACACCATCGGAACCTACCAAAACCTTCTGGAGTCCCCCGAGTGGACTCTTGGACAATTAGGGGTTCAAAGGTAAACTCTTTAAGGCTGGGAGAACCCAAATAAGATCAATCCTGGGTGTATTTGGAGCACGTCTGGCCTTAAAGGGTTAACTTCCAAATACCTTGCTGCTCTCTATTGCTCCTCAGCAAGGTTGATCCTAGTGCTCTCCCTTGACTATTTGTGGAGCTTCTGGGATCTTTTGTTGATATATTTGCGCTCGTCTTGTTGGTGGTTTTGGCCTCTGAGTTTGATTTCCCGTTGGCTTGAGGATTTAGCGATTGGATTGCATTTCCTCTGGGAGGCTCTGCATTTTCATGCGGTTTCGAGTTTTCATTGCAGCGCTGCGGTTAAATATGCCTCCTCCAGAGTTACAATAATCTTGATTGAGAAAAACCTTTGTGACTGTTTCAGTCCTGGCGACATCCTAGCATTTGTCTTCTGGCTTCCTGGTTAAAGAGTTCCAAGTGATTTGACCCAATTAGTCTTAGGGATCAGAGGGTGTAATATATGTCGCTATGCTAGTTTCTGAATCATGTTTTTCTTTTTTAGTTTCTATTGTAACTACTTTATATGTAATGCATTCTTTGTTTTAATTGTATATCTGTCGTCCCTAGTATGTTTCTTTGCTTCTTCTAGGTGAAAATCTTTTAACATAAGCACTAACAGGCAACGACTAGCAAATCAGGCTGAGCATTGTGTCGTCTGGTTTGCGTTCTTATCATCTTTAAATTTTGTTTCTGCTATTCCCCTTTTGCATCAGTGATTTGGTTTCTCTGAAATCGGGTTCAAAGTTTTTTGCTCTTTCATCAGAAAACAAGTCATTACGACTTAGGTTTTGGGAAACTTTAATATTCTTTAACATTAACATTTCAATCGTACTGTCAGAGAGACACACACAACCTTCTTTCATGAACGCGATCAAAACCACTCTCTCAACAACTCTTATGGTGAAAGCAACAACTGCAACCCTGGTTACTCAAGATTCCTGTAGTTGAATTCAACTCCAAGACACCTTTAATTGTGAGGCATACACATGACACCAAGTCACACACATCAAAAAGTCAGACCATTCCAAGTGCAAATGAACTCACAATAATACTCTTCTACTATGTTACAACTTCCAGAGACAAAAAACAACCATTCAATGGGTGGCGCAATGACTACAATGAACACCATGGAGACCATGGACTCAATGAATACAATGAACACAAAACGGATATTTAACTAAATCTGGAGAAACCAAAGTCCAGAAATAAAAATCTCCACTCTTATGCAATTGCCGGCCCGCTAAAGAAGGATGGCCACTCCTTAAAACATGTGAACGTGAGTATGAATTCCAAATGACAAGAGGATGCTGCAAACAAGGAAGAAAGAAGAGTATATGAACAAAAGTATATTGATGAAAAAAGAATACAATGTCGGTGGGCAACCGATGATAATTTAGTAGCGTACTTGCTAAAACCCAGCCAATATTCCATAATAACTTCAATTCCTCTTATGTTCTCTACAAAAACTCACGAAGGCCATCGGCTGACAGCGGATGAAAGAGACCTAGTCCCATTCAATTTTGTTCCATTAGACAATCGGATGGCCATACTTGTGCACCTTTGTAATCGCCTAATGCGCATGTCCCAGTTGTTGCGCTTGCTTTAAATACATAGGGACGATTGGAAATCAGCGGACGGGGTAGATAACCGGAATGATGCCTATCGCCACATTAGGGATTACAAGGTCTTCGTTTTAAGGAGCGACATGACCTCATAATGACTAGGGGAAATAACATACACAGTCAGAATTACGTTAAGAAAACCTAGGATTAACATCGACAAAAAGGACTTCATGTGGCTGGTAGACTTCACGAGAATGCTTCTTTTTATGAAGTATGGACATCGTTATGTAATGTCAAAGGAAATTTAAACAATCAGCTACAGTGGTCAGCAGAAGTGTTCGGACAGTAATTACAATCTCAATTTAATAGTAACACTTGTCGAGTTTGGTAGGTAGGTGCTGATTTTTTCAGCTAATTATAACTAAAGAGCCACTTGTAAACTAGAAAGAGTACCATCATTCACATTGAGCCACTTGCATGGGCTGCAGTTCATGATGTGTCAATCATGGGTGTCCAATTCATTATGCACACAAGTTGTGCATCTGAAAAATCTTGAGAATCGACATGTATTTATGGAGACCTCTTGCATTTCAAGACACATTGTGATTGAATAAGATTGCTCTTGATTAGCTATGGCTCCTAGAAGGACTCTTGCTGAACGTAAGTTAGTTCTTCAGATGCATGAGAGAGGGAATTCGTACTCCGAAATTTCAGCGGTTCTAGGCATCTCTCGAAGCACTTGCCATGCTATTGTGCGGAGGTTTACAATGAGAGGTCATTTGAGAGATGCTCCTTCACAAGGGAGACCTCGAATTCTTGATGAACGTGGTGATCGTGAGGTTGTAAGGTTGTTGAATGCACCATCTAATGGTACAGCTGCAGCAGTGGGTAGAGAAATGCGATCTCAAGGATTGGATTTGAGTGATGATACAATTAGAAGATGTCTTCAGAGGCAAGGATTGAGAGCACGAGTGAAAACTAAGAAGCCATTCTTGTCAAAGAAACACAAAGCACGTCGATATGCATGGGCAAAGAAGTGTAGGCATGCAAGTTGGATGGACTGGAGTTATGTGGTTTTTTCAGATGAGTCAAAATTCAATTTGTTTGGCTCAGATGGGAGGCAGTATTGTTGGAGGAAGAGAGGAGAGCATCTTTTAGATCAGCATGTGCAACCTACTATCAAATTTGGAGGTGGAAACATTATGGTTTGGGGATGTATGACTTGGGAGGGAATTGGCAACCTTCGTCTTATAGAAGGAAACATGGATAAGTTTGTGTATCGTGAAATTTTGGAGATGGAGCTCATGAATACTATACACATGTATGATTTAGGAGAGGAGAATGTTATTTTTCAGCACGACAACGATCCCAAACATACTTCTAAGTATGTTACAGATTGGTTGTTAGCACAGAAGTTTCAACTAATTTGGCATCCGGCTCAATCTCCTGACTTGAATCCTATAGAACACCTTTGGAATGAAGTAGATCGTCGTATGAGAATGTCAAAGAAGAAACCCACTAACAAGAAGGATTTGTGGGAGAAATTGCAAGAAATTTGGTATAGCATTGAGATTGATACCGTGAGGAAATTGATCATGTCTATGCCTGAGAGAGCTGCAGATGTTTATCAAGCAAAAGGTGGCTATACACGATGGTAGTCATTATGATTGTACATTCAAGTTTTTAGGTAGTCCTCATGATTCTACATTCAAGTTTTTAGCTTGATTTTGTAGCTCATGGCTTTGTTTCCAATGTAAATAGATAACCACTTCACTTTTTGCATAAAGAATTGGACACCCACATCATGTGTTTTATTTTTGATTGATTTCTTGATTGACATTTTTTATTATGAATGTTATGTTACATGTTTTTTGTAACTATGTGATTGTATGTTTAAATTTTTACAACTTGAATGTGAGTTACGTAAGAAAACTAGCTCATATTGGAAGTGGAAGCGTCCTGTCCGAACACTTCTGCTGACCACTGTAAGTCACTTCTGCTATGAACAAATGACAATCTATCAATGACGCCTTCCAAAAGAATGTGAAGCAAGAGTGGCTGTAACTTGCCCACTAGCATCATCGACCAGAACCCAAAGATAAAGCGAGGGGAGTAACATTCCAAAAAGATTTTTCAGGACCGTTGTACAAATAACATTTTCATTAAAGCTAGCAGAGGATGTTGGAATGCGAGGGTCTACAAAGTAAAGAAGCCCATTCACGGAAAGCACAACACATTTTCAAATCAGTGATGGAGGAGCATGGATGCATTTGAAATAAAAGGATGTTTCCTAGAAAATGGTACAATGAACTCGTCATAATGCAGAGTATAGATGCAACTCAGACGATGGACTTTGTCGGCTACAAGCAGACCAAGCAAGACTACAACAAGGTCAATCAAATGAGACTCAAGAGAATAATTATACGCAATTAAAAAAATAGAAAAATCAAGTAAGCTTAAGGATATTTAGTATATATAGGTTTACCAATGTTTATTTAAAAAAAGTCCACATCAAAGAGGTAGCTATTGGGAGGTGTAGTCGTGTCAAGCAATCAAGGAGTCTAAGGTGGGAGGGAGTGATTGTCAATTTGGTCAATATATCATTTGCACAACTTGGCTTGTCATAGTCCACTTGGTCATAAGAGCTGACGACTTTGTATCTTTTGTCACAGGACGTCGCGTTGAGGATCTCTCCATATCGTAGGATTTTAACATAGATTAGTTTGTTGCTAATCTACAGGTTTAGAGATGTGCGAGCGGTGTATCACATTCATCTCATGGATTTTTCTCATCCATTTAGGGTTGTGTGTATATGCGTATAACGTTGCACACGTCCTTGACTTGATGTCTTTGTCAAGTCAAGCTTTCTCAGTGAGAGTGGAGAATAGTGATTGAGAGTTGCTTGTAAGTGGCGGTTCAAGTCATTAGTAAAGTCTCATGCTTTCCATTTCAATTCACACTTGTTGATTCATCCATTGTGGTGTGCATGATCCTTGACTACTTTGATGATATGCAACATATTTACTTGACAACGACCTCCATTCTTAGTCTAGTTTCTTGGCGAGTTCACATTGAGAGAGTTTGTATAAGAGTAGGAAATGATGGGTTGGTGATTGGGTTACAATTATTCTAGTTTAGTATGCAGTAGTCACATGCAATTTTCCTAAGTGTTGAGTCTTAGAGGAGCTTATGCTCATGCTCATGTTCCGAAGGTGATGTGGAGGATTGAGAAGTCTTGATTTATCTCCACTGTGATTGTACATTCAAAGGCGGGATTTCATCCAAAAGTGGTGATCTTATCCATTGAGGACGGCTAAAGTTCATTCAAGAGGCTAAATTTTTTTGAGACTAACGATTGCGAGCTGGTGTATGAGAACCAAGTCGCGTGGAGAACTTGCAAAAAAAGAAAATGAGTTGGAGCAATCTCGGTCAAAGGAATGCAACCAAGAGAGCGAGGATAGGCTTAGAGGAGCGTAAACATAGGGACTATAGAGATCGTGGGCGTGGGATCATCAGCACGATGTCATCGTCTAATGGTACAACTACGGGCTGCGATTAGGCTCCGCACGGGTAGGGGACCCGGAGGCTACACTGGCTATGGACCAAAATCAAGGACGTGTGAGGATATCATACTAGGCGGATGTCCAGTTCACCTATTCGTCCAATTAGCTCGTGTGGTTGAGGTTCCGCTGGTCCGATGTAGTAATCACATAGTTGACTCTTTAGTAGGGTAAAAAATTTGACGTGGCTGTCACTTGGCTGCCAGGTAAGATGTTGGGCGCGGACAACATTGGTAGAGGCGGAGACGTCAATGGTAAAGGGGGGGACGTCATTGGTAGGGGCGTGGTTGTCATGTACGGGGCGAGGGCACGGACGTCATCAATAGGGGCGAAGACGTCACTGACAAGGCCAGGGTGCGGATGTCACTTGTAAGGCGCAGGCATCATTAACAGGGGTCATGACGGAATGTCTAGGCACAGACTTCATTCCACGTGGGCGCGGATACAAGTGATACAATTTCCATGAGTGGAAAGGAAATATTGTGTATAATAGTGTTTTGACTATTGTGTATGTTGGTGGTTTTATATTTGCAATGTTTCACAATTGCCAAGTATACACTTCTCTACGAGGATGACTTATCTCTACATAAATATAACATGCTAAACTTCAAAAAACAAAAGACAATAAACTATGTACGAAAACAACATTCCGGCATAGTTCAACAATGAAGTGCAATCTTTACTGTGTCTAGAACATCAGGCACAAACGCCTTATTGTGCACATCTTCTTTGTCGAGGCTTTCCAATTTCAACTTCAAGTCTATAAACTGCTTTGGGTTTTTCTTAGTATTATACTTTGGGTCCCAATCTTCATTCCAAATTTTACCCGCTATCCATCCTATCGCATATGCATGAGCAACCACGGAGTACAAGTGTGTTTGTTTCATGACTTGAAGCTAGTTTGGTGAGCCCTCCTCTCCAAATATATAGAAAAATTGTAGTGTTGCTAACCTTTGCCCCTCTTTTTCCATTTGAAGCTGCTCCTTGAATCGATAACCATACCTTGATGGCTCATTTTCTACAACTTGACTGGAAAGCCCTCAATGGCAGATTCCTATGAATACCATATCAACTTTCCAATCATAAAAAAGGACAAGAACATTGGATGGAGAAATGTCGATGTGTGTATAATTTGCATCGTGGCATTTCTCCACAACAACAAGCAATGATAGTACCAGGTTCACTCGACTCTTGCATTAAGTTGCAACCCATCCAAGTATGTATTCTGTCAACTTACCTATATTGCACTATAACACAATCTCATCCACTGGCACTGCTTTGCTCACTTGCAAGTTGTATTTGGACCGGAAAGAACCTACGGATTTCTCATTCTACGAGAGCGTATAGCCTACCATTGTTTTAGGATGCAAGTACGCAAGTCCAATGATGCCAGGATTCTTCACCAGACACCCGCCCACCTCATGGATGATTTTTTGGCGCTTTTCCTTTATGTTTGTGGTCTTCAAATTCATTTTGGCAAGTAAATCCTGTTGGGAATGCTCTTTAGTTTTTTAAGCATCACCTTCCTAACGGTCTCATATCCATGGACTGCTTTCTATATTGGCATGAGGATCACTTCAACAAAACCATCAAGCCATTTAAATATTCCACAACGCAATGAACGAGTATCTGGTCTTCAATTGTTGTTTTCCACGGAACTTATTTCTTCGTGCGCAAATGTGATTATTGCTGAACATAATTTTGCATCATCATCAATCTTGAAACAAGCTACTAGTCGTGCATGTCCTAATCATAACCATCTTCCTTTTGAATTGTGCGGTAACACCAATTTGCCACAATATAGGTAGTCAACGCAACCACCTATTTATCCAACCGCTTTGAATGCAACAAATAACGTTGTAGATGTTACAACCATACAAGGTGTAGATGTTTGCTCGGTTGCATGGATGAAAATTACACGTGTTAGTTTGAGTACATTCTATCGCTATGCTAGGTACGATACCGCCAATTTTGCAACCCAAGACCACGGTAACACCAATTTACATATGCCTAGGCCACATATTATACTCGCTACCGCTACACTTGGAGCCATCCTTGATAGGCATGCCGACCTCATGCCTCATAAGACTCGTGTTCTTTCTTTGGATGAGAAGACGGTAGCAAAGGTCCTACTTGCAAATTGGAAATAGAAGGACCAAATCGCAATTGCCAATGAGCCCCTCACTGAGTTTGGATTGCCGCCACTATCAACCTTGAACTTGAATATGATCCGGCGGATTAAATACTTTGAGTTTTATGTGAAGAAAGGATGAGATACTTTTGCCACGTGCTCTACTTGTGATAGGTATCAATTCATGGGGATGTTGTTTCAACCTGGAATACAAGCAACACCGTTGTGGCAGAAGAAGATGAATACGCACATCAATTCTACGTGGGCACATCAGAACTTCTCTATGCTAACCGATTTCATTCTAAAACATCACCCACGAGTGTGAACATAATGCATGATAAGATGGACCACTCAAAGACTACTTCCCTTTTTTTTCTCATAAAACAAAACACCTTGATGGTCTTATGAAGTTGCCTGTGGCAGTCACGAGTATGCTCGACCATGGTCGTGTAGACCAGCGTTAAGTGCGTTATGGCCTTGACTTATACACTCATGATGTGTACAGCGTTGGATCGTTTGTAAAACTACTACGAGATGTGAAGGCACCTCCAAAATCAAATTCTCGCAAATTTCCTACCTCAAGTTTAACTCCATTATATGCTGCGATCGTGCGAGGTGCAAAGATTTGTTTCGAAAAGTTTGAAAATGCTCCTAAAAACCCCATTTTAGCAAAGCCTTTGCCTCCGGTATTGCATGTGCAGATGGACAATGTAGTAGGTGACAACAAGAACAAATTTGTGTTTTGTTTTTGGTCTCTCCTTCTTGCTATACGTATCTTTTGCGAGACATGTATATGTTAATTTTATGTCAGTTGGTCACGCTCATGATAATATTGATGCATTGTTTGGTCGTTAGAGGATGACTTTAAAGAAGGTGGATTATCCAGCCATCCCTCTCTTGATAAGGTCCTTCATGAAGAATGAAATAGTTCCCACCATCCCGCATCTAATTCAAGAGGTTCTTGACTTTAAGAAGTTGATCTGGGATTGTATTGCGGATGGGGATGAAGCTTTGCAAGGTCATACAAAAGCACATCAGTTCAAGTTTTATCTTGATTCTAATGGATGTTTGGTCATGAAGTATTAAATACTTTGTCACGATGTGATTGGGTACCTAAAGAAAGTGGCAGCATTAAATTGTAGAAGGAGGATTTAGAAGAACGATCACTATGGCCTCGTGGAGAACCTCATGCATTGCAGCCATCTTCAATGCTGCATCTCCCAAAGGTGGTGAAGGGAATATCAGGTCTTGTTAGCCATTGGGAGAATTTATTGCCAGAAGATGTGGCTGGTGAATACCGAAGACGGTACGAGCCTTTATCATACTCTTGGCGCGGGGTGAGAGATGCTATAACTGTTGCAATGGATAATCAAATATCCTTGCAAGATGAATTTTGGCCAACAACACGTATGAGACACACGGTTGAAGATAAGTTCACAAAGGAGGGTGAGGTTTGCAAAGAGTTTGGTGAAGAAGACCATTTTGTAGGCCATAGATGAGACCGTCCTCCCTCTTATAATTGGGTTGGCCGTGATCTTTTTGCTCGTTATTTTGTTGCATTACGGCCCTGTAATAGAGACAAGTGCCCCATTTGGATTGTTCTAAGACCATATTCGTTACATTGGGAGATTGAGCGACTTCTAAATTAGCACATGTAGAACATAAGAGCTAAAGTGCACATCTAAACTTTACACTATGGAGGGATATGAGTTTCCATTAAATTGAGAGGTAATGTTCACTACAAAATCCCTAGAAAAATAAGTAGTACGGTTTAGGGTTACATTACAAATCTAACTATAATATTGAAAAGAAGAACACATTAGTCATCACTTCTTTTATACCATATGTGTTCATTGAATATGAATAGCTAAATATTCACAGTGAAGCCTTAGAAGTTACAAAATCCTCTTGAACCTACTAACCCGGATTAACACCGTGCTCCAAGTTAGCTAAAAGTGAGCTAAATGACGGACATATAGCCACTTGTAAGAAAATTAGCTAAACATATTCTGATGAGCCTTTTTTAATTCAAAAGAATTTCAATTCATCTTGTGGAATACACATTGGCTAAAAAAAATAAGTAACAAGTTTCAAATGATGGTGTTTAGAAGTGGAAGAAAAGTTGCACACACACTAGCTCTCTTTGAACTAAAGTGTTCCCATGACTTAGAGGTGCAATGAACTCAAAAAAGCAATTCCACACACATTAGCTCCACTTGACCTAAAGTGTGCACCATTCCTAAGTGCAGTGAACTAAAAAGAAGATTTGCTCACACTTTAGCTCCACTAGAGCTAAAGTGTGAACTAGCATTTACTTTCAATCATTCAACATGAAGGCAATTATTGGTATTGTTGGTTTCAAGATTAGAAGCAATTTACCACATTGATATTTTAAAAAAGAAACAAAAACATACTGCAAATTATCTTTGATACGGAAAAATAATGGAGAGAATATTTCATAGCAATCATTGGCATCAAATATAGTCATACAGAGTGTAATCGAATACAAATATCTATAATCTCAGCACCAATGGATCTAACCATACTATATGAGTATTACACATCAGAATTCAAAATCTAGGAAAAGGAAAGTCCATTTATCTAAGTCTTTTACGATTCCAACCTGGCAAGTGCTTCCAAAGAGGCGTTGATAATCGCTACTTGCCCCTTTGGAATTTTTGTAGTTGATTCTTGTACATGACCTCCATCCCTCTTTGAAGACCTAGGTTTCCACGCTATCAAGATTGAATCGGTACTCTCCCATGTTATGGCTATCCCCTTTTCAATTGTCCAGCGAAGGTTGCAATCTATATCCCAATCTTTGTAGAACTTTAGACCATCCCGATTGCGCGATATAGGGCGGAAGAATTGGATACGGACAATGTTTGGTATATCCGGGTTAGAGTTAGGATCTAAAATTGCTTGAGCAATCCAAAATAGGCGTTGGTCTCCATCACAAGGCCACAATGCAACAAAATAGCCAGAAAAAAAATCACGACCAACTCTAAAAGAAGGAGATGGACGATCGCATCTCTGGCCAACAAAATGCTCATCTTTACGGTACTCCTCGCGAACCTCACCCTCCGCTGAGAACTCATCTTCAATGGCATAGGCAATTCACGTCATTGGCCAAAAGTCGTCTTCCAATGATATCCGCGTATTCATTTGAAGAGTCAAAGCATCTCTAACGTCACGCCAATAATACAATAGCGGCTCAAAACGTGATCTGGCTTCAACAGACTCCCGCGATGATTGCTCCCAGTGATCGATGAATCCTGAAAGTCCCTTCACCACCTCAGGGAGATGCCGCATCGTAGAAGGCTTCAATGCATCAGGTTCTCCGCGAGGCCATAAAGTTCTCCCTTTAGAATCCTCCTTCCAAAATTTGATGCCACTACCTTCTCCTCCCTTAGGAAGCCAATTCTCATGATGACAAAGGATTTTATACTTCATTACCGGACAACCACTTGAATCCACATAAAACTTGAACCGATGAGTCTTCGTATGACCCTACAAAGCTTCATCACCGTCCGCAATCATATCCTCAATGAACTTAAAGTCAGGAACCTCTTGGATGAGATGCGGGATTGTGGGAACACTCTCATTTTTCATGAACGACCTCATGAGCAAAGGAATGGTTGGAAAACTCTCTTTCCTGAGTGTTATACTCCAACGTCCAAATTATGCATCTATACCATCATATGTATGACCAACTAGCATGAAATTAACATATACCTTGCGGAAGATGCGTTTTGCAACAAGGAGAGACCAAAAATAGAAAACAAATCTATTTTTTTTATCACCAACGGCATTGTCCATTTGCACGTTCAATATTGGAGGCAAAGGCCTCCCTAGAACTAGGATATCTGGAATCCGTCCTAATGGATCCAAACACATCTCTGCATCCCATAATACCGCCGCATACAATGGATGAGAACTAGATTCTGGAAAGAGTTGCCGCGACGATGATTTCGGAGGTGCCTCCAGGTCATGCAATAGTTTCGCGAAGGACCCGACCGTGTAATTGGCATCAAGGGAGTATAAATCAAGGCCGTAATGGGCGTAATGCTGGTCCACATGACCATGGGCAAGCATGCCTGTGACTGCAAGAGGCAACTTCAAAAGCCCATCTAAGTGTTTTGTTTTATGTGAAAAAATTGGGGAGGTGGTCTTTGACTGATCCATCTTATTATGCATGATGGTTAGAACCTCCTGGGGCGACGACTTTGATCGAAATCGGTTCAGGTAGTACAAGTCCCGATGTGCGAAAGCAGAATCGATGTGAACCTACATCTTCTTTTGCCATAGCAGTGATGCTTGTGTTCCAGGTTGAGTAAGCTTCTTCTGATCCTGGTATTTGTCAGACCTAGAGCTACGGGCAAACTTATCTCCACCATTCTTGACATAGTACTCAGGGAAGCTCACTCGCCCAATCTTACTCAAGCTTGAGGTTGACAGTGGCGGCAATCTACAATCAGCGAGGTGATCATCTAGAAGCAGGATCTGATCCTTCGACTTAAAACTTGCAGGGAGGACCTTTGCCACAGCCTTCTCGCTAGATGGGAGAACACGAGACTTGTGAGGCATGTGGTCCACATGTCTATCAAGGATGGCTCCAAGAGCGGCTGTAGCCACAACCGTATGACCTCTAGGCTTACGCAAACTGGTATTACCGTGGTGTTGAGCCGCATGACCAGCGGCAGCGCCCTTCGCATTCGGATAGAAAGTACTCAAACTTTCACCCATGATTTTCATCCAGGCATGGGCACAAACGTCCACACCCTCTAGGGTCACAACCTTCCTACCCGCAACGTTTCTATGAAACTGTCTGTGAACGTCGAGTTTGATATGCTTTCTGAACTGCACCATGGTCTCACAATACAAGCGCGTCCGGAGGGCTTTTATTTTATCTCCAGGGTAGTGTTGAACACAGTTTTGAATGCAACAACTATTACTTGCAACTGCGTTAATGGAATAAGGGGTCATAAGAAATTCAACATTCCTAGACATTGTTGGACGTGTATTCCTTGAGGAATTGTCGTACGTACGGGAGCTCCCACCTAGAGGTCTGTTACGCTAAACCAACCAGACATTGTAACTATCCCTAAGGCAATGAGGGAAGAGATTCACATCGTTTAAAAAGTCTTGTTGAATTGGCCACGATTTAATCGAGTACCTCCATTCATCAGGAGCTTCCTCCTCAACAAAAGTATTGGACACCTGTACTACAACATTAGAATCTCCAAGAGGACCAGAAGAACCTAGAATCGCACTGGACCGGACATTGCGAACTAAACCCTCCGCAACGCGGACACCCAAATTGTTGTGAAGTATTACATGCAAATTTAGCTCGATTCGGGGTAAACTCAGATGGTATTATACAAGAAGATTACAAATTCATGTCAGCAATTTCAATGCAAATATGAAATAATCACACCCTTGTGAATGACATTTTAGCTCAATCCGACCTGAAATGTTGACTATTAAACTATATGACAATTTAGCTCGAGTCGAGCTTAACAGACGTAGAGAATAAGGTATGACAGTTTAACTCGAGTCGAGCTAAACTGTCGTTGGTAATAAGGTATGACAGTTTAGCTCAAGTCGAGCTAAACTGTTGTTGGTAATAAGGTATGACAATTTAGCTCGAGTCGAGCTAAATTGTTGTTAATAATATAGTATGACAGTTTAGCTCGAGTTGAGCTAAACTATCGTTAATAATATGATCTGGCACGTTGGCTTGATTCGAGCTAAAATATCCTTCCGTGATTATCGGCGTCATTTTTGGGCATAATATGGACAAACTCTTCAACCTATGAATCTGCCTTTCTGTATACTAGAATCCAGATCTTTGTGTTAGTAAACGAAAAATTCGCAGTGACGCTTCAAATTCACTGTAGCAGCTGGAACCAGAGCAATAAGCATCACTGTCACATCCTAATTGCTAGAATACACGGAGAATGCAAGAAGTAAACTTTGTGTACCTTATGAAGTAGACAACCGGTGCGTTGTTGCTCGCACAAGCACCCTGCTCAACCGTGTGCAACCTATAAATGTTGTTGTCCCCAACCTCCCACACTTGTACCACCTCCAAGCCTCCCACCCACCAGCCTTGCATAGCAACCAAACTGAGAAGGAAAGAATTGAAGAAACTGGGCGAGGTTCGCTGAGGTTAGTCATAGACACATTATTGTTACAATTGCGGGCTACGACTTCAGAATTGACGGGAGGAAACTTTTCCACAGTCCCTTAAAAAGTGCAAATTTGAAATCTCGACGGGAAACTGAATCAACTACTTCCCAGTCAACTAAATTAGGAAGAGTACGTACTTTGAATATACTCGCACATGCGACCATTTTCCGCACATTTTCAATTTGGATTCAACGGTAGGATTAGGGTTAGGGTTAGGGTTTAGGGTTTAGGATTTAGGGTTTTGAGTTTTGAGTTTGGATTCATGTTTAGGGTTCACGGTTTAGGGTCCTTAGTTTAGGTCTTATCCTTCTGATGATATTTCATTTCAATTTACTAATATTTTGAATATTCCGGATATTGACAATTCAATCAAAGCAAAGGAAAATGTAGAGAAGATATTGACATGATTAGAATGAATTTGTATTACAATCCAAATAGGACTTATCCATAAAGTTGAAAGCAAAGACCTTAACAAACGAGTAGCATCAAAAATACAAAAAAAAAATAATCTGTGCCCGTGTATTTTGAGCAAAAACGTATGTATTCAAACATGCTTTGGACATCATTGCTTTGGTGTTTTTTAAAAGTGCATAATGTTACTATTTTGTAATCAATTTAGAATGTTCATTCTTTTGCAAGAATCCCAAGTGTCTTCATGGTCTGGATTTGGAATTGAAATTAGTTACTATCTACTAAGTACTGGAAGATTGAAAGTGTGCGTAAACTAATAGTTGGATTAAAACATCTTATTCTTGAGTTCACATTGTATTATCTTGAGTTTAGGGTGTGACAATCTAAGCATGACATGAAAGATGGAGGAATTCTTGACCATACATAGTTTATTTTATGTTTTGACGTGAAAGTAAAGACTTTGTCATTTGTAAAACATAGAGAGTGGAACAATATTAAAAGATTTAAACAAGAAATGGAGAGACCTCTTCATGACAAAAAAATGATAATCAAAATATAAAATATAACTAATACAAAGTGTATCACTTAGTGCATCGAGCATAATTTAATGTTCATAATGTAAGTAATTTTGAATTTATTTATTCATACAAATAAGAATAGTTAACTTTTGAGCACGTTCTTGTGGTCGCAAATTATATTTTAAATTCTCAAAATTTTGTAGAAAGATGATAGAAGACATGAGGCATATTTCTAAGTCATCTATTTCATCATTGAACGTCTTCAATAATAGTTATGCTAGCCAAAAGAGAAACTTTTTGATTGCCGGCACGTCGAGCAACTTAAAAACCTTTTGCTATCACACTATGGATTGTGATATTTTCAATACATAGAAGTATTATTAAATCGCTTGATATTGTGGAAAAACATGTTATTTTTCTAGTGAAAAATAAGATTATATCCCAATTCATACATTTTCACACATTGTCACATATTTTTGGTTTAGGGTACCAAGAATACTTAGACTTCATATCCACTGTAGACTAGGAGATCGTCATACTTTTTTGCTTTTTAATATTATTATTGGAGATTTAGGTCTACATATTTTAAAAATCCTTTTAAAATTCAAAAGATTTGTATTTCACCATGTGAAATACTTAACCATAAAGATAAATACGGAGTTTGAAATGATTGTTTGAAGAAGCGGAAATACACATTGCACACACATCAGCTCGGTTTCTAGCAGAGGTGTGCCCCATCACTACGTGCAATGAACTAAAAGGAGTGTGTGCACACACTTTAGCTCTAGTAGTGCTAACGTGTACCACATTACTAGGTGCAGTGAACTAAAAAGAAAATACGCACAGTTTAGCTCCACTAGAGCTTAACTATGCACCATCCCTAAATGGAGTGGATTAGAAAGCAAAAATGCACTCTTTAGCTCCACTACACACAAGATGGCTTCTAGTGTAGTGGACACTAAATATGAATCCATACACTAATTGTAAAATTTACAATAAGTATAGTGACAAAACTATATTACACTAAATGTCAACTACTTCACTAAATGTCAATCCTAGTAAATAGTGGAACATAAAGTTTTTTACTTGTGGACAGTTCGTGTATGAAACCTTAAAAATGATATTGTATTTTGTTCATCTTGAGCATCAAAGTAAAGAAGGGTTGAGTGCATGTAGAAAAACAAGAATTTGCAAGAAAGACCTTGGGAATAATCGGACGTAGGTATGGAGCAAAAGGGAAATTTCAAAAATTGGACAAAGTAGAATGTCCATATGGAGGGAAAATGAAACTACAAGTAGAAGATTGGAAAAATAAGAACATTCTTTTGGGAACAAAAGTGAGAATAGAATGGAATATTGGAAAAGGAAAAAACTTAAACATACAATAAATATAGAAATACAAATCAAATACTCATTAGATATCCATCACATGTATATTCAATGTGCATTACATATTCAATAACTATTCGTCAAATATTCATTGAATATTCAAATACACATTAATTTTACACTAGAAATTTAATAACTATTCATTAACTATTCATTAACAATACATTAAATACTCTATAAATAATCATTAAATATACAAATATTAATTAAACTGCCATAAAATATACTTTAAATTTTTTAAAGATTCATTAAATAATATTTAAATATTCTTTAATTGTTCATAAAAGTTATGGATATACAAATATACATTAAATATTTGATAAAAATTCATTACAAAGTCATTAGTTATTGGCTAAATATTTTATTACCCATTATATTCATTAGATAATATTAAATAATGTAAAGGGAATGCAAGAGATGGGAATGAGAATAGTCGTGGATAAGACGATAAGAATTTGAGGTTGAAGATGAGACAAGAAGAATAAATGCATGGCGATTGGTAGGCAGAATATGTTGAGCTAACACTATTTATCAAGTAACAAATTTGTGTGCTAGGGTAGAGTTTTGATTGAGGGCTTATACAAAATGAACTGCAGTAGGTGAATGAATGAAAGATAATATTCATGACAATGGCGGCTAAAACTAATTGCCAACTTGTTGACAAATAGTGTACTAGAAAAAGAGCAATTCCACTACTGCAAGATGTGGTCTTTACATATTAAAGCAAAATGAAGTAAAAAAGAAAGAAAAAATTCACACTTTAGCTCTATTAGAGCTAAAGTATGCACCATCACTAAATGTAGGGAACTAAAAAGAATATATGCACACTTTAGCTCCAATACAGCTAAAGTGTGCACCGACATTTATTTTAAAATTACTCTATTGCAAGATGTGGTCTTAACATACTTATTGTCTATTCGATTCTCATAGTAAAAAATATCAAACGCAGAAAAAAGAAAAACTTGAATTCAAAGTAATAGAATCTTAAATCGTAGCTTTAAAACTCTTTTAAATGTGCTTCATCCCTCTCCAACACCTAGTAACTGGTGTAGGAGGAACTTATATATAACGATGGTAATGAATTTACTCCTTGTGTAATGCAGAAGTTGAAATCGAGTCAATTCAAAGCCAACTGATCCAATCAAAACATGAAAGAAAACTAAACACTATAATCTTGTTTCTAACACTAAATACTATAATCGTTCACTTCCGTGCAATCAAAGTTTGTGAATTATTGAGAATGTGTCAATTTATAAATCTTAATTGAGAAAATACGATTGAAATTGGAAATAATCACTTTTCTTTGCTTCCTGCTTGTTGCCTCAGAATAAGCAATTTTGTAGTGTTAAAGGCTCAGAGAAATTGTATAGGAAATTTACGAGTACAGAAATACTAAACGCGCTTAATATCATGAACTGAGCCTAGTGAGATTAAATTTACTTCTTTAATTCCGGGTATCAAATATGAAGGTGAATGAATTGTGGTGCATCCATAATGAATATCCGAAGCTATTACCCCAATATCGCAAAGAGTATTCCGAGAATATCGCGGGAGCTCAACACGGCTATAGGGTTTCGACCCTCCATGGCTTTAGGTGCCGGAAGGAGTGCCCCGAGGAAGTCGTGGCAGGAGTCTCCATTCTCTCATGGTTGCTGTTGTAGTTTGCGTTACAGTGTCGCTTGTGTTCGTGTTGTGAGTTGTTTGTGTTGTGAGTTGTTCGTGTTGTGAGTTGTTCGTGTTGTGAGTTGTTGTGTGCGTTTGAGTTGTCACTTGTGTTCGTGTTGTTTTCTGTAGGATTTGCAGAGTTTGTGTATGTTTTAGCGTTAGAGTTTAGGATTTGCTGCGCAATTTTTCTGCAGCGCTTTGCTTTCCTACGGAAAAGGTTTGTAGGAAGTGAGAATAATTGTTGTATAAGTTTGTAAGGATGTAGAGTCAGAAACGGCTGTGCACGGATGACCGACGTGAACGAGGAGCAAGACGTTGTCGTGATGCGATACAGTTCATGACATAAAAAATAAGATTGAAAAGAAAAATGGGGAATTTAGCTGGTTAAGGTAATTGTGGAGAATAAACAGCTTTTTTCTCAATTACCCTACTAGGCCAGAAGCTTATCTTAGAGGATCTTTACTGCATCTTGTCACTAGCTCAGGGCTTAGGAGCGTCCACGAGCTGGATTTATTGCTGATTCCGGCAGTCCCCTGACCACGCGAACGCCAGCCGCTCTGATAAGCCACGGAATCGAACCCGGACCGGCGAGGTGCAACGAAAAGCTTAGCCAACCGAACTAAGCCGCGGTCGATGGCAGTACGTGGGCTCTAATGATATTTAAGCTATTCTCTAACTCTTCTAAGATCAAAAAACTTAAACAGAGTGTTATGGTATTATAGTTTGTAGTAGAAATAAGAAATGTTTAGTTTGGGGATTCGTTTAGAGGGAGAAATATAGTGCCAATTTGTAGTAGAGTTATAGGTTAGAAAATAAAAGTCAAGCTAGGCTTATGTGGGAAGATATAGATAAGATTTGGAGGTAAATGGACTTTGGCGTCCAAAGGTGAGTCAAAAGGAAGGCTAGAGAGGCATGGGCTGATTTAGGCCCTTGACTTTCCTTCCCTCCTCCCTCGGCCAAAGCCTCCTCCATTTAGTATAAAAGACGCTCGGGTTTTCTAGTATGACCGGTACAGTTTTGTGAGTTTTGATGTCAGTTTTTAGAGTGATGTAGAACTTGTTAATAGCTTTTTAACAAGCTATCACACGCTCCAATCGGAATTATGTAGAAGCTGTGGTGTGGATTTGAATAAAAGAGGGTATTGCTGCCATGAATTTTCAAGAGCAGTAACTTTGATTCCATGTAGAAACTTGTATACAAAGAGTGAGATAGTGAATCTGAGAATGTATAGTGGCGATTGTATTAGCTTTCTAATGAGCTATCACAAGCTCAAATCCGAGTTGTTATGGAGCCATGGCACTTGATCTATTGAAGGGGTGTTCTCGGAGGAGCGGTTTTCATTCCACAAGTTTAAAGCAGAGACTTTGAGTAACCATAGTTCATTATGATTAGAGCCAGTAGACTTGAAACTTTTGGCACTTGTTTACCTTGTTGTTAACTTTTCAAAAAGCTGTTACATGTTTATTTCCAAGCTATAGTGCAAGAGTTATGCTAGTTTGAATGGGAAGGGGTCGGCTGCCTTCATTAATTTAGAACAATAACTTTGATTCTTCATAGAAATAGTTGTAAAAATCTTTTTGTGCTGAAACTTTGGATATAGAAACCTTACTGTATTAGCTTTTCAAAAAGCTATTGCATGTGTTTATATAGTTAGTTTAGAAGTAAAAGAGCCCGATTTAGTGGGAAGGGGTTCAGCTGCCCATGTTTATACAACTTCATGTTTGACTACTTCCAAGGGTTTGTCAAGATGAACCAAAAACTCGACTTTCTATGTAGATCAAGACTTTGGTCATCATTGTAGATTAATGGAATTCATATTTGTGGCATCTTCCTTTTCTTTTGACTGAAACTGGTAGCAGCCAAGAATCCACCTTTTTCCCAAGACAAATTCTCTCTCCACGACAACGTGCAGCAAAAGAGTCGGATTTCTCAGTCTTAAAGGTAAGTGCACACATTCATGTTTAAATGCATTGTCTTGCATTGCTTTTGATTTATGTGTAGTTCGGTGGTATTTTTTGTGGTATTGTTTTATGAGGTTGTATTTTCTATGTGGTGGTATTTTTTGTTTGGTGGCATTTTCTGTGTCTGCAATGCTATTGATATATGTGTTGTATTGTGGAATGGGTGTCATTTTCCGTCGTAGAATTGATGCTAGTTCGGTTTAAAAAAATAAAATTGGTTTCAATGTGCTGCTTTGTGTTCAATGTGCTGCTTTCGATGTGTTGAAACGTTCAATGTGTTGAAACATTCAATGTGCAGCTTTTTGTTTAGGTTTCTGTGTGGTCCTACTTTCTCTTTGCTTCTGTGTGGTTGTATTTTCGGTGTGTATGTTGTTTTTTATTTTATTTTGGGATAGAGTTATTGGTTGATTGATTGTGTGTGTGGGTTTGTTATTGTTCTTGTAGGACGTCTAGTTCTTGCAAAATATTACTAGGATTAAAGTTCATAATCAATGGCTGAAAGGTAAAATCCATACTCTCACCCATGAGCGCTAAACCCTACGCCTTGATTATCATATGACGGAAGACAAATGTGTACAAACTGTAATAAAATCAACATTTCAGTCAACACACTTTTGCTCGAGCCGAGCTAAAGTGCGGCCAATAGAGCACACTGTTGGCTCCACTTTAGCTCGAGTCGAGCTAAAGTGCGGCCAAAGGTGCATTAGACCACTACACTTTTGCTCGACTCGAGCTGAAAAGTACAGGACCACTGCATCTCTATTTGCACTTTAGCTCAACTCAAGCCAAAATGTATCAAGTCAGTGCGTCTTTGGTCGCGCTAAATCCTGACTCGAGCTAAAGTGACGTTACTATCTACACTCAAACCTAGTCTCTCGAAGAAAATATCCCAAAAGACATTTGAGCCAATACACTTTACCTCGAATCGAGCTAAATTGTGAAATAAATCACCTAAACCACAACTCAAATACCACTACTTACGGAGCTATAGACATGGCAAAAGTTTCAATCGCCGATCTCACGGAAAACACAAAGATTTAGGCTATTTCTGCTTATCGTGCAATTTCTAAATCAATACTCGTCTCGATCTGAGAGTTAATGTATGCAAATCGGATGATTGCATATTGTAGCAAAACTATACATCCATACTATGTAATTAAAACACACTTTAGCTCGAGTCGAGCTAAAGATAAAGCATCAGCTAGAATACACCCTTGTTAACTGCCGTATAACCGCAGTCAAGTATCTTAACTCATGTCTGTTTCTCGTTCAGCTTCCTGAATCTTGATTGAGCTTTAGTCTCGTTCCAACCACTTGAGAACCTCAAAACCTGAGGTTCCTCAGTAATTGGATCGGTTTGTAAGTTTTTCCACGGTTTAAGGGAGTTGAACGACAAGTGGACGTGAGTTGATTCATAGGGTCCGCTGATGTTCTTCAAAATATATGAATAAACGTTATCAAATTGAATTGGCAAATTATGTAATTGGTCACACTTTAGCTCAAGTCGAGGTAAAGATGAAGCATTAGCTTGAATACAGCAATGTTTACCGTCGTGTAATTGTAGTCTAGTATCTCAACTGATGTCTACTTCTCATTCACCTCTCACAAGTGTGCATGAGCTTCAGACCCGCTCCAACCACTGGAGAACCTCAAAGAGAGAGGTTTGTGAGTGATTGGATCAGTTCGTAACTTTTCCACAATTTTGGGAGTTGAACGAGAAGTAGGCATGAATTGAATAAAAGGATCTAGAGTTGTTTTCAAAATGACTATATCTTGTTGCAGAGTATTACTGACATACTTTGTTTTTGGGTACACATTAGATCGAGTCGAGCTAAAGAGTAATCTCTCCATCTTAATTGGATGATCAATTCAGAAATCTAATATTTGTGCTCGGTTGCCTATGTGTGCAGGACTGAGAAAGACATGATTGTGACTCAGCTGCAGTACTTCTTCCAACAAAAGCCCGTCGAACTTGATGATGACGATGGAGACAACAACAACCACTTGGATTGTTGGGAGCTCAAGGACCCAACAATGACACTGAAGTGGATTCTTCTGTGGGACCCTTATACGGATAATCTAGTGTTTGGTCAGACCTTCGCTAGTGATGTCATTGAACCCCAGCACATCGACTTCACGACTAGGATTACTGATAATGTCCACGAAGATAACGAGCACGTTAAGTTGTCGTGTGTGACAACCATTGAGTCCGTAGAGCCTTACATGTTTACTATTGTAGTGAACAATGTTGTATCTCCCTTTTGTATCCACGATTGTGTCGATTCACTTAGGGCGTCCAAATTTGATGAAATAGTGGCTCAGGTCGACCACGAAATCTCACTTAAGAAATGGGAGATTAGTAGTGGTCAGCCGCTTAAAGCAAAGGCTGTAGTGAATAAAATCCGCGTCATTCTATCCAGAATGAATACCTTTGCCGCTCTAGAGAACGCAAAGAGAATCGCGGGTAGGCGCCCGATAGCGATTTCGATAGTTTCGAGGGCCGAGACCGGTATCTAGGAGTTAAATCAAGCGTCGGTACCGGTTAGAACACCAGACGCAAGAACAAGTCGAAGCACCCTGTGCAACATGCTGTCTCCTTCCCCCGTCAAGAAGCGCTCAGCTGCCAAGAACCCGGAGAACTCTTCCAGGAAGAAGACAAAGCTCGTATCAGAGGAGGAGTTGGCCAATTCGATGGCTTTAGCACTCTCGGAGCTCCCTCAGGCGCACGGGTACGGAGGGACAATCGACTACACCAACGCCTAAGAGATTTTCTAGAAACTATCGACGGAGTGTCAGGGCTCCTTCTTCCTCGGAGACAGAGAAAAGAAGTTCGAGCTCAACGTAATGAGGCTGCATAATGCACAGCCAGAGTGGACGATCCGTGCATTCGAACCTCGGGGCATGGAGGAGTTGATGCATTATTACATCGAAATGCCCGACAAGACGTAGAAGTAGACTCTCGAGTCTCTGCGTCATGCCCAAGCTCGATGTTTTGCCAACAAAGGTTGAGGACCTCAACGACTGTGACTTCTATATCATCAACGGCCAGCATAGCGTTGCAACATCAAAGGCGATGATAAACGGCAACGTCCCGGAGATAATAAGAAAGCACTTCCAAACATGGCAGTGTTTTGTTGTCTGGACGAAGGATCCGGAGAAGCTGAGGAAGATTTCCGCATGTTATAATCGCGTGAATCACTTGGTCCAATTCAAGCCGACGTAGGCAACCAATATCCTGGGCTCCCGGGCTTTGTGGATCCAAGCTGAGAGACCAATGCCGAAGCACTCCGCCACAAGCATTTGCGGGTCTCACATGTCAGGTCGGAGAATGGCATTGGAGATTGCCAATGATAAGAAGTTCGAGGTAATATTTTCAAACCAAGCTCAGGCAAGTTAGCTCGAGTCGAGCTAACGTGCAAGTTTGCCCATTATCTGTATAGTGTTGTATATAGATTCAAATCACTTATATTGTATACTCTCAGGTTGCAAGTAAGCTTGACTCGAGCTAACTCGCAATTTTCGGACCCTGCTTGACTTGTTCATATTCTACTCTAATGATAATCTGATTTGACCCTGTTTTTATTCTATGCAACCATTTCTTAACGCGGTTCGTTAGCGCTTTGCAATGATTGACGTTGCAAAGAGCCAGGCAGTGTTGAAGAAAGCCCGAAAGGTGAAGGAGCTTTCGATTACAAACGAGGTAAAGATCATCACCTCGACCGATGAGATCTTCAAGCTTTGGTCGGATGTCATCTCTTTGGCAACGCAGGGCGACCTCATCAATGTTGATTTGACTTTGATGCCCTTGGCAAAGTTTAAAGATGCAAAGTCTTGGGTCCGGAAAACGATTGGATGCTGACGCGCGGGTTCTTCAAGTTTTTCAGCAGTTTGACGGAGGCTGATCACGCAAAAATGTGTAAGCACATTCTCAATCAATCAGGGCCATCGCGGAAACCGCCTTACCCTAAAGTGTTTGTGAAGCAGCCAAATTCTGTGCTGGTGGATTGCTACACCGCCCGGGACTAGGTCGATCGGAGGAAGAGGAAGGAGGTCGTTGGAATGGAGCTACAAGTGATCAGGCCGGAGCAGGCGCTCTTCAATAGTGCTGGAGCATACATTCGAACCAACTGGTGGAAGTTCAAGAATGACTACAACGTCAACAAGGCTTCAAAGCGTGCCCTCTTGGATTGGGATCCACCGGATTCGTACTACGCCAACTCGAGGCAGACGCAGTTTTGCAACTCCGAATTTGAAGATCTCTCTCCGTATGCTAAGGAATTCTCCAGTCTTCCTCGATGTGCGGTCGCAGTACGTTCTACCACAAGGGGCCTTGCACTTTCATTTGTACAAGGTGGTGACAAATTTGCTTGAAAAGTGGCCCTCGGATTTGTGGCGCAACCAAGGCTGCAACGTGAAGCTTGGCATCATCGACTTCTAGAACATCCTTGGTTTCTCTGGGAAGGCAAAGTCATCGTTGGAGAAGCCCTTCTTCGACAAGTTCATGACGATGTTTGCATTGAAAGGGCAACCTCCCCTCTCCAATCTTCCAACTTGGCTCTTCATTTGCGGCAACGAGCAATCCCAACTTCAAGTGACAGCGTTTGCTGAGGGCTCGTTGTTGTGCCATGCGTACGATGTGCTGCAGTCAAAGTATCTTCCCTCTGAGAACAAGTGCTTGGGGGGATTCGCTCCAAAGAGCAACAAGGCTCTCGACCCCATTGGCCTCCTTTTCCTTTTCAAGAAAGAGCTCACCCAGATCCCGGCCGTGAAGAAGACCTAGGCAGCTGCGGAGCATGTGTTGCACACAAAGCTTCACAAGTACAACGAGTTGGAGTACTCGATGAATATGAACGAGCTGAGAATAGAGTTCTTCATCAAGGTCCTGGAATTCTTTTGCAAGAGGGGGGAGGCACTTGTCTAGCTGTTTGGCGGGACAAAATTACTAAGCGCCAGTGTGGTAAGTTTTCCTGTAGTTTAGCTCGAGTTGAGCTAAACTGTTGATACCTTCCTGACATGTGCATGGATTGTTCCAGAGAGGTCGTTCTTATGTTTTTTGTAGCGTAGCACTTTAGCTCGAGTCCAACTTAAGTGTCGGCTTGGACTTAGATGCTTTGTATAGATGTTAACAATCGTGTCGTGTCCTTTGATGTTTTAATAGCTGAGTTTTTGAATCTATATTCTTTTGCATTCACTTTAGCTCGATTCAACCAAAAGTGTAACTTGTCTAATCCATCAGTGTGAAGATGTTGGATCTGGAGTCATTGTTCATCTCCCACGACACCGATGAGCACGACCTGGACATCGCCGTAGAGGTTGAGTTGACGTTGGATCGGGCCGATTTTGTCGTTGGTGCGTATACGTCAACGGGGAGATCTTCCCCGAACTTGGCATAGCCGATGCCAAGGGGAAGGGAAAAGCAAAGTCGTCGATGAGGACGAGGGTATCGTCTCGAGCCCCTTAAGTGTGTGACCAAGCTCGAGCACGTCCACTGCGGATGCTGAATCCCATGACGACTTTGATGACGCCACTCCATTGGAGTTTCAGGGTGGCTCTTAATCTGAAGCGGGAGACACAATGGGTACCTCGCTGCAGCGACTCGAGTTCCCAGAGTTGGATTCCCTGGATATTTTCGAGAGGACTCATTCAGCTCCGACCTTGGGCGGGTCAAGAAGAGGAGGTCTCGAGCGCGAGTGGCCGCTCTTCGTTGGCTTAGGCGAGCAGCGCTCTCTACGACACCAGGTTGATCACCCTCGAGAAGAAGCTCAAAGAGGAGGCCACCCACTGGAGGTTGATAGAGCAACGGCTGGTGGAGCATGACGAGGAGCTCAGGAGCCTGCAACGGAAGCGTGACAAAGAGATGAAGCGGGACCAAGAGCAGAGGCATGTCAACAAAATGCTCATGCTGGAGAGATTGATGGCGGCTAAGGTGCCTGTTGTCGCCACGACACCGCCGGCAGTTATTGCTACGATCTCTCAGCCTCCCCTCTTAGCGGAAGAAGGGACTGGGAGTTTGTCCCGCGGTTCACTGCTACCGTCTCCGAAGGGTTCCTCCCCCCTCTCCATGGGAGCTCAATCGCTTCTTGTTTCTCCATCCCTGTCGAACCGCCCCTCTTCTCCTTTGAAGTCGCCCGCTCGGGACGTATCTATCGAAGATGTCCCCAGCCCATCAATAGGTTAGTGTAACGTAGTTGCGAGTTTATAGAGGCAAAACATTTTGTAAATGTCCAATTTTGTACTCTAGATTTTTTGTTAATATTATAGTGCTCAACGAGCACTTCAGCTGGAGTCGAGCTAAACTGCTTGACATCTTACGAGTGTGCCTTGTATCATTGTCCTATGTGCGCATCAGCAGATAGGTTGAAGTTGTTGAATTTTCTAGATCTAAGTTTCGGTGATGACGCGATCGCTCACCCAGTCATAGATGAGGTCGTCCAAACTGCAGTACCAGTCGTAGAAGAGGTCGTCCAACCTTCGGCCGTGCTCGTAGACGAGATCAATCTTGATTCTGCTGTCCCGGAGCCACCTCTTCTTGTCTCAAAACCGACCCCCCAAATAGTTGGAGGGCACTCGGAACCCCTTGGCAGCATGCAAGGTTCGTTGGGATTGATGGGGTCCGAGACAAATTCCTGCAAGACGATGAAGTTCTCGAGGTATTCTTCTAACACTTTCCACACTCCACTCTCCCCCATCACGCCTCCCCCCGTTTGCCTCTTTCGTTCTACGTTTTGTTGACCCGTCGTTGTTAATGAATCTGTAGTAACATTGTTCATTCTCCTGCCATTTTCGAACCAGGTTTGCGAGGCATCAGTAAGTGGTGCCAGTAATCTAGAAGAAATACCTAGAGTCCTATCAGATTTCGAGGGCAGGTGGTTGAATGTTGTGCTGGACCTCAATGGGATTCTATGCACGTGTGAGCCTGCGTGGCAAGCCAGGGGTTTTCAGGAACTCTGACCCGTCCATTCACTCGGCTTCGCTGCTGACCGAAGTAGGCCCTAAACTAGTCCGAGTGCGCCTAAGTTGTGCTGAATTCCTCACGAAGTTGTCTAAGTTTGCCATCATCACGATCTGGAGTTCGATGATGACATCTACAACACGTCAGATATGTAAATATCTTTTTGAGCATTGTCCTTTGTACCTTCTCACGATCTTTGGTCAGGAGACTTGTGATAGGGTTCCCGAGCGTAGAGTCGGTACCAGAACAATCTACATGAAGGAATTTGGCACTCAGAAGGACATCTTCTTGAATACGTTATCGAACCATCTCTTCAATAGGTTGGGTCATGAGTATACTCCGAAAAATACGCTTGTCATTGATGATAGCCCAATTAAGCACATGCTCAATTTGCCGAAGAACGTCCTTCTACTTCCATCATGGTCGCACAATCATGATGGCCCTAGAGAGGATTCGGTACTGCTAGAGGAATTGCTGTCATATCTCTCTGACCTTCATATGTTTCCAGGTGGTCTAGCGTAGTACCGGGCCGAACATCCCTCGGGCCGGGAGATGTTCTATAATGATCACAAGACGTGTGGTCAATCTGCGAGTATCTGGAACGCAATCCAAGCGTCTCAGAATCTCTGCTCTTAATGCCGTTGGGAACGCTTAGATCTCTATTACACTTTAGGTTGAATAGAGCTAAACTATATTGATTGATTGCAGCTCGATTTTGTAAATTTTGTTGGACCATTTTTTGTGTATATATTTTTTTTGATAAATGAAACCGAGATGTTCCACCACTTTGTTTGTTGTGCGGATTGGATATCTACAGCTGATGGAATGTCGTCTTGTTTTGAATGATTGGAGTTTTCATGTATTGTTCTGAGGTATGTGAGCGTCACTTTGGTTGAAACTTCTACATGACTGCGATTGTCGGGTGTTCGTGGATTCCTTGCTGGGCCCAGAGGAGTTCGCCCTTTCCCTTCGGAGTAAAGGGCTTTTGTTGCACTCTGCTGCAACCGCGCAGTCAACCATGGATAATTCGACTATGGCAGTGGACGACGAAGTTGTTGAAAGCCCTATTGCACGGGAGCCAATTCATGATAGGATCAACTCCCTTTTGCTACAGTGGCCTCGTTCAGTTCCAAGGTCTCCGCGTCTCAATCCGGATACTTGTACTCTCGCAAAGCATATTCTTTATGACGGTTTAAGGGATGTAACTTACCCTCGCTTGCTCACGGTGCGTGTTATGCTCACCTCCAAGTTATTGCACTATTGAGTCGTTCTTGCCTAGGCAATCTTGGTTCGCTGTTGAGCTACATTGCACTCATGTAATTTAGCTTCATTCGAGCTCATTTTTTTTCTATGGATGGTAAATGTGCTCTATAAATGTACCCTTCAACATTTTAGCTCTATTCGACCTAAAGTGCAATTGGATGGATCTTAATGATAGAGTTTTCATGTGTGCCGTAGAAGAGTATTTGACCTAAAGTGTATTTATTTGGATTGTATGTGGCACCTATTGTGCTAGAACCATTTGGTAAATGTCTCCGCCCCCATATTCTCTCAAGAAATGCTGCTTGAAACAAATGCTCTCCTTCACCTCCCACCCGCCGACACTCACTGCCCAAATCAAACACTGACAAGGTGCGTAGGCGGGGTTTGCAGCGTCTTCTAGAGAGTCCATTAATGCAAGAGAATGGCGCAACATGGACTAGGCAACGTCAGAGGGCTTTTTTGAAGACGCGTGTAGAGGCTTATGGAGGAACTCCGTAGACCATTTAATTAGTGATTGGACGATTGTGTTTTGCCTCCGGATAAATGAGTGTTGTGTGTGACTTTTTTTCATGAAGTTTTGAATAAAGCTTGGATTAATGGTATATGCTTCTTTTATCGTTACCATTTTTTTGGACATTCGGCTAATTTGGTCCATCCATGGAATGAAATATAGTATTCTTGGTACATTGTCTTTATGCTTTGCACCTACAAATGTCTATATATTTTGATACTTCAAAGATCATCTATCTTCAAAGTCATGGAAAACTCCCAATATAACGAATATGGTGTTTATTGAGAGACCTTCTTTGAGCACAAAGGACGAGAGTTTGGAATTTGATGATGGGGATTGTAATTGATTGGCTAGCAATTGGGAAGACCTTGTTGGCAACAACTCTTTGTGTGGTCATAGCCCACCTACAAACAACTCAGCAAACAATGAGGACGATGGAGGTGCACTACATGACCATTTTCACAACGCCCACAGTGACCCGTTGGATCCTATTGTGTTTGACGAGGTCAATGCAGAAGCAATCCATAATATAATAGACTTATCAGGTGAAAACCATGCCCAAGAAGCTAAGGCCGAGGAAGATGGGTTGGCATTGAGGGGCAATCTTGATCGAGATGAAAACATTCTAGAGAGTCACTCTGCCATTTCTAAGGGCTCTAGCGCCTTAGGCTCTTGTAGTGGCTATGCCTTGAGCTCGACGGCCATGGCATTGGCATTGTAGCGCATAATACATCTCCAATGATGGAAACAAATTGAGCGGTGGTGAAAATAATAATGAATCCCAAGAGCCAATGGCAACGACGGAACCCATTGAAGTTGTGAGGAGCACTCAAATTGAACCATTAGCAATAGAACCGGACTTAGAAGAAGACATGCCAATCCAAAATTTGTTTCGGCGACGACTTGCTCAAGGTATAGATTTGGTTGGAAGAACTCTATCAAGTGTAAAGAGAAAGATCTCTTCAACCATAGTTCGGCCACCCCTCCACCGTAGCGCACTTGGCCCAAATTGTGGTGTGGAGTGCGTGATACCAACCCCTCAATTTCCATCCGCAAGGGTTGGATCATCTGCTATGAGCAGCCATTTGGAAACACAGAGGTTGGAGCAATGGCCTTCTCTCTTTCTTTACAGGACCTTGGTCAAACGGAACCTCAAAGTAAGTCATTGGAGCCAAAGGCAGTCGCTCTAAAAACATGTTTAGAGTAGTAGACAAGAAGAAGAATGGACGAGTAAAACGACTTGTGAAGCTACATCAACTACTGGAGCTGAGCTACAATTGCAAAACTTGAACTTGGAAATAGAGGAGTATGTGGCGCCAATCCTAGAAAAACTTGCGAAGAACTTTTCATCATCTAACAATGATGCTGACAATGAGGATTGCAATGAGGTAATCAACAACAATATAGTAGTGCTTTGCGGGCTCCATATCCCCCTCAAAGTTTGCTGATCAAATCAGAAGAGGAGATACAATGAAGATTCAGAGTTGTCCATCATGTTTGTTCGTCATGTCCGTCCGTTTGTCCATTCACTGTCTTTGAGCCCCTTCCGTCTATGTAGACAACCCTACTCAAAGTTCTCGATGAACTTAAGGACTCTTTACTTACGCACGCTTTCTACTCTATTTTTGAGTCGAGAGGTGCTCCTTGGTACTAGCTCAAATAGCCGCAAGACTCTTTTGCTAGACGACGTCAAAAGTAGTCATTTAAATGCCATGCATCCACTAACACTCAATCTAAGATCAAAACAATCCGAGTCAGATTATATTCTTTCTAGGGTAGGGTTGTAAAGTATATTTTTGGTTTGGTTGGGTCATGCTTCTTTACACCAAACATACTTATTTGAATCCTCTCTCTAAGTACCCTTGACTTTGGCCCAATTATTAAAAAGTGGAACTAATGCGTATTAGCTTAGCCCAACTTTAGTTGTTGAATTTATACCGTTGCATATGAACTTGGTGTTGGCCGGCAAGTGACGCCGTCTCCGCTCATGTTGTTTGCTCTGTAAAGACTTACTATAATCACATAAAACTTCTAAATAAAATCTCTTTCAATAATCACAATGTCCGCTGCATTTGGCTCCTCACTTTTCATTTGTACGACGTCAGTATCTGACTTCAGGTGCACAATTAAAATGTGGATAAAGGAGATCTCGGTGAATTAATGCAAAAGTGTCTAGACACAGAAGAATCTTAACTCATTCTACTTTCGACAGCGTAGGTGGGGAGGATGTTGATTTTGGCATTTGTCACCTATTGCAGGAGGGGGAGCCCACTCCTGCTTCAAATGTCTCTTTTATTGCTTCTCATATTGCCATCAACCATGCAACATCCAAGACTTTAGGGAATGTTTATGTTGTATTTAGCACCAACGATTTTATCCACAGTATTATGCAAAGTTAAACTTTTTATGGATTCTCATTCTATAACATATTTAGGTTACAAAAAAATATAACGAAAATTGACAATTTTATAACCTCCACTCTTTGCACAATCTTTTTTTGAATACCCTACACCCTTTGTTTACCTCTAAAAGTTGGCTTACAAGGTACTACAATTATGCTTAACATAACATTCATGAAATTAGACCTTGTGTAGTGCAAGAATTGGACACCAAGTGATATCAGAGTCTACTAATCCACTAAACGGAGGGAAGAAAATGAACCCCTTTTTGTACTTCAAGTACTTCCGTCTTTCAATCCGTGTGGTCAAAGTTTTTGAAATTTTGTAAGTGTGCCTTTTGAGGAACGTTAAGATCTTATCAAAACTAAAATAAGAGGTGCCTATATTTAAAGGCTTCTCCAATCCATGGAAAGGAAGAACGCCATAACCAAGGCCCAAGGGCCGCCCAATCCCACTCACCTACTTCGGTGAGTGGATTAAGTCTGCGCCCTGCCCTGACGTCTCTGCATGACGTCCACACGTGCCTAACATTCTCGCCCTGCCCAGACGTTTCCGCTTGAGGTCCGTGCCCTGCCGTAACGTCCCCGCCTGACATCCTCGCCCTACCCTCACGTCCTCGCATGACGTCTTTGCTTTGCAAAGACATCCGCACCCCAAGTCCCTCGTTCAAGAACTCTACAAGGATGGCGTTGTAGTGTCACCGCCTTCCAGTGTCGTCCTTGCCCATGCCTCATCAGTTCATGTCCCTACCTGCTCAGTGTATAAAAGCAGCTCGGAGGGCCTACATTCTCCATGTTTGTCACCTTGGCCTCTATCTCTTGGACTTCAATTCAGCTTGAGCTCCTTTTGAGCCTACTCAAGTGGCAAGCGGCCCTAGTTTGTTGCTGAGGTGATGTGAAAATCAGTCCAAGCGGTAGATTGGCGCTAACTATTATTACGATCACCTTGTCCTATAGAGGATGACTCTTTTTTTATTCATTGAGAAGGAAGAAGGCATTTGCAGTCATTTGTGGATGCAATGGAAGGTCAATGGAAGCAAACAAAAGAATGGGAACCATGGTACAATTTTTGAAAAGGGTTAAAGTGAGTTCTGCAACGTGTCATTTAGCTACAAACGTGAGCACGCCTTTGCGCACTTTCGTTACGGTGCCAAGTCGGAGTGGTTAATTTGTCGTAGCCTACCTTGGTTGGTGCGACATAGATTTGTTGATTGTGGATACATAGTCGTGTAATAAATGAGTCACGCGGACATATATGGAGGGGACTCACTTTTGGGTGGTCAATCGAGAGCATCAGCTGTTGCAAGTTCAAGCCAATCCGTTGCTTAGATTTAAGTGACGGGTAGCGTAACGAGTGGGGATCCTAAAGGAAAGGCTAATTTGTATGAAGGGAATGACGTTTTACATTGGTACGTGGTCTTGCTGCATCAAATTCTACGAGATCTCAGCCACTACATTAGCAACGGATGCTAGATGCTTTCAACATTACAAAGATGAAGGAGTTGGATGAGAAGTGGACAACTTCTTCCTATCAAGAAAATGTGCCATCTGATGTAGTAAGAAATCTTGCCTTTATTGAGGCGATGAGAGCTACCTCCGCGGCAAAGTTTGAGTACCATCCACCTTGTCACCAGTTATAGACGAATTTGATTGAATCTAAGAGGTTGCAAATTGAGAAAGAGATTGATGCCAAAGTTGGTTTTGCGATCAAGAATTACGGGGTGACAATATGCACTGATGGTTGGGATGATGTCAACCGAAGACCCTTCATGAATGAAATGATGTCATACCTCACACGTGTTGTATTCTTAGGGAGCATTGACATTGATGGGCAACAGAAGTCCATACGCTATATAGCGAACCAACTGAAAGTATTCCTTCAGAAGATTGGTCCCAAATATGTGACGCAAGTTTGTACTAATAATGCAGCAAACATGCTTGGAGCATCGAACGATATTAGTCTTGCATACCCGCATATTTTCAAGCAAGGTGCATGGCACATGCATTGGATCTCATGTAGGAAGATTGGGCCAAGGTCTTGGAATTCAAAGATTAAATTGCGAGGTCAAGAAAATTGTGCCAATACATTAGAAACCATCATGCAATGCTGTTGATTTTTTGGGAGTTGAGTCAAAACCTATAACTTGTAGTGCCCAACAAAACCCGTCTTGCTTGTAATTTCATCATGTTGCACTCGCTCGTTGAATATAGAAGAGTATTGGAGCGGTTGAAAGACCATCCGGGTGTTTTAAATTACTTTGATACCCTTTGGAATAGACAAAATTGTGAGCAGGCAGCAACCGCTTCGTGTAATGTGGTGAGAATCATCAAAGATGTGGCCTTCTCGCAACGATGTGTGAATTGTGTGCACGTGATTAAAGATGTGTTGATGGCGTTGGATGTGTTTGATGGCCGAGAACGAGCAATGGGTCGGGCATGGCTCGTAATGAACAATTTGTGGGACCACATGTATTCTTTGAGAGAGCCACCTTTTAACCTACAAATTGACATAGCAACAATTCTATAGGAGTCTTTTGCTGCAAGGTGGGACATGGTTTTTAGTGACGTTTTCTACACCGGGGCCCTTTTAAATCCATACGTCAAGGATAATGTGGCGCTTAGTGCGGATGGAGTTGCACTTTGTGCATTGTTTTGAGTCATTCACAAAATGGAAGATGAAGTAGGTGTGCATTTTGACAACGTCATGTCGCTAGGGTATTGGACCATATAGCCTTGATGAGACATCCAACTTCTATCAGATATAGAAACTTTCCGGCCAATGGTGGCACATGGTTGGACATTGTCCACTCTCTAAAATTGTTGTGCGTATTCTAGCCCTTACATGTTCGGCTAACTCTTGTGACTAGAATTAGAGTATGTACTTCTTTGTCCACAACAAGAACCAAAATTGGTTTGCCCCAAAAAAGGCAGAGTCATTGGTGTATATTTATACCAATAGCCATGTACTTCATCAAAGACCAAGGGCTAATCGAGGTCGTTGGTATGATGCAAATATCCTCTCCAAGGATTCCGACCTAGATGCCCTTGATCAAGTTCCGGTGGGTGAACGCAACCATGAATTTGACAAGATGCGAGCTCAGGAAGACAAGGAGGACTTTATAGAAGCAAACTCAGCACCTTAGGAGTTTCGGCGGAATCCAGATCTTTGGAAGAAGGGTGCCAATCACCTTGAGAAAACAAGAATCTACTATAGAAATGACAATGGTTTGAAAGAAGACGTCCGTGATGGCCGTTGGGGCCCTTGGACGCCCAATCCTCGTTGGAGTCCTTTGCCTCTTGTTCGTCAAAATGAAGGCCTTGCTGTAGTGCAACCTTTGTCTTTTTCTTTGAAGAGCAAAAATCCCAATGTGGCTAACCGTGATGATTTTGAATCCCCCCCGTACGACAATGATAACAACAACAATCCCTCTTCAAGAAATGGCGGTGGAAATAGAGATGACCACAACAATAGAAACAAAAGGAACCTGGAAACATTGCAGCTTCAAATTGTGAAGGATTTGTGATGACTGTGATGGGAGTAGGGGGCTTGGGGAAGTGGGTACATCACTTTGTAGAGATAGAATTGTTGAAGGACATCAGGGCACAAACATTGAAAACACAACAATGGACTTGCAACATTTGCAGTGCGTAGTGTTGTTCTTGACCTGAATACATTGATGCCACTTTTCAAAAATTCCTCTTCTCCAACAATTTTGAATGAGAACAATGGACCTTTCCAAGAAGGATTGGACTTTGTGGGAAATGTTAAAGTGACAAATCCAAACCCTTCCAATGCTATTGTTGGTGGTAGACCTCTATTGCCCCTAGACCTCCTCTTTATGACCTAGTGGGTGAATATCAACAAGGTTGTGGAAGTACATGAGGCCGTGGAGGGACTACATGCCTACAAGGAAGTGAGGGCCACGGAGGGAATAAATGTTGTGGCAAGAGAAACAATGGCAAAGCATCATCTTTGAAGCATTATAAACATCCTCTCAAACGGAATAGGGTAAGAGACCCAAAAGTGGTGATAGAACTGTTCATGTTCACCTTACATTCCGGGACACACTTTGTCAACGTCGATGTTTGTTGTTCGTCACGTTCCTTGTCCTATCCCGGGCCCAACTATAAATTCTAACACAGAGGACCCTAACGCACAATGATATAAGAGGTTTAAATGCTCACAATGTAATGGTGAAACAATTGTAGAGCTTCAAAATCAAAACTCAAAACTCAAGGGCTATTGGACCACAAATGATAGCAATGGAGAATATGAACAAGGCGACAATGAAGGTGCCAATGATGACAACGTTCTCGAGTGCGATGAGGCACCATTAGATGATAATGTTGTCATTCGAGATGCTATTTTAGCTCGCCCATCTACGCAAGGAATGCGCACATCAGGTTGTTTGAATAATTGACGGTCACCAATAGTAGCTTTGTAGGTCGTCAAGAATTCAAAAGTATTATAGCAATTTAAAGAAAGATCTACAACATTAAAGGAATTTTTTAGATGACCAGTGAAAATTTGAGATATTTTGGAGGTATTCATTGTCTTGTTGTATCCTACAATGCTTGAAATTCATAATTTTTTTGGCTATCACATACATTGAAGCCCATATGTTTGTAATTTTTTATATTTCTTATGTATGTCAATGACATTGGTTATTGCAATCAAACGGTTGAATTCCAAAACCTTAAACATTGCACATGATGCAGACATCCGCATTTAGACGCAAACGACCCATCGCCAACGTTTGTGCCCACACGTTGTCGTCCGCGCCTAGAAGCTCAAACGTCTGCGCTTTGAGGCTGACGTCCGCGCTGTAACCTTCTATTTCCGCCACGCCTCACGGCTTGCGGGCTAGTTCCAACGTGGTCTAATATGTCACATTTCGACGTGTCATTTATAGTAAAATTTTCTAACCTTGGAAAAATTACAAGGTCTATAAAGTCCTAAACTATTCGGGCTGTCAAGATCGTCCGCCTATCCGATCAGGTCTACCTGTTCGCCCGTTTGGTCCGATGACTTTGACCCGCCTGTAATGACAACTCTAGGACGTGGGACGTATTTGTGACAAGTACTTATAACTCGCCAATGACCCTTAAAGCATTCCGAATGTCCAAAATCGTGCATTTTATTAGCAAAATTTCAGAAGTCCCTAGACTCAAACCTTTATAAACTAAACTTTTGATATTTTGTGTTTTGCAAATTTCAATTGTGGATTCAGGTTTGTAGACATAATATAAGACTAGTGGTGCAAAGATTTGCTAATTTTCAAAACTTCAAAAAAGTTCACATATTTTTGTCATTTTTGTCATTAGTGTCTAAATTTGGGACGTAGTTTCCAAGGGCATTTTGACTCGGATGTCAGTGAAATTTGCATGTCTAGTTGGAGATTTTGCCATTTATTTAATTTTAGTGTTAGATTGGTTCGTTGACGCGTCAAATCATCCATTGTCGCAATCGCATTGGGGGAATTTGTGTTTATGAACACCACGGACAACATCCCACTACTTCTTTAGTTTTAGGGTACACTTTCAAGCGATTCTCTTTGTATTGCAGGTATTGAGACTTAGAGCCATCCATTGCATGTGCTTGTAGCTCAAACCCTCTTCTCTATTCTGCTTTTATGTTATTGGAGGAGAAGATCCAGTTTTGATTTCTGAATTCTTGTGCGATACCTCTTCCGTATTATGGGCTTATTGTTGATTTTTTCTGGTGGCTCCATTTCTTGTTGTCCCTAGATTGTGATAGGGTACGGTAAGGCTGAAGTCAGGCTGATAGCGGGCAAGACCATTTTAGGTGGGGGTTGTAGTTAGACCTGTGGTAGTCATAGGTGATGGCTGATGAACTACACAAATTGGTGGTTTTGCAGATGCAGGTTGTCTGTTCGTACCGTTACCCTTTGGATAGTTTTCAGGGCTGGTTTTTGGTTATGGTAAATATCCGGAGTCAATATTACTGCTCCCCTTGCTTGACCAATCGGAGAGTGCTACCACTGTAGACTTTGGGCTAGAGTAGGATATCGACAAGGCTTTTGAGCCTATTTCAAAATTAGATATTGATCGTAGGTTTTGAGAATGGGATGTGGGCACGTTTGACATCATGGAAGACGATCACCATCATGTCTTGCAAGACAGATTTTTGGAACGGGTTGCAGGCATCACCTTGCCCGATTGGCAGCTCCAATTCCAGACCTCAATGAAGAAGAAGCTTCAGCCGACGTCCTGGTTTAATAACTGCTATGTGTTCGAGCTCTTGCCCTTATATTTTGAGCTGGAAATTCTTCAGACCTACGCAAGGTAGACGATGGAGCACAAGGAAAAGTTGCGTCTGGTTGAGGAATACATGCGCCAACATGTAGACTTGATGATTACGCTTAAGGAGAGTGCGGTTGCTCAACTTTTGACTTCCACTAAGGAGCCCAAGGTGGAAGAGAGTTTCCTCAGTGAGGATTCCAGGGGCAAGGGTGTTGCCATTGTCGGCATATGGGCTGGCATGAAGACCATGTCTTGTTTGGCTGTAGCTACAAGTACGACATTGGTGGCGGTTGGCAGTTGGCCAACCATTGATCCTCTAGCGTAATTCATGGTGCATTTCGATTGGTGTACGGGGGATTTTGGCGTGATCAAATACAACACATCTAGGATTTTTGCCGAGACAAGTAGGATATTATTTACTATATATACCCAATTGGTATGACCCTCTGCGGAGGCCAATGATGTGTTCACGGAGCACCAGCTTGTGAGGATCTTCATCTCCAAGCTAGAGAAGCGGATGGTGGAGTTGATTAGTCCTTATCTTTTTTTGGTATCACAAGAATGCCACTTTGGCGCAAGCGTTAGCCAAGGTGAGAGCGCTTGATGAAGCGTTGGGTGTGAGCGAGGCTACAGATTTGGCCACGTCGTTGATACACTCTTAAGCCTTAGAATCTTGGCACCGCGATTGATAGTTTGGCAAAGACACAATTTGGGAAGGTTGTGCATTGCTCGGCTTTTAAAGAAGTCGGTCACAAGGGGACTCTATGTGTCCGAAGAAAAGGGGGCATAGGCGGGGAAGGCTAAGCCCAAAACCAAGGTGGTGAAGCCTGCAAAGAAGACATGGAGCAAGGAGAAGCCTTTGGTATGCTCTCACTATAACAAGTGTGGCTAGAGAAATGACAGTTGTTTTTCTCTTCGCCTAGAGAAGAGCCTTGGGTCTTTAGCTGCTAGATCGGATGTGGTATAGACACTTCAGGCCAAACTGGCGGAGCTGAAAAAGTAGATGAACACAATAGCTTCTTTGGAGCATGTGACCGACATAGGGCCCTAAGTAAGGGGTCACGGCTCATCTTCTATCCTAAATCGCTACTTGTATGGCACTTCAAAGGAGGTTGTGGAGGCGGTTGCCACTTGTGTGTACACTACTACACAGGTGGTGTCACCCTCTTCCACTATGCTAGGTAGTAGCAATTGTCCACACCACGTGGGTTTGCTGAACCACATTGATTTGTCCCGACTACCTTTTTCATTTAGCATTGCGGATGCAACCACTTTTACTGCCGCTTCCACTCCGACCCTGATTCCATTGGTTTCTTCTACTCATGGAAATGTCGCACAACTTAGCGTATGAGGTGTTGTAGTTGCCGGTGATTGCCGCTGTGGACTTTCTGACACCAGATTTTCAATCTTTTGGTGTATTCTACATGGCGGGTAGTATGTTGGAAGGCAAGGTGCCCATGCCATCGTTAGAAGTATCACAAGTAGTGACGGCTCCATCCATCGAGGAGGATTTAGTAGCAATGTGCATTCAAGGGTGGTATGCTTGGTGAACAATGACGGGGTCATGGTGGTGGGGTGAACGCACACTACGGTTGATCCCCTGGCCGTTTATGGTTTCCTCGTACAAACAATACAACGAGTACAATGTGTATGAAAATTGGAACCCCCAATTTGCCGGCAGCTTTGTGGATATGCGAGAGATCATGGAGATCGTGCACATGGTGTATTTGTTGTATCTTTTGTCACCTGACACCTTTTATCCGTTGACATGGTTTACGCACATTTTGTATACTATTCATAGAGTTTGTACATTCTTCGTACAATTTATACCTGAGTTTGAAAATTTTAGTGCACTAACCACCTGGATTTTGCAATTCGACTTGTGCAGATGACTTGTGCAGAGATGATGGCGATGTGCTCGAGGTGTTGGCAGCGGTAGACTAGTGCTTCTTTGTTTTTAAGAATTTGGAGTTGTCATTGTTTAGGGCAATGGGAAATAGTCGCCTTGCAAATAAACGTGTGGGATCAAAAAAGAAAGGTCCTTGTGCTAGGATTGAGGAATACATTGCATCTAGAGAAAGTCTGAGAGATGGGGAGGCATCAAGACAACAAATATGTCGGTAGACTTCTTCTCCCTTCTGAGACTATTTTTCTTTTTTTTCTTCTAATGTGCGTGTTTTTGTTCTAGTTTGTGTTCCATGGCAATGTCAAACCTTCTATTTCAAAACTCTAGACTTGTTTAGAAACTCATCACATTGTGCACTGCTCATCATGTATCTATGGATACAATAACTGATGGGTATGTTTCTGAAACTCCTGAATGAAAACTTGGCAACATTGTGCTCTACCTAGGACTTTGTAACACTGTAGACAACTCTCCTAGTCAAGCTATTAGAAGTAGTGAGGTATTGTTTGAGCACGTTGTGATAGAAGATGGAGAGATCCTTCATCAATCCCCCACCACCACATGTGAATCAACTAATTAGAGGACGTGAAGGTTTGTCTTGCAATTTTTGTCAATTTTATTTTGATTGTGAAAAAGAGATTGCAAGGATTTATGGGTAGTACAATATTGTACTTCAAATTGTATTGCCAAGTTTGTAGCTTATTTGTGCACTACTCTACCTCACAATGAATTTTACTTACAGATTTTAAGATGGGAGCAACATTATTGCCTTTCAAGTTCATTTTAATGTACACAGGAACGTCAATAAGTTATGCCTATGCCATTCTTCCTCTGTTTCTGGGCATTTGCCATTCTTCCTCCATTTTTGGGCATTTGTCTTTAAATTAGTAAGTTAGAGACCTTCAAGAAATTTATGGTTTTAAAGGTGACTATTATCAAACTTTATAATTTTGACATGTTGTACTAAGCAACTAGGTTGTTTTGGAGACACTATTCTAGTCTCTTTGGAAAGGTAGGCAGTTGTTACAAATAATTGTATTCATTACAACTTATTCTTCTATTTTGTACAAAGAGTACCTTTGTATCTAAGGTATTTATTACGTGTTCTATGGCAGAAGTACAACTGAAGATTCAATCACTTAGAGATTGTTTGATTTGGAAAAGAGTATTGTCGTAAGTTGATCTTCTTTGTATCTATGTTTGCTTGTATTTGGATTTTGTACTCGTTATATGATTTGTAGTGAGGGGTTTTGATTTGAACTTAAGATTTATTTGCTCATAAAACTAAAAGGATTGTTTTTACACAATGCAATATCCTCATGTGATTAGCTAAGTACAATATGAATTTAGTTTGCAAAATTGTACATATGAAGGTACCAATGTCATTTGGAGTATTGATTAGATCTGTTTGTACTATGTGAAAACAAGTAAAACGCGTACAAAGTGGGGTGATTATCTGTTTGTACTCTCCGTCAATTATTCTATTTGTATTGTTTGTACAAGGTTTCTAACAATTGTATTGTAAAAACCAAGTACAAGGCATACAAATTGAGGTGTTTAAGGTTAAGTACTCGAGGTCAATTTTATTTTTGTATTGTTTGTAGTAGTTGTAAAGGTTGTACTTGTCTTTGTGGAATGATGATCTCATTGTACTTGGAGTCATTTTTATGGTTCGTCTTGCTTGTACCAGTTTGTACTTATTGTATTGTGATTGTACATGTTGGAAACAATTGGGTATTTTATTTATACTTTGGGCATTTATTTTCACATTTTGTAATTTATTTGCAATATTTTGAACTGGATTGTACTAGTGCATTTCCTTGTATTACCTAGTTTGTACTAATTGTAATGCTTGTTCACAAAATCTCTTGTTGTTTCTTCTATGATGATATAGTTTGTTCTACTATTGGATTGGATTTAGGATAAGCTTTTTTAGGGTTTTGCTAGGGACTAAAGAGTATATTTGTATCCATACTCAAACTATTGAAACTATTGATTAACTATTGCTAAGTTAGTACCCCTAACAAAACTGTAATCCTTTGAAGTTTTAACTTACATATTGTTGATTGCATTAGAATATATTCATCACCAAATTTTGTGTGCACATCTTTTGCATATGTTGGTTTGCTAATCTTTTTCTTCCATACTCAGCAGCTGGTGGTCACGACAACGGTGAGGACACATGGATGGTATAGAAGTATCTCAATTTAAGTATTTTTTTTGCACAGATTTGTTTGGTGATTATGTTCTTCCCTATATTGTAGTTGGCTATAACCACAATAGTCATGACACATAGATGGTTTAGAAGTATCCCAATATAAGTTTATTTATTAGTTTACAAATATCCTACCTTGTATATATTTTTTATAGATTGAGAACGAATTTCATAATCTGTGTGTAAATGTCATACATATGAAACCCACATTCAAATTACAATAGCATACCAATAGCATGATAAGAACATATTATAATCATCAAAGTTGTTCATTGTTTTTGTGGTCAAGCTGAAATGATTCTACATGTAAAAAACAAATCATGTAGAATCATTTCACTTAAGATCTAAAAATGTCAACCGTGAATTGAATGGCTGGTTGGTCAATTTTACTGTCCTGGCAGTGAGTACTACCACACTTACAATGAAAAGGAAATATAGCATCAACCTTGTTAACCTATGATCTATCGAAGCCACAGCTATAATCCCATGCCAATTCGTTCCAAGCCAGAAAATTAACGCGTGCAAAGAAGGCCACGTGGTACAATCGTATGTCATTGTTGTCAATCTTCACTAGGACTATTATAAGGTTTGCGTCTTCACATTTGTAGAAAATACATGCACACAGATCCATAATTAAACATACAAATAGAAATCATTCTTTTTCAAATAAATTTACAAAAAATTATCTTTATACATTTTGATGTTGGAAAGAAATATGTATGATTCAAAAATTTGTAACATTGGAGAAGGTACAAAGGAAAATGCTTTGTATTTGCCGCTTTGTACAATGCTTTTATACACTTACAGGTTGGTCAATAAGGAAACTTCAGAGTCAACCTTGGCTAGCATAAGGTGACTACTTTAGCTTGCCTATCCCACAACTCAAGCCATGTCGAACACACTGACTAGTGCAATTAACGCAAAATTTTGGGTAATCCATTGTCACTTTAGGTAGGTGGGATGCAAACGGAGACATCCTACAACAACAAATGTACGTAAATTTGGGCCGTGGATGGGTCTCCTTTTTCTTCTTCTTCTTCTTTCTCTGTTTCTTCTCTTAGTCTTCTACTGCTCTCTCGGCTCCTATCTTCTTCTCTGACATTTGTCTTTTCTTTCTCCTATCCGGACTAGAGCCAGCTAGTCCTTGCGGATTGCCTCACATCCTCCACCGGGTCAACATGCACCACCGTCTCCACTTGCACCACAAGCTCCATCGGCACCATTGGCTTCAAAGGCAATCCAGAATCAATGTCACATGAGTGAGACTCCTTACACTCAGGGTCTGGGTCTGGATTGCTTGGAAGATCCAAATGCTCATGGGCCACAAGCATAGGCCTACACATCCATAAAAATTAAAGGTTCAAGCCAAAACAAAATGTACAACTTAGGTAGTAATGTACAAAATATGTTCAACAAACATGAGCTATAGAAAACCACGATACATAATGTATGATTTTGGGAGCATATTAGATGGACGTACAATATTAACCCACGGACTCCTGTGGGATCTTCATTTGCAGTACTTGGCAAAGGTTCAGGCTCTTCTTCTACCTCTTGATCCAATTCACCAATATTGATCTTTATAGAATAGCACAATATGGTACACCAAGGTTAGAGCTTTCAGTATCATAAGTCTAAATCAAGTAACGATAATACAAATCTAATTGAATTTGTTTATTATTACAAATTTCATACAAATTTGTAGTATAATTTGTATGAACTAACAACAAATCATTGTATAACCCGATACACAAAGTCAATACAAATAAGTATACATTAGTATTAATTGGTATCAATTAGCACATATTAGTACAAGTTAGTACAAGTTAGTACAAATTAGTACAAATTAGTACAAACAAGAACTACAAAGTGCAACAAAGTGCAGCTGAATACGAACTATTGTACAACCTAAATTGTAAGCCCTGAAGATACTTGGATAGGAAAGGATACAAGTACAAACTAGCGCACAGATATAAAAACGTTTAGAGCTCTCAATAACATAAGTCCAAATCAATTAGCAAACACACAAATCCAATTGAATGCAAGTACAAAAAAAAACACCAATGTACAATCAAAATTATAAGTCCCAAAGATACTTGGATAGGAAAGCATACAGGTACAAACTAGCACACAAATATACAAACGATTAGAGCTCTCAGTATCATAAGTCCAAACCAAATAACAAGCATACAAATCTAGTTGAATACAAGTACAAACAAAACAAACCAATGTACAACTAAAATTGCAAGTCCTAAAGATCTTTGATCTGAAAGCATATAGGTCCAAACTAGCATTCAAATATACAAACGGTCAAAGCTCTCAATACCATGAGTCCAAACCAAATCACAAACATACATATCTATTTGAATACAAGTACAAACAAATCCAACTAGAAACTAATAATTGTAAAACTCAACACGTGCAACTTAGTACAACCAATTGCAAGCAAACAAAAACCAATTGTACAAGCATGGAAGATGAAATCGCCTTGTGTGGATAAATAATGCTCTCAAGCTCGAGCAACTTCACTTTGAGCTGCTACAATTGTATTAATTGATGGAGCCATTCTAGACATCATGCTTACAAAATCTATGCCCCCACTTCGTGCCTGCCCCCAACCTGGCAAGCCCCTCCACCCAAAACTTATGGTCCACTCCATGGGTTGTTCCCTGGAGGAGCCACAAGCACAAGACTTGCTTGATTGTGAAAAATTCTCCATGGCACACCATAGGTGGTAAATATGTCGGCAAGTAGAGACTATAATCTCAAAGTTGGGGAAAGGAAATATACAAAGCACACAACTTGTAATATTAAGGGAAACCCTCTGAGGTACAAGGTTCCTTTGATAATGTGTATACCATGGGCATAGGCCTCATATGAAGGCCACCTTAAGCTCGCCCAAGTTAGACATGCTCAGCTTTAAGAGCTCCCACATCCAACCGCTTCCTTGCAACTCTGTCATTGTGATGGTCCACGTCCCATTCTAAAGTAACTACCAAACAATTACATTTGTACAAACTGTACATACTGTACAAATTATACAAATAGTACAGATTGAGAAAACAATAGAATGATCATTGAAACCCAAAAATGCCTGCAACTAACTTATTCTAGCTTCACATACAAAAATGATGGTCAAATTTTTGCCTACATAAGCGAACAATACAACATCAATAAGAACCTTTCAAACCTTAATCCTTGATTCCTACACACATTACAGTTCAGTAAGCATCAAACTTACTAGTGCTCGCTCAAGTTTGGATGCAATAGCTTCAACCTAGGTCTATTTCACTATTAGGTGCACAATGAACACATAATGCACTCTTAGGTTCAGGTACACTAGCATCTAGAACCTAAAAATGTTGGACTAGTTTAGAAAGCACCATCACTTGTGCTTGCTAAGGCGATGCTCCACCTCAAAACAACTCAGGTTTCTAACACACAAAGCTTGAGAGCATCGCACTTCAACCTAAGCAAGCAAAATGTTGAGTGAGAATCATCTTTGGAATGCTTACTACACTTCAAGCCTCCAAACTGCTTTTGATCTAACACTCAAGATCTCAATTCCTCCCAAGCTCTCCACAATCATCAATAACTTTCCAATTTTGAGTGGAGCCATAGTTCTCCTTCATCCACAAGGTGCGAGACAATGGCAACCGGCTCGTCTGGTTTCCCGCCCTTTATGGAAGCACCTACGACAGCCCATCACCGGTAACATGCCTGTCTATTACCGGTCATCATTATATCACAGTCTATCACTAGCCACTAAGGAATGGTGATTGCGTGCCATCGATTGCCCATGCGTATGAAGTGACATTATAATGTCTAGAAACGAGTGCCGTAAGTATGTACAAATTCAAGTTAGAAATGACATTTTAAATCAATGTAATGAAGAAGTAATGTAATGTAAAGAAGGAAAGTTAAGCATATTAAATGGCCAGGTATAAGAACTTGGCATATCATTGGTGAAAACAATCATGTCTAATATAAAATTAATTACTTCATCAATCAATTATTCAACATGAAGTAGTTATTCACCAATCTATATAATTAACTCATCAAATGAATTATTTGATTAATTGTATAGTTAACCCCTAAAGGCCCAAGCCATTTTAGTGGAATCTCTACTATGTTGATTAAAAATTGCTAATATGAACTTAGTGAAACTGTAACCGTAGGATCTTCTTTAAAACTTATTATGAGATGATGTGGTCAAAATTTTGTGACTTTTGACCATACAGATTGAAAGATAATTGAGGTCAAAGTGGACATTTTTGTACTCGGAGATACACTTGGGCCTTCAGGGGTTAATGAATAACTATAATCACATTATTTAAATGTTCAAGTTTTTTATAAATTATTTATGTATGCCTTTAACTAGTGAATTAGAGAATCAATCAATTAATCACCGTGTTATTTAGATAATATAAAAATATAGCTAAACTACTTAAATCTACATCAATAATCACTTCAATCAATATAACAATTATCTTTTAGATAATAACATACAAAGATTTTGTCAATTGATTACAAACCATAAATATTATTTCTTATATGAATACTACCTTAAATATGTGTTGGTTCGAATTGATTTTGAACAATGATTTAGGTTATTTTCTGTATTATAAAAATTTCACAAGAACATTGAAGTTCACATCTCAACATGCATTCATATGTAACATTTTGTATGTGTCTATATATAACCGGTGATGGAACCCACCAATATTTGGGTGATACCCCTTCCTTCATTGTAAGTGAAGTTTCACTTTTATTTCAAGTTAAGTTCCAATTTTTTTTTAGTTTACTTACAATTGTGTTTTTTTAATTTTTTTAATTATAAAATTTTAATTAATTTATATATTTACTTAGGTGGAGATTGGCCTTGGCCCGTTTGGAACAACAAGGATCTACTAGTGTATTGATTAAACCTTTTACTCTATATATTATTTATACTATACACCATATAGTATAAATACTATATACTATTTATTTTGAGTACTATTAGAACCATTTATATTATATACTATACGATATTTATACTCTATACTTAGTATGTAGTAATTATACTAAGTACTACTTAAATAATAAATTATCCTAAACCATTCACTTTATACACTATTAATACTAGGTACTAATTATATTAAATACACTAGGTAATAAATATCCCAATCATACAAGATACTTATTATACTAGTCATATAATATACTAATTGTACCATTTGTATTCTATACCATTTATATTATTTATAATATGCACAAATTAAATCATTTACTGAATAATGTATTTATTTTATATATCAATCATACTATATAGCACTATACACCAATAACACCATCTATATTATATACAAATTAATCCATTTATTTGGCATAGTAATTATTGGATATTGTAAGATACAATTATACTATTTATCATACATAAGAATTATATTATTAGACTATGTATCAAATAAACCATCTATATTTTATATTACATAGTATTTATACAAGCCACTATGTATATTATATAATATTTATAATATATACTATATATCAATTATACCATTTATATTATATACTATTTAAACTACTCATTCACCAATTGTACTATTCATACTACATACTAATTATACATTGTATTCTATATACCAATTAAATTAATTACGTTATGTAATAATTTAACCAATTAATTTTATGCTATAAAACTATTTGTACTATATAGTATCATATATTATTTATACTATATATTAGTAGAAGTTTTATTTAGTATTAAATTTTAACACATGCATTGGTATGAAGTATATATAGTATATATTAGTATTATATGTAAACTAGTATATTCACCTGTTGTCTCCAATTGATAATGTAAGTTTAAATGAGTTAATTAAATTTGTAAAAGTAAAAGTAAGAATTTAGTCTTCGTCTTCCTCCACACAGTTATCTTCCAACTCACAGTTATCTTCCAATTATCTCATAGTTGATTGCCCATCAACTACCAACCACATGTCATCACCAATTCATCGTTGTCCTTTTATTAAGAGGGATATATATATATGTGTATATATATATATGTATATGTATATATATATATGTATATGTATATATATATATGTATATGTATATATATATATATATGTATATGTATATGTATATATATATATATGTCTAATGACCCGTTGTTTCTAACAAATAATATTAGTTTGGGTAAGAATAACTAAAATTGTATAAATAAAAAATAAATGTTAAGTCTTTGTCCCAATTTAAGTCGCAATCATTTTCCTTGGAAATATCTCCCACTTATCTCCTACTTAAGTCTCTCTCTTGTATCTGCCACATGTTACTAGTCTTATTCTCACCCATTTTATCTACCTATATAAAAGGCGTCAGTCTGTCTCTCCGCCGCTCCCGGTCACGTGACCTCTCTTTCTTGATTTTGACCTCTTGATGTGAAGGGTGAGGAACGGTGATGCACTCTTCTTGACTCTTGATATTAGGTAGTAACCTAATGACTATTGATTTTGACTTCTTGATGTGAAGTGTTTTCTCCTCCTATATTAGGCAAGTGATACTTATGTACACAAAGGATCGATCAAAATGCAAATGTAAAGCAAAAGTACTTAATTTTATTGAGTGGATTTAAACTAGGGTAACGTTTACATACACTCCAAAAATATAAGTACTTTTCCATTTAGATTCAATTTGACCTTATAGTTTTAAAATTTCAAAACATACAAACGAAAATATAACACACCACCTTTCGCTCTCCCTGTCGGGACAATGGGCACCAACCCTAATTTTATATATAAAGAGATTTTAGAGGATCCGTTGTTTCCAACGAGGTATAGTAACTTCACTTAGCTATACTACAATATGATCGTATCTACAATTGTAACTTAACTTAAATTGTTTTACAGTAAAAGTATCAAAGTAAACGAATTGAATCTTTCAAGTACATAAATATCCTTTGTTGGACGGATGGAAGGACAATTTGTAAACTTTTATCAAGATACAGAAATAAATAGACTTGGTTTTAGTGTGGTCAAGCTAATCTAAGCTTTTCGATGATTTTATACTTCATTTTTAATTCATTCAATTTACAAGAAAATATATGGATGAATTAACAGAGTAAAATATTTTATTTTCTCTTCAAAATATATTCTTTTAAGTGTATGAATGTTTATATATATATATAATAATCAATGTGCTCATATTACTTAAAAACAAAAAAGGAAGGAAAAATATATTATATTACAAAGTGACCTAGAAAAAAAGATTATATGGCATATTATAATCCTTATGAATTTGAAATATATATATCTACAGACCTCTATATACATTTTAAATAATGTAATGCATGTTAGTGTATTTAATGTGCTGATACAAACAAATTAAAAATATTGCAAAGTATAATAGAAAAAGAATTAAGATTGGAATGACAGGCTAAGTATGGGTATTGGCCCGGTTGAGGTGGGAAGTTGAAAGCCTATCTAAAGTGTACATGTGGCGTCTAACATAAAGTACTCTACTCCCTACCGCCGTCACTACATCCCACAGAAATTATCCTATCTACGCCAATTCTTCTTATGTCTTTTGTTTCTCTTCTTTGCTTCTTCTGCTTCCTTAGCTTCAACAGCAAGCTCAATTCAAATCTTTTGTTTTGTTGGATTTTCAGCATCCATAGGAGGTAGGAAAGGCGTGGGTGGCATCTTCATCACTGCCCAAGCCACTTCTATTCGTTTTTATGCCTCACTTTCAATTTCCAACTCAACAGACCCTTCTTTAAGTTTTTTGAGGCGCTCTAATATCACACCTTTGTGTCTCAGCTTTTAGTGTCTTTCAAACACTGCAGTTTCTTCTTATAACTTCTTAATATGTACTTCAAGCTCCATTTCAAGGGTAACATTCATGGACGCTACTAGGTCCACCTCAGTAGCACCTCAGTAGCTGTTACTTCAACATCGCCAACTAATCGTCTGCTTCAAAATCTGACCCATGTGTAAAGTCCATGGCACGGGTTGAAATATAATGACAAAGGAAGTATGGATAGTTAGAAAAGGATAAATCAGCAAGTCGCAGATCTATTTAGCACGTCGCCGATAGTACACTTTGTACTAAATACTACTTTTTGTACTATACTTTGTACATCAAATACAACTAGAAAAGGGTTTCATACAACCCTAGCTAAGTTACCCTAAACCTCTTTAAGTTGGAAAGAAAACCTTATGCCTGCTCAACTAAACATATATAAAAATATTCAAGGAACCATACAAAGACTATAAAATGTGAATCAAACCATAGTCACCTGCGAAGGTTGTATTGACAGGCCCGTTCAAGCTCCAAAGCAGAGCAACTCCAGGAAGTTTGCTTCAAAAATTTGAGAAGGTACTCGGGGAAGGACAAGCGCACCATCATGTGTGCCATCACTTGCAAGCGACAAAAGAATTTTGCCGTCTTTCAGATTTGGGTCATTCACGAGATATTTGTGCTGCAAAGGCAACACTTGACAACGAGAAGATGCCAGGGAAATCCTAAATTGGAAGCGATGCAGGGTACTGTGATTGGTTTATACCAGGGTTGTCATAACGGACGGGTGGAGGTGATCCGATAGGACTAACGGACGAGCGGTCTGGACAGTACAGGCGGACAGTTTGGACGGATTGCCTGAAGTGCGCCCAGAATTTTTTTGCAGGTTAACATTTTTACTCTGATGGACATGTCATATTCAGACGTGTCACGCCACGGTGGCGCTAGGAAGGGGACGTCTCCATTGGGGACGGGGACGCCTGCGCCTCGGGGCAGGGACGCCTCCATGAGGGGCGAGGACGTCCCCGCCCCTGTATCATTCACTTCAGGACCTTAATGTCTGAAACTTGAAGCTGTCCATTACAAAAAATCATTTTCACGACATAACAACAATGCCCTGATTTCATACTTCCAAACCAAGTAATATCGGCACTAGTTATCTAAAAAACTTTTTAATCTCGTAGCTTCTTCTATGAATTATCACAACTCTCTTGCTTTCGCATACATATACGTAGCTACTTTTCTTGTCCCTTAATTATTCAAACGACCCGATCTGCGCACTCCTTCGGTGGACGGGCCATCCATAACCGCATCTTGAAGGACGATATCATCATAATTTGGTGCCTCATCGCAATCCGGACCGTTGTCATCATTAGCACCTTCATCGCTCTCATGTCCGTATTCTCCATTGCTACCATCCGTAGTCTAAGAGCCCTCTACTTCAGAGTTGTCATTGCGAAGCTCTACGACTGTTTCACCATCGCAACGCGAGCGTCTGAATCTCTTTCGTCCATGTGCGTGAGGATCATCGCCGTCGAAATTTATGGTTGGGCCGCTGGTAGGACGAATTGCTTGACTCGGAACAACAAACGCCACAGTTGATGAAGAGCGTCCTAGAACATACGTGTCCAAAAATGGTTGTACAACCACGTTCGGATCTCGTGCCTCTATTCCAATGAGGGGACGTCTACAAGGCCTTCAGGATGATGCTTCGCTGTTGTTTTTTCCTCCACGGCCTCTAGACCCTCCACGAGCATTAGTCCTTCCATTGCCTTGTTGATATTGATCCATTGGATGAATTGGCCCCGCTCTAGCGGCCAAAGGGGGTCTGCTATTTCTGGCAGTAGTAGCGGAAGTGTTTAGACCCGTCGCCTCAAGGCCTACACTTTGTTGCAAAGGTCCATACATGGCATTTGCCGTTCTAAGAGAAGTAGAATTCCGGGAAGGCTGCGTTGGTATATTCTGGTAATTAATAACAGTAGGTAATACCACAACCGGAGATGGTTGTCGCTCAAGGTCCTTTGTGAACGCAAAAGCATCAGAGGGGTCTCTATATTTCGGGTCAAAACGCTTTTGCTGATTAACAACCCTTTCATTTCTTGGAGCCGTCTCTACAATTCTTGGCCTCATCTTCCTCAGAATGATTCCAAGGTCCCCAATGACCTTGACCCAATTCTTCTTCTACGTTGTCATTATCTCCGTAATAGTTTCTCGTTTCCTTAAGGTGATCAGCGCTTTCCGCCCTAAGATTAGGGTTCCTCCAGCACTCTAGCAGAGAGCGGAGAGCTTCCATATTGTGCTCCTCCTCTTCCTCGGCTATCAATACATCAAATGCACGATTATGTTCACCCACCGGGACGAGCCCTAGGGCCTCAGGGTCGGAATCCTCCGAGTGAATATTCGCATCGTACCATCGAACGGGATCAACCCTTGGTCTTTGTTGAAGGCATCGGCTATTGGTATAATTATACACCAATGACGCAGCCTTTTCCAACGCTAATCGATTTTGGCTCTTATTGTGGACAAAATAATACATACTCCAGTTTCGTTTGCAAGAGCTAGCTCAACACGTAAGGGCTAGGATACGAACAACTATTTTAGACAATGCCTTGTCTGCGATCCAGGCCCACCATGGGTGGAGTTGAAGCTTTGTCTGGCGGATGTTAGATGGCTGGTAGGGCCATATGGTCCTGTGCCCTCCTCGTATTGTGTTAACTCAAATTAGACGTCCTAATAAAAGATGTCCAATACCTCCATCATTTTGCGAACAACCAAATTCAATGCTCTTTGAGCGATTCCGTCAGCCCTAAGCGCCACATTATCCTTGAGGTACGGATTCAAAAGAGCCGCGGCATAGTGAACATCGCTACGAATCATTTGCCACCGGGCATCAAAAGATTGCTCAAGAGTGGATGCTATGTCAACTCGTAGAGTAAAGGGTGACTCTCTCAAAGAGTACATGTGTTCTCGCAAATTATGCATCACGAGCCACGCACGACCCATGGTTGGTTCTCGGCCATCAAACACACGCAATGCCTTCAAAACATCTCCAGTCATGTGCACGTACTTCTGACATCGTTGCCAAAAGGCCACATCTTCCATAGTTTGTACCACATTGCGCAAAGCGGTTGTTGCTTGCTCTCCATTCTGTCTATTCCGCAGGGTTGTAAAGTAGTTTACAACACGGGGGTGGTCTTTCAACTGCTCCAACATTCCTTTGAGTCTCACCAATTGATCCAACATAAGGAAATTACAAGCAAAGCGGGTTTCACTCGGCACTACAATATGCAAGTTTGGACTCAACTCACGAAGTGTCTCCATAGTCGCATGATGGTTTCTAATATATTGGCACAATTTCTTTGCCCTCTCTATTAAATCTTTAAATTCTTGGACCTTCGCCCAATCTTCCAACATGAGATCCAATGCATGTGCCATGCACCCCTGCTTGTGAATGTGCGGGTATGTGAGAATAATATCATCGACCGCTCCAAGCATGTTGGCAGCATTGTCTGTACAAACCTGTGTCACATTCTTGGAACCCACCTTCTCAATGTAAACTTTCACTTGGTCCGCTATGTACCGCATGGACTTCTTCTCACCACTGGTGTCTATGCTCCCCAAGAATACGTCACCAGTGGGGCACGACATCATTAAATTCATGAGGGGCCTCCGATTGACATCATCCCAACCATCCGTGCATATGGACACCCTATAATTCTTAATTGCAAAACCAACTTTGGCTCTCACTTTGCAACCATTTAGGTTCAATCAAATTAGTCCTCAACTGGTGATATGAAGGAGGAGTGCACTCAAACTTTGCCACGGATGTTGCCCTCACCGCATCAATGAACGCCTGATTTTGCACCACATTAAAAGATACATTCGCCAAATAAACAAAGGTCGCCCACTTCCCATCAAATTGCTTCATCTTTGCAATGTTAAAAGCATCAAGCATCCGTTGTTGATGTAGTTGCCCAGATCTAGTGGAATTTGAGGCGGCAAGACCACTCGACATATGTGAAGGGTCGTTTCCTTCAGAGAGATTAGGCACTCCTTCTGGAGGCCCACTTGTTACCCCACCCGCCACATTAATTTGAGCGTCGGATTGGCTTGAAGTGTCAATAGTTGGTGCCCTCGATGGACCACTTGGACCTGAATCTCCGCCATACATGTCCCTGCCCGTCATTCTTTGCGGAACAATGTTTCCACAGTTGGCAAATTGATGTCGCACATTGGAAGGTAGGCTACAACAAATCGACCTCTCTGACTTGGCGCCATATCCGAAGTGAGCGAATGCACGCTCACGTTTGTAGCTAAAAGTAAAGTTGCAGAAAACACAACTCACTTTGCCCCCGTTGTCACCAAAATTGTACCAAGGTTCTCATTCTTTTATTTGCTTCCTTTCATTTCCTATTGCATTCACGGCTTATTCCAAATACCCCCGGTTTCTCCCATCTAAGCTAAAATACGAGGCTCAATGTAGTATAGAATCGGGCAAAAAATTGAGTTCTGATAGCGTTGGTGGACTGCTTGAACCAATTTTTACATCACCTCAGCCACACACCAGTGCGGCCTGCCATCCAAGTAGACTCGCAAGGAGCTCAAACTGAATTGAGGTCCAAGAGATAGAGGCCAAGGTGAAGAGCGTGAGGACAAACGGCCCTCCCTGCTCTTTTTATACACGAACTAGAGACGGTTGAGACGTGACGCGCCAAGGGCGGGGACGTTCCCGGGAAGGGGAGAGGACTTCCCCGTGAAGGGGGGGACATGTCCTTGTCTCTACTTGGTGGGGGCGGCACGTCCCCGCCCTTGCCTGGTAGGGGCGAGGACATCCCCGCCCTTGCCCGGGTAGGGGCGAGGACGTCTACGCCCCTACCCTGGTGGGGCGGGATGTCCCTCCAACCCAGAAGAAGGAGGCCTTTGGTGTTGTGGGGCAATTTGGGTGCCTACGCACTCCTCCTCTCTATGGGGCGGGTGCAGGTTTGAACATAGGCTGCCTTATTTTTGATTCCGACGAGATTGCGACGCACTTATAATAACACACAGATTATGTCTAGGAAAGAAAGCTAAATAGAAAGTACGACTTTTGTCCTTTGGCGACATGCTCTCCAATAAGGAACACCTTTATTAGCTCCTTGTAGTTTGGAGCGGACATAAGAGACTAGAAATGAATGCACCAATTGACATGGAAAAATATTGAAAAGATTAAGGAGGTTAAAATAAGAGGCTCTTCAAGTTCCCTAAAAAATAAGTAAATCAAGTGTCCAATAGCAAGGGAGCTATGCAAGTCTCCATACATAAAATGTAGTGTAAGGTTCTAGTAGAATGTAATGTGCAAGTTCTCTAAGTAAAAACTTAAAACATGAGTGCCTTACAAAAGATTAGGAATGCACCACATACCATTAAAGAAAATAATAAATCATGTGTCCAATAGCAAGGGAGCTATGCAAGTCTCCATACAAAAGGGGTAGTATAAGCTTCTAGTAGAATGTAACAAGTTCTCTATACAAAACATACCATTCCAAAAAAAAAAGATATTTTAAAATCATATCATGTTAAGAACAAAAGTATTGTTCACAAACAAAATTTGCTACGTCAACAACCTTTAAATACTCCTAGTCAGTGGTAACGTTGGTGAAAATTCATTAAAATAGTCACAAGTTCCTAACAACACAAGGCGGGGATGTCCCCGCTCTACCCATGAAGGGGCGGGGTCGTCCCCGCCCACGCATGGGTAGGGCGGGGACGTCTTGGCACTGCCTCCCTCTTTCCTTTAGTCCCCACCCCTACTTGAACACGTCCCTGTTCTGCGTGGCAGCAATGTGGTGCCAATATGGCCGCCATGTCGCATGTTTTTTACCTTGATGGTAAGTCAACTCTAGGTTGACTTTATCGGACGGGCAAGACTTCTACCGGATGGGCGTATCGTACGGTCGGGCGAACCGGACGTCCGTTCGGTATTACAACCCTGGTTTATACCGTACAACAAATATGCACTATACAAGTTGAGTACAAAGCGTTATAGAGAGGAATATATGAGGATTCTAGAAAAACTAAGGCGATATGGAGACATAAATCTCCGATATAGAAAATGAAGAGGAAGATTTTGTTATTTTCAAAATTCATTTGTTGGCCGCCCTAAATATATAGTCCCTAAACCCCAATGTAAAAAAAATGGAAAAAAAGAATTTAAACTCATGTTTTGGATCTCCAAAAGAAAAGCCACATTTGTTACATTTATTATTTATTGGCTATCATTTTATCTATACAAATAGCAAGGCGTGGTAGCGAAAGTATAGGGGATCATATATATCTATTTAAAATGTAAAAATTATAATTAATAATCATCATAATGAGTACAAACATGTGAAACGTGAAACTGTGACATTACCAACGTTTTATGTTTGTACTCATTTCAAGGGTTTCAATTTATACAATGACTATTTTTATTTCTATTCTTTAATGTATGCAAGATGTAGGACTATACCTACTAATAATTTTCTCCAAAATATATTATCTAGTCTAAATTTGAGTCCAAACTTGCACCTGGCCTTGAAATCGTGCCGTGACTACAAATTCGTACAACCGTAGTGTGCGTTCACCCGGTGGGCCATGTAGACGGCAATTCCAATCGAGCTACCCCTTGCGTGTTATGTTGGATTTTGGAGCTCAGCTAGTGATGATTGACAAGAAGCTAGTTTTGGATATGATGTAGGTGCTTTGGACCTTGAGCCTTGCCTATTTACAATTGTTACATTGGTTGCGGGCACGGAGAAGGCCATGGGATATACTCAACGATTGCAATTGATATTTAGTGTCAGATCTGGTCCATTGTTCTCACACGTATCTTTTTAGTGTACTATGACTATTGCCACCAACTACGATATTTTGGTGGATCAATAAGCACTTTATTCCCTTGGTTTCTAGGTGGATAACTCGACGAAGTTGGCATGGATAAGGCCTAAGTGATCTGCTGCTCATGGCAGAAAGTAACTCATTCCCATTGTCTTTGCAGCTAGCACTGTGACTCCAGCTAAATTGTCATACCGTTTAATAGTCAACATTTCAGGTCGGGTCGAGCTAAAATGTCATTTACAAGGGTGTGATTATTTCATATTCGCATTGAAAGTGCTGACATGAATTTGTATTCTTGTCATATAATACCATCTGAGTTTACCTCAAATCGAGCTAAATTTGCATGTTTTTCAATGTCAATTCAGTTGAATGCAAGTTATTTTTCAAGTGCCAGACCTTACCTCGATTCGAGCTAAATTATCCACTTATTATTCAAAAAGCTAAATTATTGGACATCTTGTGCTTCTGCATTGATGTGCATTTCTACAAGGTACTCACCTATACTTATTGGAAGGTGTTCACCTATAATTATTAAAGAAATGCAAGACGATGTTCATATTGACGCTCCTGTGAACCCAGACCTTCCTGAGTTTGATGTTATTCCTCGCCGTCTCTGAGTCGGAATGACTGTTTCGCTTCACAACAGTTTGGGTGTTCGCGTTGCGGAGGGGTTGGTTCGCAATGTCCGGTCCAGCGCGATTCTAGGTTCTTCTGGTCCTCTTGGGGATTCTAATGTTGTAGTACAGGTGTCCAATACTTTTGTTGAGGAGGAAGCTCCTGATGAATGCAGGTACTTAATTAAGTCCTAGCCAATTCAACAAGACTTTTTAAACGGTGTGAATCTCTTCCATCATTGCCTTAGGGACGGTTACAATGTCTGGTTGGTTGAGCGTAATAGACCTCTAGGTGGGAGCTCCCGTTCGTACGACAATTCCTCAAGGAATACACGTCCAACAATGTCTAGGAATGTTGAATTCCTTATGACCCCTTATTCCATTAACGGTGTTGCGAGTAATAGTTGTTCCATTCAAAACTGTGTTCAACACTACCCTGGAGATAAAATAAAAGCCCTCCGGACGCGCTTGTATTGTGAGACCATGGTGCAGTTCAGAAATCATATCAAACTCGACGTTCATAGACAGTTTCATAGAAACGTTGCGGGTAGGAAGGTTGTGACCCTAGAGGGTGTGGACGTTTGTGCCCATGCCTGGATGAAAATCATGGATGAAAGTTTTAGTACTTTCTATCCGAAGTCGAAGGGCGCTGCCGCTGATCATGCGGCTCAACACCACGGTAATACCAGTTTGCGTAAGCCTAGAGGTCATACGGTTGTAGCTACTGTCGCTATTGGAGCCATCCTTGATAGACATGCGGACCACATGCCTCACAAGTCTCGTGTTCTCCCATCTAGCGAGAAGGTTGTGGCAAAGGTCCTCCCTGCAAGTTTTAAGTGGAAGGATCAGATCCTGCTTCTAGATGATCACCTCGCTGATTGTGGATTGCCGCCAATGTCAACCTCAAGCTTCAGTAAGATTCGGCGAGTGAACTTCCCTGAGTACTATGTCAAGAATGGTGGAGACAAGTTTGCCCGTAGCTCTAGGTCTGACAAATACCAGGATCAGAAGAAGCTTACTCAACCTGGAACACAAGCATCACTGCTATGGCAAAAGAAGATGTAGGTTCACATCGATTCTGCTTTCGCACATCGGGACTTGTACTACCTGAACCGATTTCGATCAAAGTCGTCGCCCCAGGAGGTTCTAACCATCATGCATGATAAGATGGATCAGTCAAAGACCACCTCCCCAATTTTTTCACATAAAACAAAACACTTAGATGGGCTTTTGAAGTTGCCTCTTGCAGTCACAGGCATGCTTGCGGATGGTCATGTGGACCAGCATTACGCCCATTACGGCCTTGATTTATACTCCCTTGATGCCAATTACACGGTCGGGTCCTTCGCGAAACTATTGCGTGACCTGGAGGCACCTCCGAAATCATCGTCGCGGCAACTCTTTCCAGAATCTAGTTCTCATCCATTGTATGCGGCGGTATTATGGGATGCAGAGATGTGTTTGGATCCATTAGGACGGATTCCAGATATCCTAGTTCTAGGGAGGCCTTTGCCTCCAATATTGAACGTGCAAATGGACAATGCCGTTGGTGATAACAAAAATAGATTTGTTTTCTATTTTTGGTCTCTCCTTGTTGCAAAACGCATCTTCCGCGAGGTATATGTTAATTTCATGCTAGTTGGTCATACATATGATGGTATAGATGCATTATTTGGACGTTGGAGTATGACACTCAGGAAAGAGAGTTTTCCAACCATTCCTTTGCTCATGAGGTCGTTCATGAAAAATGAGAGTGTTCCCACAATCCCGCATCTCATCCAAGAGGTTCCTGACTTTAAGAAGTTCATTGAGGATATGATTGCGGACGGTGATGAAGCTTTGTAGAGTCATACAAAGACTCATCAGTTCAAGTTTTATGTGGATTCAAGTGGTTGTCCGGTAATGAAGTATAAAATCCTTTGTCATCATGAGAATTGGCTTCCTAAGGGAGGAGAAGGTAGTGGCATCAAATTTTGGAAGGAGGATTCTAAAGGGAGAACTCTATGGCCTCGCGGAGAACCTGATGCATTGAAGCCTTCTACGATGCGGCATCTCCCTGAGGTGGTGAAGGGACTTTCAGGATTCATCGATCACTGGGAGCAATCATCGCGGGAGTCTGTTGAAGCCAAATCACGTTTTGAGCCGCTATCGTATTATTGGCACGACGTTAGAGATGCTCTGACTCTTCAAATGAATACGCCGATATCATTGGAAGATGACTTTTGGCCAATGACGTGAATTGCCCATGCCATTGAAGATGAGTTCTCAGCGGAGGGTGAGGTTCGCGAGGAGTACCGTAAAGATGAGCATTTTGTTGGCCAGAGACGCGATTGTCCACCTCCTTCTTTTAGAGTTGGTCGTGATTGTTTTTCTCGCTATTCTGTTGCATTGTGGCCTTCTGATGGAGACCAGCGCCTATTTTGGATTGCTCAAGCAATTTTAGATCCTAACTCTAACCCGGATATACCAAACATTGTCCGTATCCAATTCTTCCGCCCTATATCGCGCAATCGGGATGGTCTAAAGTTCTACAAAGATTGGGATATAGATTGCTACCTTCGCTGGACAATTGAAAAGGAGATAGCCATAACATGGGAGAGTACCGATTCAATCTTGACACCGTGGAAACCTAGGTCTTCAAAGAGGGATGGAGGTCATGTACAAGAATCAACTACAAAAATTCCAAAGGGGCAAGTAGCGATTATCAACGCCTCTTTGGAAGCACTTGCCAGGTTGGAATTGTAAAAGACTTAGATAAATGGACTTTCCTTTTCCTAGATTTTGGATTCTGATGTGTAATACTCATATAGTATGGTTAGATCCATTGGTGCTGAGATTATAGATATTTGTATTCAATTACACTCTGTATGACTATATCTGATGCCAATGATTGCTGTGAAATATTCTCTCCATTGTTTTTCCGTATCAATGATAATTTGCACTATGTTTTTGTTTCTTTTTTAAAATATCAATGTGGTAAATTGCTTCTAATCTTGAAACCAATAATACCAATAATTGCCTTCATGGTGAATGATTGAAAGTAAATGCTGGTTCACACTTTAGCTCTAGTGGAGCTAAAGTGTGAGCAAATCTTCTTTTTAGTTCACTGCACTTAGGAATGGTGCACACTTTAGGTCAAGTGGAGCTAATGTGTGTGGAATTGCTTTTTTGAGTTCATTGCACCTCTAAGTCATGGGGACACTTTAGTTTGAAGAGAGCTAGTGTGTGTGCAACTTTTTTTCCACTTCTGAACACCATCATTTGAAACTTGTTACTTATTTTTTTTAGCCAATGTGTATTCCACAAGATGAATTGAAATTCTTTTGAATTAAAAAAGGCTCATCAGAATATGTTTAGCTAATTTTCTTACAAGTGGCTATATGTCCGTCATTTAGCTCACTTTTAGCTAACTTGGAGCATGGTATTAATCCGGGTTAGTAGGTTCAAGAGGATTTTGTAACTTCTAAGGCTTCACTGTGAATATTTAGCTATTCATATTCAATGAACACATATGGTATAAAAGAAGTGATGACTAATGTGTTCTTCTTTTCAATATTATAGTTAGATTTGTAATGTAACCCTAAACCGTAGTACTTATTTTTCTAGTACTTATTTTTCTAGTATTTTTCTAGGATTTTGTAGTGAACATTACCTCCCAATTTAATGGAAAACTCATATCCCTCCATAGTGTAAAGTTTAGATGTGCACTTTAGCTCTTATGTTCTACATGTGTTAATTTGGGAGTCCCTAAATCTCTCAATGTAACGAATATGGTGTTATTAGAGTCAGACTCCTCCAAATGCACATTCTCGCCATACCATCAAATTGGGTCCAGATAAGTACATTCTTGGAGCAATTGACAATTTGTGTAGTTGTAAACAAAATCTTCCGCTTTTTTCACTCCCAAACGATTTTGGCTCTTACCATGCACAAAAGAATACATGCTTCAGTTACGCTCACATCACAAGGGTAAGCAAATTTGTGCTAGTATACGCTTTGCAATTTGAGACAATGATTGCCCCCGACGCAATTCCACCACTAGTGGCGCAACAGATTGCAAATCTCAAGTTCCAATGGTGAATATCGGCCTGGCAATCCTTCATGCTCTGGGATTTCAATCATTACTTCTTCATAAGACACTCCAAGTGGAACTTAAAACTTGCGAAGAACTCTATTTAGCGCCCTTTTGGCCTCACCATTGATTTGAATTTTCAAGTTATTGTTTAGAAAAGGATTCAATAAAGCCCCTACATATTGAATATTTGTTGTCATTTTCTCTCAACGAGCAAGGAATGATCCTTCAAGGCGAGTCCTAGTTTCTGGCAACATGTTGAACAGCTCAAATTTACATAGCAGTAACACGTGCTCGTTTAGCTCGTTCATGGTTACCAAAGCCATTTCCATTGCTTGGGTTTGTCTATCAAAAGTCTGCAATGCCTTTAGTAGTAGTGCGACTTCAAAATCAAAGTTATGCACCGATGCTAGAAAGTCTCATCTAGGATAATAGCCCTCACCTAAGATGCCTTCGCATAGGCACAATGCTCGTTTTGCCCATTGAAAAAAGAGGATAAATAAGTTATCCATGCTACGTCTATCTCCAGGGCATTCTTCACTACCAAACGTCAATGGATCATTATATAATTGCATGTAAATCCTTTTGCTGCCTACAACAAGATTAATAATTTTGGCAAAAATTGGCAAAAAAGAGCCATGGGCACATGGTGGTTCTGGATATATAATGCAACCTCTTTTGCCTTCTAGATAAGGTTTGCAAATATGTCTTCCTTTCTCCAGTCCTCTAAGAGAAGGTCCAAAATATATGCGCAATATCTTTGTATAAATATGTGCGGGTCCTCCTCGGTGACCTTCTTCATTGCCCTCAACATGTTTGTTGCATTATCGGTGCACACTTGGACCATATTGAATGGTCCAACCTTTTCGACGAAACTTTTCAATTGGTCCCCAGTGAATGCCTTAGATCTCTTCATACCCATGGTGTCAAAAGACCCCAAGAAGATATCACCTATTAGACATACGATCTTGATATTCATGAGAAGACGACGCATAACATTATCCCATCCATCCAAGCATATTGTTGCCCATGATTGGCAATATCTACACCACTCTTCTTGTCAACAAGTTCTTTCACTTTTTTATTAAGAGGCTTATTGTGTGCTGTCCTCATGGCATGGTACAATGGCGGTGTGTAATTAAAATCTACCTTTGACGTTGCTTATGTAGCCTTAACGAAGGCCGGATGTCTAACCATGTTGAATGCAATGTTTGCTTCATAAAAAATTGTGCCCTGAGTTTGTCAAATTCTTTTTGTTTTTCATATTGGTAAGCCTCCAGGAAGCTCCGCTGCCGTACAGATCTTGGCGCCGATGATGCGACTTGGCTTGGAGAATTTGTAGATTGCGTGTTCTCCTCATTTCGGGTTTCTAAGGCACTACCTTTTTGGTTCAATTGGCTGGAATAAGGTTTTCTGGAACATGTCGCCGGTATGCTTAGAAGGCCAAGAATCTCCACCTCAGCCATCCTAGTAGGAATAATATTCCCGCATCTTTTCTAACGGGCCTAAGCAACTGCTCAGGCCTTAGTGCACTAAGTCTTTGTCCATTGTGGATACCCATAGTGTGACATGCACCTCCCACGTTTGTATGCAAACGTGTAATTGCACCAAAAACATGTTACTAAATCCTTCTTGTTTAATACAAATCAACAAAGCCCACTCCTTTGTTTGAGCCCGTTCTTGAGATGACATCACCATAAAATTGGTAAATTGTAGTGCCAAAAATAGTTCACCAAAAGAAATAGAATTATGTGTGCTAATAGAAAATGGGGACCTAAAGGTCACTCACAGAGTTGCAAATTCATGCAAAGAGCCCAATAAGGAGGTCCAGGACACAAAGCTAAGGATATGTAGGGGGACAAGCACATTGTATATGGCTCTTATATAGTGTTGGTGTTGGAGCGTACGGGCGCGTATGGTTAGGACCTAGGGAGTACAGGGTGCGCGCGTACGTCATAGCCCTTGCGCGTACAAGACTAATGCACACGCTTTTAGATTGGGCGCGCACGCTATGGGGGTCGGGTGCGCAAGCTAATTTGCCGGGTGTGTGCGTTGGATGACCAGACGCACTCTCTGGAGGAGAATTTCATAAAAAAATATTTACGAACACAATGATAAAACTTTAAAGGTTTTAAAAGAGGAAATAGGAACATACATGTCAAGTCCAAACTTGCAAGCACGGCATCTTGCAATCACAATGATGAGAATTCAAATATTGCTGGAAAAAAAATAGCTTATTTCATCTCCAATTTTAAGTGACGTTTACAAAATTGCTGAAGGCTCATTTTTCAAAACGTTTCAAAACTGCCAGCCGTACACTACTAGCACAATGAAAGTTCTAAGACAATCAGATTGCAATCAACCGGTCCTTTCCCCAAACTTGTTCCTTCAGTTCTTGAATTTTTTTATGGTTCTCAAATTTCATTTTCTTTTTCCCAAACTTCTTCTGCTACATCCTCAATTATCTTCAAACTTTGCTCAAGTCAATCAAGAAGTCAAATATAATCGTTACGGTTTACCGAGTCAACCTCTGAGATTTTTGGTTTGTATCCATGCCCTCATCACGTACTCCATTTTTCTCTGAGGCATCTCCTTCTTTGCCATCTTCATTTGAAATTGATGGCTCTTTGTTCGATGTAGCTCCTCCAAAGCTAGATTTGAAGGAGAACTCTTTATGCCTACGCACGCATGAATCACATCCAGTATCGGAGTCCTTGCTAGAAGTATCAGACTATTTGACTTTGTGATTTAGAAATTCAACTTTGCTTGTTTTTTTCCCGATATCTTCTCTCGGAAACTTCTGCACGTACAGTATTGTCAATCCAATGACTAGCGTCATCTTTGAGTTTCTTTGAATTTCCATTGTCTTCCAATCAACCAATATTTTAAGTATCACCTCTGCGTAAACTATGCGTGAAATAGATAAATTTACTGAGTTGTGGTGCACTTTAGCTTGGTCATAGATATACCGGCATGCTTGGATGCAGTTTGTGGAGAAATTCAAGTTGGCCCTACTTGAACGCCGCATTTGTGGATACCACGAGTATGGCCAGACGTGCCCCACATGACACCATCCAATATACTTTGCACATTGTGCAAATGTCCACAATTTTGGAACAACCTTTCAACTAGAAAATGCCTTCATTGTATGATAAATCGGGCGCCAATATTTTTGGTTGAGCGCCCACGCGCGCATGCATATCTACTGGAGAGAACATGGACACAGACTTAATTCAAAAATTCCATTTTCATCTTGTAGTATTGCAAATCTCAACAGCAGTTAACTATAAATGATAGGTCATCAATACATTAGAACTAATTCGCGATGTTTAAATTTTTTATGAAAGTAAGCATTGCATAAAGTGGTCTCATGGGTTTGTGTTTAAAAAATAGAATTTTTGTTATGATATTTTTTAACCAATTTGGCACTATTACAATTTGGTAACTCTGTTTGGTTGGCTCAAATAATTTGACTTTTATCTTCCAAAAATCTATGAGCATATAGTGAGCATATATTTTCAAAATGTTCAAAGAAAGTAGTGAAACACTGTAATGATTGAAAAACATTATGTAAAAATATTATAAACACAATACTTATACTTTCTTACTAATTCTTTTTTAGAGTTGGTACCTTCAATTAGCATGGGAAGTGATTTGTATGATAAACTTATAAGCATATTTAGATTAAAGATGGATAATTTGTATGTAGAATGCCATCACTTATCATTTTGGAAGGTTGTAGTTAATAATTACATATGTTATAATATTCAACTAAAAATAATAATGTTGCATGAATATTGGAGAATTGAATGTATCACAAATCATTTAATATGCTCAAGTACAAACTAAGGTAGAGGCACCCAATTCCGTTTGGCCTCCCAATTTTTATCAATAAAGTATGTATGGAATGGTGCATATAAATGATACATGCATGAAATGGTGCAGGAAGTGACCCAGAACTGATAACTTAAAATCTAAAAACTCCTTTCGTTATCGGCATTGGATCATGAAGTGAGTAATTTTGGGTTGCTTTACCTCAATTGAACTCTCATCAATGGCCTTGCCTCGAAAGTCGAACAAGGCCGATCAGCATTAGGTACCTCCATGAGTTGGTTCTCTATGGCATGTCTTCTCTCTTTTTACTCACTCTCACTTATCGGCATGAGGCAAAGGAGGGCACCAAATCTCACCTACTCTTCAGTTTGATTATGGACTCCAGTGATTTTTGGGCTTTTAAATTCTATATCAATTCCAAATTTGTGAGATTAAATTTGAAAAAATATTTGTTGAATTTTATTCCTAATTCCGCATCATTCAAAATCATTTTTTTGTATACAATGTCATTTGACTCTTCAACTGGCTCAAGTAATCAAAATTGGGTGCCTCTACCTTATTTAATCCTTAAAGAGTCAAAGTCTTCAAAGGGGCTTTTGCAAATCTTGGGCAAGCTCTTATAATTCCAATTTCTATTTTCAATTATTTGAATTTTGTATGAAAATGTAAGTAAGTAGGAGCTATGTGGAAATACAATTTGTATTCTCATCGGACCTATACAGTAAATGTTATGCCATCTTTAGTGATGATTTCTCAAAGTGGGCAGCTCAAAAAAAATTGAAATGAAATGTGAGATTTTTTATTCAAGTAATTAGCATGATTTTTATTATGTAGTCTTCAATGATTAATTATCTTATAGATTATTCATGTTTGAGATAAAATTGAAGTTCTATACTTCCACATATGATTTAAAAAAAGAAAAAAAACAAAACAGAAAAGTCATACTCTATTAACAACCACATTTATTAGTCTACATCAACATCTTTTGGCAAAAAATGAAATTATTTTTCTTCATTTTCTCCTTTGCAATTCCTATAAAATCATTTAGGATTATTGATAACTTGAATTTAGTAAGAAAAGTAAAAAAAAGAGTGACGCACTCAATAGTTACTTCTAATTGGATTTTTTTAATCTCCTTACAAATTTATTTCTCCTCCATAGCATCCCATTCTAGAGTGGCTACAACTCTTTTATTAATATTATTACCAATAAATGAAGTAATATTTGGATATAAGATAGAAGTAGAAAAATTAAATACAAGATTTGTAAAGAAGTCAAGCCATTTACAAATGAAGTGTGAATTACAAAATCCTCAAGGTCTATGATCTGAAAATGTTACAAAATTGCCCATTGAACATTCATGGGCACTACTTCCATTATTATAAAATTCTAAGACTTCAAACTAAATACCAACTTAGCATATTTCTCATGTTGACTGTCCATTTCCGTAGTTTTTCTTTGTTTTGGCAAACTTCTTCTGCTAGATCCTTTTTTTCCTCTAATCACTACTTAAATCGAGCAAGAAGGTCAAGATAAACCTCGCAGCCAATTGGAACATTGTCCGCGGACTCTAGATTTTTCATTGACGTTCTTGTTAGCCACCGTGTTCATCTCTAGGGTATCTTCTTCCTTACCGATTTCATCCCTTATAGATGGTGTTCGTTGGAATGCAAAATTGAGCCTGTGGCATTAAAAGAAGTCTTCAATCTACTTGCAAATAGATGGCTCCATCTAGTGTCTGAGTCGTCACTAAAAGTTTCAGACCATGCGACTTCCTTGGTTAGAACTTCATCCTCGATTGCCTTTTTCCTAGAGCTTCGCCTTGAAACTTGCGCTCCATCAGTAGTGTCGTTGTAGTTACTGGTTTATCTTGGAGTTTGGTTGTACTTCCATTTTTCTCTAATCAACTACTACTCCAAGGAAAACTTCTGCGAACTGCAATCGTAAAATAAATAGATTCACGTCATTGCGGTGAACCTTGGCCTTGTTGTAGATGTTTTGGTACGCTTGGATGCACTGCTCTTTGAATAGTTCATTGATGCAGTAATTTAAGTTGCCCTTGTCATATTGCCAAGATTGCAATATCGCAAATGCGGCCACATCCGTCTCAAATGACACCACACAATGTTCTTTGCACACTATGTAAATGTCCATGGACTTGGTACATCCCCCTAGCCTTCAAATGCTTTTAGCTCATCATCAATAAATATGTGAATGCGATTCTTCTAATTGTGGTTGCGTATTGAACCCGCATCAAGCAACCGTTTCTTCATTCTCTTCTCGCATCACTCATCTCAGAAGGACCACTTGAATCCATACTAAAAATTGACACAAATGGGTGGGAAGAGTAAAAGAATGTCATTAGACACCATAAAACGCTTTCCAATAGTGTTAAGCGAGCAGGTGCCACATGGTAGTTGCAAGCCAAAGCGCTTGGGAAGTGGGCCCATTGAGGTTAGGAGCGTACGTATGCACGTGCCTCACGGTCAGGCACGACATTTCTAACCTTAGTCGATTGCATGCCCATACTCATGCGGGCTACGCGCATTGCATGTTGGGGACTTAAATTATTTGGAATATTGAGTTCTAAAAAACTGAGGGAATTAAAAGACAAATAATCTTCTCGGTGATTCAAAGGGAGCTGCAGTAGATAGATTCCAAGCTTTTGAGATGTCCTTGTATTGATTTTGACAATGCCGCAACATTCACTATGTTTATAAATGCTATGCATTTATTTTTCACTGTATTTGCCTATGCTCGCTTTGCCCCTCTCCGTTCTAAAGCCGCACTACTTTTCGCCTTGCCAACTCCACTTCTTTTGGCTCCACTAGTATTGCTTGTACTTGGATCACCACTTGCACTTGTTCCAGCCCCACCAGCTAGCAATCTACGTACTGCTTCCATCCTCCGGTGAGGCCCATCCGAGTTTATCAGTGCACTTAACATTTTGGAGTCCCGAAGTGCTTTGAGCGTCCTCATAGTCTCCAGACTATATTCCCCAAGAAGGAAGTCAATTGCTTAATCCTTCGAAGCCTCCTTCCACCGCGATTCTTTCCATTTCAAGGCATTACGTAGGTCAAGATCAGTGGCCTCTCCCAAATCAAACACCAAAAGTTCCAAATTATTCCATTGTACACCATCTAAATGTTGCCCAAATTGGAATTGCTTGCGTGTAGCATCCCAATATCTGCCCATGCCTTGGTAGAAGAAGTTCAGCCTATCAACATCCGCCGCAGTGGTTCTTGATATGAACTTCTTACAAAGTCGCACAATTTTTTTGTGGTTATTTTGCCAAAGAAGTTGCGAGCTTACAATAGATGTCTCTAGGTGGTGCGATGTTGCAAGCCAACTCCACACCAAATCTTCTCCCCACCTATCAACATCTACCGTCCCTCGTGGAGTCTCTGAGTTCAACTTTCAACTAGGTGGCATATAGATGGTGATGACAAACAAATCATACAAGCGCTCATGAAATGGTGCTCTACACTTTGCGCAAAATCTACATGTCAAGAGACCATCTAGAAGGCACATTGGATGGTATAAGCATCGGCACGTGCCAACGGCATATGCACCTTCCGGCCCAAATAGATTTAAGCAGATTGAGCAATCGTCTCCATTTTGCGTGAAGGTTGCTCGAGTTGGCCACAACTTGCATGCTTCCACGTCTCCGCTTGGACGAAGGGCATGAGCAGACATAGCCTCCATGTGGTTCTACCTTAACTTTGCATAGTCAATAGATCTACCATCACGCACTAGCAATTCACTTGAAAAAATCTCAATAATGTGTGCCCAAGATGTGAGGCCAAAAGCAAGGCACATATTGAATGCTGCATATTTGTTGTCAATCTTCTTGAACTCTACTGCCATTTGTCTTGCACGATCAACATTCAAGATAAATGCCACCTTCTATTGGTAGTACTACTCGCTCAATGATATAATCATTTTTCAAAGGATTTCATTTGCAGTGCAAAGCTTTACTAGTTCCATGCTTGGATTCTACGAGGAAAATAACAAAGAATCCTCACTGCTAATGGGATCTACAAAAGGTTGCACTCTTACATTCACAGGTGGTAAGATTACAAATGGACGGTTGGCAATGCATTCACTGTGTAGTCTTGGGATGGTATCTAGCAGGCAGCTGGTAATATTGCCAACAAGATTGTCAATAATCAAGTCATTTAGACTTGAAGCATCACTGCCAACATTTGTCTGGCTTGCAACAACGTGGAAATGGCCACGAACATTGCAATTCCTACAAAGTTTTGCTTACAAAAAGTGTGGCAATGACAATAACAAAGTCCTTCTATCACAGCTGCTTGCTTGGGGATAATGTCACTCTTTTGTCTAGATTCCAACTTGAGGTCTAGAATTTCTTCCTTGAGTTTTTCAATCATCTTGTCCTTCTTTTGACTAGATTCTAGCTTGACATTACGAATCTCTTCTGGAAGACGTTCAAATGATTTGGCCTTCAAGGGCATATTATCCAACAATTCTCGATGAGCATCCAAGGCAATACTTCAAGACGTGATGCTTGATGCCCCAATTTTGAAGAGATGACTAGAACATCCAATATTGGCACTTTGTCTATAATAGGGATGTATTCTTCATCTCCAACAACCCCAACATGTGCTTTAGATTCATCATCGCCAGTAGTATTGGCATCTGCCAATTCTTCATGGCTCATTGCTTGAACCATGGCAAATTTTGTTTGTTGGAGCTTTACTCGTTGCCGCTTTTTTCATGAACCATGTGCCACAGGCGTCATCAATGGATGCCAACCTCGCTTTCCATCTAAGCCCGAATTAGGTGATGAATTTGACTCTACTGGAGGTACATGTTCTAGGCCATCTGCTTTCTGTGGACCTTGTGCCAAAAGGAAAACATTGGATGGTGCTCTCCAGGCATATTCATTTGCATTCATAACCTTGGCATTTTTGGAGTTTTTTGCACAGTCTTCCAATCAACTTGCTTCTTCAGAATGATCTCAACATATACCTTGCGAGCAAGATAGAGGAGAAGAAGCAGAATTCCGGTCCTTGAAGGGCGGAGGGCCGGAGTGAATTAAGTGTCTATTCCTTCCACCACTAAATCCATGTCCACCAGACTATTTTTAGTAGTATAGAACTACTCCCCCCTCTTTAAAGTCGACATTATATAACCGGAAACCAATAGCCAAAAACTTGTAACTACAGATCTAGGACCAACTAGAGCTACAAGGCTCCATTTGAAAAAGTGATTTGTTAAGATTAGCTATGTGTTTTGAGAGGTTTGAAGGTGTATCATGTGGATCTAGAAGGGGTTGGTTAATTCTAGTTTGTGTTAATGTAGAAGTTTAAACATATTATTTTGGGTAGCGATGGTGTTAAATTTTGTGAATGTATTTTTTTTAGATGAGTGGGGATTGATTGTTTTTCTTAGACTTTTCATAGAAGGGATAATAGTAGTAGCTCTAGCTCCAGCGGTAATGACAATAAAGAGGTCAACTTTCCATCCAAGGGCTGTAATGTCATTGATTAGTGGTTGGTATTTATTTATTTTGCTTTCGATTGCTTCTACGATATATCTGTCATTACAATATTTGCATTTGATAAATCGGGTAGTAAGAAATGAGTTTATGTGGTCCGTTTAGGAATGTTAATATGGTAGGCCTTTGACGCATAGTATGACTGGTTTAGATCTAGCATTACAATGACATCTTTGGATGCCATATGTGCATGGAACTAGCCATGGTGGAACCGTATTTTCATATGGTTTATTGTTGAATGTTCCGACATTCATAAGTATAAAGCATGGTGATTTAATAAAGGCAACTATTAGTTTCCGGATTTTCCATACCATTTTATTGTGCCTTTTGAGGATTAGGGAGCGTGTATGGTGGTTTTGGCATTTGACGAGTATATGTAGCCATGTATTTGGGCCCATGGATGCGCACATTGGACATGTTATGGATGAAAATCTACCAATGCCAAAGAAGAGTTGTTTGCGGGCATTTCCCATGTATTGTCCAATAAAAAAATGATAATACATGTTTTTTATGAGTCTGTAATTGTGGGATTTTTCCAGAAGTTTGTAAAGAATTCATTATCTATGTTGTTATTAGTGGTCCATTAATTAATGATAGGAAAATTTTCTGAGATTAGATTGAGATTGTTAATTAGATCGTATTTTCAGAGTATTTATCTAAAAATCTGATGAGGCCTTTGTCCGAGGTGTCTTCCATAGAAGACTAACTTCCTCTTTGGAGGTGGTATGGAGTAACGTGGGCCTGTTCATGTGGATGTTTGGCATTTATGTGGGATTTACTTAGTCTTTCAGTAGCTAGTTCCTCCGCTTGTTCATTTCCTTCTATGTTGACATGTGCTCTAACATTATAGAGGGTTGTGGTTTGTGTGCGATTTTGTAGCATTTGAACCATAAATGTTAGAGTGGCTTGGTCGGAGTGGCTATTGTGGAGGGTAGAGTGAATTATTTGTGTATTTAGTAGATACAATATGTTTATACAATCAATAAAGATGTGTGCAGGTTTATTAGCATATTGTGTAGTGATAATTTGGAAAGTTTTGTAGAGGGCCATCATTTCTGCTTTGAGGATTTTTTGAAGTCCATGGAGTCTTTTGGATATTTTTATTTCGTTGATTGCGTTGTATATGTCATATCTGGCTTTTTCTCTAAACCAATGTCTCGAGCTAACTTCTGTCGGTTCTTTGAAGGAACCATCTATGTAGTAACTATATGCGGGAACAAACTTTAAGGGGATATATACACAATATGTGGAAATGAGGGTGTTGTAACGGGGTGGATTTGGGTTGTGTTTAAATGTTTAAGATGGGACCACTTTTTATCACGATTTACTAGGATTAGGAGAGGTATAGGTGGAGCTATTATTATATATATTTTGCTTATATTGAGGTTATTTATATGGAGGTATGTACGGCAAGTTGTTCTAAGGTACCAATATTATTAATTTGATGGTGTATGCATATTATTTGAATAATGGATGGTTCAAATTTAGGTTTTTGAATAATTCGGGTAGCAATGTGGATTCTTCATATGATACTGAGTCGGCCCTAAATAGGGCTATGATGTGAGAGTGAGGGAATGAGTCTAAGTGTATGTTAAAGTTTTGGTACCAATTATTGTCTGGTGTCATAATTAGAGTGGAAGTAGAGTATGGATTATTTTTGGCCGCAAGTCTTGTCTAGTTATTGCTTGTTGTATTTCTTCTATACTGTGGGGGTGTGCAATGTCATTTCCAATCCATTTGTAGTCAAAGGCGTTTTTTGTCTCTTTCAAAAGCTAAATAGAACTTCGTAAGCCGGATGGAGCATGTGACGGGGATAAAAAGTAGGAGTGTCGGATGTTGAAAGATGAGATTAGTGATTCTAGAATATGCGTAGGTAATGTATATTGTGCAAGTTTTGAGGGGTGATTTTTTAGGCTGCAATATTTATATCTTTGTCATAGCCAAACTATTTCAATTTCGTATGGTTGGGTTGTTGGCTTTATGTTTGTGGGAGTTTGTAGTTTTTTTTATATTGGTTCCATAGCCATGAAAGTTATTGAGGTTCAAAATAAATAGAGAAATATTGCACAAGCAAATGAAACACACAAGGCATTACAAACTATGTTTGGAGTGAGATATGGCCTTCTTTCAAAGGCCTTTATTTAGAGTACCAATTGGTAACAACCTTTGCCAATACATATGGGACTATTTTAAGTTCGTATCACCTCTCTCTATTTTCTCCCCTTTACTTTCTTTTCTAAATCTACCTCAACTATTTACGATATCATAACAACAACGAGCAAATTCTAATCTCTAACACTCCCACCTTGCAAATAGTTGCCTTTTTGCAATTCCATCGCCTTTGCTAACCTTTGATGCCGCTTTTTTGCAAGTGCTTTTGTCAACACATCCACCATGATGTCTTCTCTTGGACAATACTTCAAGCTTATCTCGCCACTCTCTAACTTCTTGCAAATGAAGTGATATTGCACATTAATGTGCTTTGCGCGTGAGTGGTATATGGGGTTCTTTGCAAGGGCTATGTGTCGTGGTCTAGTGGTTTGTAATTCTCAAAGTTAAATAAAATTAACCTTAAGTGAGCCCACCTTACCAGATTGTTTCCAGGGATTATTTATCGTGCATCAAACTCTTTAAATCTTAACAATACTTCACACTTAATACCTCAGCACATCCTGGAGGATGGCTTTCCAAGAACCTTGGTAATCGGTAACAAGTAACCACAAGTGTTTCAGTTAAAATCTGTTGAGCGTCAAAGTAGTTTTCCCAGAAGTATTAACAGTGCCCAGAAGATCGTTGCCCTCCATTCTCGCAATCTAGAGGCCACAATATCCACAATCTAATCCTACACCTTGAAAGAGTTAAAAAGGTTGCAGCCGGTCTTCCGGTCTTTACAATCTACCGGGAACTTGTCCCGGTAAACCGGTCATGCAAGTCCGGGTTCCAACTACAACCACACCCAATGAATCAAACCAAGAAGATACAAGACTGACAACAAGTTAGTACTAAGCAAATCATATGAGCAAGATAACCTTCCACGGGGATCGTCGGAACTCGCCTACTGCAAGTGTAGAGACCCCGGAATTCTCTGGACTCAGGCCTAGCCGGGATCTCTTTCGGTGTACCAACAGAGGGGATATCACCCCTCCTCCCTTCCAATCCAAATACTTTCCACTTAAGGGAGGCTATCATAAATAGCCGCGGGCTTCCCGGATCCTATCTAGTAAAGCAACTCTTCCCGGTCTCAGCGGTGAAGCGTCTCAACATAGATCCCGGATCTCACTCCACCTATCTAACTTGGATATCCTACACCCTCGAGATGTCTCTACTTACACTCAATCATATGACACACAACAAGTCACAACCTTACACACCTTAGAAAGACACACTACGAGGACTCAACTCTCTCGCGGTCTACTCATACAAGCTCAACAAAGACTTTAGATATAAGCAATGAAGGCAAGACACAACTTACAAACAAATCAACAAAGAGAAAAGTACTTAACACAAGAGCCCAAGGCTACATAAGTACACAAAGGCTACTAGATACCCTCCAAAACTAGATCCTCAAAAGGTGAAAATGGCATCTAGAGAGTGCATTAAAGTCAATAGCTACCCTCCAAAAGTAGATCCACTAAAGGACAAAACCGCATCTAGATCCTAAAATCAAGGGTAGCCTAGTCACAGGCGGATTACTGGTAGATTGGTAAACCGGAATATTCTCGGTTCTAGGACCGGTGAACCTTTTTTCAAAAAAAATAAGTAGTCGGAGAAACCACTCAAGTGGTAGTGACTGGGTGCACAATGGGCCCTATCGACATCACTACTCTCACCCTAGTGTTTAAATTTAGCAACTTAAAACAACATCCCACCAATCAGTGGGATAAATCAACAATAAGACATAACATATAATAAAGGCTCAACCAGAAGATTCTTCTAATTGATCCATATAGGGATTTTCACTACCCTTGGAAGTACCCACATGGTCGAGAAAATCCACCGAGAGGTTGGTTGTTTCAACCAAGAGGTATACCAGTGGAGTGGAAATATCCACCGGTAGATTGGATATATCTATAGATACACGCGGAGTCTCTTTAATATCAATTAGTATAGCCATACAGGACTCCACCAAGGACTCCGTAGGTGAGGACGGGAGGTCAACCAATTCCTTCCCGGTAGAGTTTATCCGGAGACTTTGTTTTCTCTCATCAACCTTCACGCCCTACTCCTTGGAGAATGGGGAATCCATCCGACTCACCGGTGTTTGAGTGGGTGGGTCATCCTCCTCCAAAGAAGGAGATTTGGCATAGACCAATTTCCTCTTCTTCCGAGGTAGACTCCGGTCTTGCAACGGGATGGTCGTATTTGGTCGCTCCGCAAGCATCTTGGTTAATGTCATGATAGTCTCATTGGACTTAACCTTCGAGTTGTGGATCTCCTTCTGAGCGGCCCGGAGCTCCTTCTTGACCTTGGCCACTAGCTCCAGCTTCTCCCGGGCCGCCGGTAAGATGTCCCAATTGTCCTCCACTTCAAAGATCTTCCGGAGAACCCTTTGAAATTCTCTTGTCTCCATTAGTTCTATCTCCATCTCTTGGATCTCCCGGGTCACTTTCCGATTGAACTTGGATTGTTCTCCACGAGAGTGAGTTTCTTGGATGCCCCGGATGATTGTGGTGGTTTCTCCAGGTGAGACCGGGAGGTCCTTCCCTCACTTGGGATTGCTTGAGACAAAGAAGCTTCTTGTGAAGTTGCTAGTAACGCCAACCGTGACTCGAATTGTTGAGGACGATCCCGGGGAGTTGCCGGTAACACCAACCGGGTCTTTGATTGTTAAGGAGGATCCCAGGGAAAATGATTTAAAGGAGACATCCCTTGTCTCCACATTTTCTTCTCATCCGGCTTTAAACAATAGTAGTGCTCATACAAATGCACAAGATAGGGGGTCAAGAATGTCTTGGAGCCTCCACCTTATTGAACTGCCCGAAGTTGAGGCAAAATTGCCTCAAGTAACAAAGATCCCAAATCCCGGGAGGATTCTTCAAAAAATGCTTGATGTTGGCGGTGGCCAACTGGGCCGTGACCCTTTCACAACGGTTGGGATGGAGGATTGTGTTTAGAAACTCAACCGCCCTTCTCAATTAGTGATTCGTGAAGTGGTCGCTCCGGTAGCATTCCGGTGTGTTGTAAGAATGCGATACATGTTCTTCTAGAAGCTCCCGGTTGACCACGGCTATCCACTCACTCTCTTGACGAAGAGAGTACACTTTGCGCCATACATTCGTGGTCCAAGACCGGAGATTGGCCCGGTAGGCTCTCCGAGACGTCCCGGGAGGCTGCAACTCTGACACCGCACGTCCCTCTGCAATATCCACGGCTTCTCGTGGAGTCCTCTACACCCCATCCGGATGAGGTCCTCCTCCAATTGTATGCCTTTCGCAATCCCCTCCCATTTGTTTGGGTCAATCTTCAAAAGAGTTATTGACACTGGTAGAGACATTTTGTTCAGGATCGACAAAATCCTCGAAATGTCTGTACTTCCACCAATCTCCCTATTAACTTGTCACAAACTCCGGTCCGGCCCGGAAACACAAGTCTACCAGTCAACCAGGGGACTACTACGGAACACTTTGCTAGAATATGTGGATATAAGTGCCTCACATATCTAGCAACACACTAATGACACAAGGTCACATAAAATCATCACAAGGAGAGAACTTGGGAGACAAAGACTTAGGAAGAGGTTTTCTCGGTTGATCGGGAAGACCGGGAAAATGATAGGAAATTTGGGCAAGATCTAAAAAAGATAGGAGGATGGAAAAAACTTAAAAGAAAGACTTGCCATGAGGCTAAGACAATAGAAAACAATTAATGTGACACCAACGTAGACTTACATGTATAAGAAGTCACAATATGGTCTAGACAGGGTCCATCGAGGACTTTTTCTTTAGATCGGGGAGGATGTTATCGGGGATCACCCCGGTTGAAAAAGTAAGGTTGCAACCTCCTTACTTTTTGTCGCTTTTGATCTTCTCGCCTTGGCCACGAACCTCCTTCACCTCCAAAGCCTAGGAATCTTCACTACCACCAAAAAGGCACCTTCTCATCAAAACCCTAATCGCACCACCTCCTCTTCAAAATGTTGTTCTCTTCTTCTTCAAAATCCCAACTTGCACCTCCTCCTCTTCTTCTTGAAAACCCCAACCACAAAAGTAAAAGACCACTTGAGAGAAAGAAGAACTTAAAGATGGAGGGAGAGAGAAAGAGAAGTAATTTTTTTAAATGTGAAATGGCCTCCTTCGTAATGTGTGTTCCATTTGGCTTTGTTGCAAACTTTTTTAAGTGTGAAATATTTACTGAAAAAGTTTTTGTAAGAGTTTTTGGGAGAGGTGTTGGTTAATTCTTGTGTCATTTTAAGTTCCTTATAACCACATTTGTTCCAACGGTGAAGATTCTAATAAAAAGTCTGCGTGTGTGCTTTTTAAGTACACTTTTGATTCTTTTTTTAGTAGGAAAAATGTTCAGGTGATTGGTGATCTAGTGCAATTGGCTTTGTTTATTCAAGAAATATGTTTAGTGCCACCATATTTGATAAGAATGGAGTGGATGAGTCCTTTGAAAATCTTGCCAAGCCAACCTTTGTCATTAAGTGCATTTTGAAGTTGTTCATCAATACATTGGAGGTAAACATTTTTATGAGAATTCTAGCCCATATAATTTTTGTCGGAGTTGGGTTATGACATTGGATATACATTTAGGGAGGCCACAAATGGATTTTTGTATAGGTTTTTCATAGAAGGCATGGAGTATGGCTGTGTAGAAACTGTATACTACTCCGGATCTAAGTATTGTGTCTACCATTTATATTTTTTGTTTCTTAAAGGCTGGGCATGTTGTTAGTTCTTTGCATTGTTTCGTAAGTTTTGCGGTAGTGTTGTGAATTTGTATCTTCCATTTTAGTGAGGGGACAAGGTTTGTGCCAAGATACACATATGATTTATTTTGATGTAGTTTGGGGATGGATTGGTTACAGTAGTTTATGTTGGCATTTTGTATAAGTGCTTTGAATGTGGTGGGGTTCATTTTGAGTTTGTTAGGGCAACCCGTGGTGACACATTCTTGGGTGCCAACATCCATATCAGACTAGTCACAAAATTTGTCACTTTTGTTGAGTTGGATTTGTAGTGACTAAAGTGTTCCGGCTATAGCGGCAAGGTCGTCGGCGTAAGCGACCGAGTTTATGGTCACCTGTGATGTTTCAAAGGTGTAGTCGTTACTTTCTCTTTGCATGCATCTTAGTAGTGGTTCCAAGAAAATAATGAATAGGTATGGGCTTAAGGTATCACCTTGTATGGAGATGGGATGGGTTGTTCCAAAGTATTCTCCGACATATGAGGTGGACAAGTGGGAGCAGATGATTCCAACTAGTGTGGTTGCATTGGTGGGGTATCCAAGATCTGACATAATTGCTAATAGTCTTGCTTGGTCAGCAGAGCCAATGTATTTTTGAAATCGATATAGAAAATATATATGTATTGGTTTGTGAATTGTGCGTCTTTAAATGCGGATATTATGGTTTGCAACTGTCTAGCAGTATTTCTTTCCATACAAAAGCCTTCCTGGCTATCATGTAGGATTTGGTGTTTTTCTCCATATGAGGATAATATGGATGTGAATGTGCTGGTGAAGAGATTATTAATAGTGTTGGCTTAGAAATTGGTCTATGGTTTGGGAGCATCAAGGGGTCACCTTTTTGTATAGTAATATTGTAGAACTAGTTTTCCATGAGATGGAGATTTTTTTTGTTTGTAGCAATGAGAGAAGAATAGGGAGAGAAGTTTGTGGAATCTTGGGGGCATTTGTTTTAGTATAGAGTTTGAAATACGGTTTGGCCCAAGGGCTTTATTATTTCCTAGATTTTTGAGGCATGTATCCTATGTAGCTTGGTTAAGTTAAGTGTGTAGCAAAGTTTGTTGTTCACCATGTATATCTATAGTGTTGCCGTCAAGGTCATGCCATGGGTATTGTCTTACCACATATGCACATATGGGTGGATGGTCTAGCAAATAGTTGCATGTTGATAAGGTTGGTCTGTCAATTTTTATCTGTTGATTTTATATCTCATTTGCAATGTCTTTTCGGCTAGTTAATAAGTTGTTATCTTAGTTGGTGATACAATCCAAAGGTGGAGATTCATCATTTTTGAAGACCTTCCTATTGGTTTTCTTTGGGCTACTTTTGAATAGTTGTCTGAATTTGGAAATAGTTTTTTTGATATTTTCTTTGGGTAGGTAATCCATTTTGGGTTATTTTTAAAGATTCAAATTGTTTTTCAAATGGTATGGTAGGTGATTAAGTATTGTTTCCACATTTTGAGAGTTTGCGTAGTAAAGATCTACCTTGTTTGGATGTTATGTTTGTTAATTGAGGTATGGATGGATCATTACAGGTTTTCTTGGGAGTATTGGAGATGTTATTAGTTAATGTGTCTAAAGTTGAGCAAGCTTTAATCCATTGGTCTTGATATAGCTGGTCCGTAGTTTTTAATAAATATGTAAGGGAGTTGATCCGTGTGGAGTTTTCATCAAAAAACATTGCATTGAAGTCGTGTATGTTTTTATTAGGGATGGGGTTAAGAATTCTAACACTTTAAATGTTGGTTGTTATTGGTATTCTGCTAATGAATGTGTTACTAGGCAATTTCATTTGGATTGATAAATGCTCAAGTTGAGAAGAATGTATTTTTTTGTTGTGGAGGTATATTGTACCTGGTAATTAATGAGTATATAAAATCAGTCAAATAGACTCCAATCTTGGTAGTCATTTTCCACTTGTCTAGACTATTGTGCGTTTGTAAGGATATATGTAAGGTTAAGGTTATCGGTAAAGTTGCACCATTGGTAACCTATGGGTTGTGGAGGAGTGATATGGTTTCTGTATTGTCTACCAATTAGTACGACATCTCTATTGAAACCCTTGCATAATAAATGCGTGTGGTTTTGGTTGTTATTAATGGATGTGGTGATAGTGTTTTTGATATCTATGATAAATTTGACGTCTTCTTTGTAGAATGGCATATAGATGTGGTATATATGACCATGGTTGGAGATATTTTTTGTGGACTTTTAGGATCTATAAATAGGGAGAGATTTGCATGGGTGTAGTGATTTTCGTAATGTTATTTGGGAATGCATATGCTTTGTATATTAATGTAAGGATACCACCTCTGGCAGGGGTATATTGCATGTGTTGTTGTATACATCTCGTGAGTGTACTTGTGTTGTTGAAAATGAGCTTGTATTCAGGAAAAGTTTTTTGGATGTATATGGTGGATTTAATGGCTGTAAGTCTTAGTTTCTTAGATGGTGATGATTGCCGGTGGTGTTGTTGGATTGGTGACCAAGTTTTGGAGGCATGAAAGGGAAGTATTGGATGATAGGGCATTCCATGTGATAATACTTACTTTACCATAAAAGTTAAGTGGGTTTGGATTTTGTGGAGAGATGTGTAGGGGTGGTGGAGGTGGTGGGGGTGGGTGTGTGTAGTCCAATACGGGTTCAAAGCATCTATTTGCTTCTTTAATAATTTTATGGGAGAGATATGGAAAGATTTTTTGAATTACTTTAGTATTGGAGGTGGATTTTGACTGTGGATGAAGTTGTGTAGTTTATTGTGTATTCAGATTTTGTATTGAATGATTTTTTGGTTTTCGTCAAGAAATTTTGTATATAAGTGTAGTGTAAATGTGTATTTTGGGTGGGTTGTGTAGGGTGGATAAGTTATTAAGGAGAGTGATGAACCATTGGATTGAATTGGGGTTACGTTGGCCTAGTATATGGTTGCATTCTACTAGAGAAGGGTGGATAGTGATTATTATGGCATAGAGAATATGTGATGATGGGTGCGTGTGTATTTGTTGGATGTATTGGGCAAGGTGTGGAAATGCGGCGTTTTGTATGTTATGTAGTGCGTGGGCATTGTTTAACAGTGGTGATGATGTGGTAGAGATATATTGTGGGTGGAGTTTAATGGTGTTTGGATTAAAATACATCTTAGCTCTGTTTTGATGTATTGGGCATGGATCTAGGGTTTTTTTCGACATCTCCTCCAAATAGTAGTAGAAGTGAATTATGGAAAAAAAATTGTAGCAGATAGTATATTTGTTATTACTTTTGTATGTCATTTGTTATTTCTTTCTTGGTCTGTTTGTATTTTGTTTGATCATTGATTATGCTTGGTTGATTGAATAAAGTATCTGTTGTACTTGAGTTTTATATCTATAGTGATTTTTTCTAGTGTACGTGGAGTTTGGTTTGTTGTTTGGGTGGGTTGGTATGTGTTAGTTTGTGTGTCCATTCGTATGTTTTTTTTTCATATTTCCTTATGTGTGATTGTATGTATGATTGTATGTATGATTATGTGTTTTGGTTGTGGTTTTGTACATATTTTCTTTCGTTTTTTGTGTGTTTCTTTGTGTGTTTCTTTGTGTGTCTCCTTGTGTAAATTTTGGTATAATTTTTTGATTTTCTTTAATATTTGTATGTGTGTGAGGTGGTGTTTTTGTTTGTATGTGTATTTGTGTGTTTGTTGTTGTATTATTGTGTATAATGTTTATATTTGAATGTGAGTCTATTTATATGTGAGCAATAGTATATGTTTAGGTATGTGTCCATAAAATTAGTATTTGGTAGTTATACTTGGAATAGTTGCTGGTAGAGTATTTTTTATTAAACACATGGTGTATCATATTTGTATGGTAGATGGAATAGTAGATGAGTGTATGTGTATACATACAATGTATGATAATTGTATTAATACTAGAATCGGAAACAATACAACATTGGTATGTAGTATTGATATACATATTACTATGACGTATGTAATACTAGTAGAGTAAAAGGCTACACATGGAGTAAGATACCACATATTATGTGTATTATGTAATAGAAAGTAAGTATGGATTATCGTGTGGTCTTTGATCTTCACATGTTTGGCAGCTCGTCTTATGTCTTTGTGGCATATTACCCTTCATGGCTTGGAATGCAAGCATCGTCGCATTCATGGCATTTTTGACCTTGTCCATTTGGTCGACAAATTTGCTATGTAGTGTGTTGGAATATTTTTTGATTTCTTCTAGCATCTTCTTGTTGTTCTCCTCCAAGGCTTCTTTCAATTCTTTCTTGGTGATGGTGGTGGGGGCATCTCGTATCTTAAAGGTTGCAATGGTGTTAATTATTGCGGCATTGATGTTGTTGAACCCAATGGCCTTGACTTGTTCTTTGGTAGGGGGTTGTCTTCTTTTCTAGCTCTTCCAATATGGAGCAAAGTCTACAAAGTTGTGGACCCTTTTGCCAAATTGTTTCCCAACAAAATTGCTTGTATACAATGGGGTTAGTACACTCCACAAGAGCTTTGTCATTAAGTCTATCCTCAGTATCCTTGTGGAACCAAACAAAGTTAATGTTTTTCTCACCCATGTTTTTAAAATAGCCTCAGTAGTATCTTGCACATTCATGAGAAGATGTAAGGGAGAGATGGTGAAAGAGATGGCATCCTTCTTTGCCTTGACTTTGGGAGTCACACATCCACTGATGTGGGTTTTCCTTGCTTTCATGATCTTGTGATGGGGGTGACGTGTTGTAATTGTATCTTGGAGGCTTGAAGGGAGGTGGTCGCAGCAATGAAGGCCAATGAGCTATCTTCCACCTTAGTCACCTCCATAATCTCATAGTCTTGGCCGCGCTTGAAGCTATTGTAGAGGATATCTTTGAAGAGTTGATTGGAGGATGTACTAATAAATGTATCACTTTTCACTTGCACGGATAAATTAGAAGAGATGGTAGGATTTATACACTTTTTCAATAATTTTTTGATTATCAAGAATGAGAATGAAAGGCCTAATGCCTTTTAGCAACATAAGAGCGTCAGTTTCTGGGTTAAGTAGATGTAACTTGAACATCCCGGTCCAAACACTCTTTTGTCCACCTATGGCATTGAATATGTATGGGATTTTTGACATTGGAGCCTAACTTGATGTCCATTACCTCTAGCCTATGGATTATTTTCTTGTAGACATCTTCATGCAATAAGAGAGAAGAGGGTGGTTCAAAGTAAATAGCCACATGGAAGTCAAGGGCCAAACCTGTGGCACCAGTGGTTTTGGTGCTTTTAGAGAGTTGGATGATGTTGTAGTGTTGTTCGTCACTCCACAGTCTTGAAAGTGGATAATAGAGCTGTGGGATCCTTGGAAACGCCATCTTTGCAACTTTAAACTCTTTTGCTTCATGCTCTTGGAATCCTCTAGTCATCATATCTTCAACTATCTCATCTTGTGAAAGTTCCTTAAATCATTTTTCAATTGCAAGGCACTCCATAACTTCAAATCCTAGCCAAAACTTATTGGTCATGGTTACGGGGTCAATGAGAGGGGACGTACCTTCTTCTTTGTTGGCTCCTTTGCACTTCTTGCTGCTGCTGATCTCTTCCATGTATTTTCTTACTACTTTCTCTTTTGAGATCAATTCTTTGAAGGCACCTTCAGACTAGTGTTGCGTTGGAATTTCACCTTGTGTTTCGCTGAGGAGGATTGTTGGAGGGTTAAGAATCAACAACTAGGGTGAAAAGAGGGTTTTGGAAGAAGGTCTCGGATACCTCACTAGCCTCACGGCTGCGGCACCACCGTCTTAGTCTTTTCTGATCTTTGTACCTGCATTGAGAGTTGCAGTTGGAGTTGCTTAGTGTAAGGTTGCAATTGTTGTGGGAATGCCGTGGTTTTGCTAGACATGTGTTCTTCTAGGCGGATAGTTTGTGATTGTGCTGGACAGATCGCATTTATGCCCAATTCAACTATTTCTGGACTATGAGGTGAATTCTGGACTAAGGACTAAAAGAAAGATCCGGAGATGTGCCTCATAAATGAGAGTGAAGCGTAAAAGCCGAGGAGTTTCGAGTACTTTTCAAGCATTAAATGCATCACCAATGACACTTATGAAGGAAGAAATGGCTAGAGCGACCAAATTTGAATTTAGACAATACGTGAGTCCGGAACATGCAGCCGGATATCTCCGGGTGAAAACCAAAGTGGAAACCAGAAGAAGAACCGAGTCCTGAAGACAGAAATTAATGGACATACTGTACATCACAAATGTGTGGTTGGGAAACATGTGGTAGGAAAAAATGGGACAGAGATGCGCACAGAAATTACTCGCAATTGATAGAACATGCAACCGGATATCTCCGGATGAAATCAGAGTAAGAGTCCAGTACTAAACTGTTTCATTATAAGAAAGTGTCATACAAAATATGAAGGGTAGCCGTTGATAAGAGGCGCGTGTAATCTACGGAGAATCAAATCAACTATTCTAATTTTAGTGCTTTACAGATGCCCTCTACCCGTCCTGTATGGTGTCTCCTATATGTTAGATAATGAACTATAGCCTTTCTAGGATTCTTGAATGGATCTAGATCTGCAACAACAACAGATTTAGGCCACAAATAATGCCTTGTTCTAGGATTAAATGAGGCCTTCTTAAAGATGTGGAGAAACCTAACATAGCTGGGCCTTCGAGTCTGCTTGCTGGCATAGCAAAAAAGAATATCTGATAAAATGTCTGGGGGCAATAACACTTGGGCCGCCTCCATGAGCCTATCTGGACGCATAGGCGACTAGATCCCGACATTGAAATACCGCAGTAGTATTCGAATAACATCTGCGGTGTCATCAAAGGAAGGCAGCTGCGCGGATCGGGACTTGGCCGAGTCAAGGACCTCGTCCGAGCAGAGAGGACCACGGAGAGATATGATTATGACCTGCAAAATAGATGGCACGACCATAGAATTAGAAATTGAACATTGAAAAGACGAGAAAATATGGTAGGAGGAACTGAAGTCACATCCTGGACCGGAGATCTCCGGGTGCCCCTCCCAGACCAACGTTCTGCAGTGGAAATGGTCAGGAGAATACTCAATAGAGTTCATAGATATTAAGGGTGAAGTTTGGGGGCGAGACACCAACAATAACAAATAAAATGAAGGACCTCAACAAATAACGTTTCTGACAAGAACATTTGTCTTCAAAATTGAAAGGTCAAAATCCGATAGACATTCATGACGAAACATTTACAAAGCATAGAGTTAATACTATCCAGTATATTTCATTGTTCTAAGGCGCCAAAATTATGCCCATCACCACGGAGCGAGCCTGAGTGGAATTTTTGTCTACTGGATCACTGGCAAACTTCAATTGATTCCGTCTAACAAAGTCGGAAACATCCTCATTTGACGCTAGTAGTCCGGAGAGCCATGGGAGAAACATGGTGGTCAACCAGGCTTCACCCGTATTCCCAGTCCATGATGGCGGATGAACTGCGCTGAAGGGATCGTTAAGGATGTTCTTTAGTGGGGTATCGTCCACAAGCAAGACATCCTTAGGAGATGTGGGCGACGCTTTGCTATTATAAACTGTCAGGTCCTTTAGGAAAATTGGCTTCTTTGGCTGAGATGGAAGCATATATGATGTTTTTGTGCAATCGGCCTGTGTCAGGATTCTGGCGCCTTCCGGAATGGTAGCACCTTTCTTGCGCAACTCCTTGATGATATCCACAATATTCTTTTCCAGTACACTGCTCCAGAATGAGACAGTAGCCTTCTCTCCCACGAAGTTCAGGATTTCAGTGGAACCCGGCCTTACTTTGATGTCTCTCGGTTGTCCCTGTTTAAATTCCCCCCTGTGCACAAGAACTCCATTTAAGTCAAACACGACATGATAAACCCGTTGTTGTGTTACCTGATCCTCGATTGGAGGCTCTCGGACGATCGTCGTAAACTTCTTCAGACCTGAACCTAAAATACGAGTACGTCGGCTGAGATGAGGAACTTGTACAACTTAGAGAAATTGCAAAGATACATATAAAAGTGTTCCGCACTCAGAACCCAGAAATGCTGGATGAAAGAATGAGCACTATATAGATGATGGCACGTAAGTATGAATGTCCATATTAGGCACCTGGGACAGTAGGTGTAGTATCCCTAGAAGTCTGAGCTACACCAGCGACTTCAGCAGTCTGTGCGAGGCTTCTGCCACCGACATCCTTCGACTGTGTTGATCCAACCGACACCTGAATACCAGTAATGTAGTGGTAAGAACACGGTCTGCAGAGAGTGCACTGTCTTGAGAACAATCAAGAAGGTTTGATGGACAAGTAACTGTTCACCTTATCTTTCTGGGCCCTTGTCCGAACTGTAGGCGGAGGAGGAGGAACTTTCGGCACAGGATTCTTCGCGATTGCCTTCTTCTTCTCTTTCTGAGCCAGCTGCCCGTGGCTCCGTGGAGGGCTGCGCGGAGGGCTCATAACTTGTAATTCACGCAATGTTTGTTGCGCCGATGCCTCATCCATCAAGTGATCAGTGTCACGCAAAGTCAGGTCCTCGGCAGTCTTGGACACAACCTCCACTTCAGGACGCGTCGTGGAAGGGTTGTCCAGCGGGAGATCTCCGGGTGCTCTGTGGGTGTGGTCGAACTCCAGGCGATCGGACATTGCCGTGTCATCGTCCCGATCTGGCGGAGGAGAACGTTGCCTATCGGAATGCGAACTGGTTTCCATTTGAGAGGGACGCCGTCTACCGTCCATAGTAGAGTCGCTTGTTGAACTAGGCGAGGCACGCCTGACAGCAGGATGTGGTTCATCAACGTTTACCTGCAATGGGTAGATTGGGGTGCCTACACCGATGATCCGAGCGGCTGTAGCCAAGGAATCCAGTCTAAAATTGGGAACCGCTGATGAACTTGGTTCATTCCGCACATCAACATCAAGCATCGTGGCATCAGTCGTCTGCGTCACATTGACGAAGTCAGTGTGGAATACATTAAGACGCAATACGAAATAAAACAGTATCATAAACCCGGAGATCTCCGGTTCAAAGTTGTCCGAGTCTACCGGGGGAACTAAAAATAAACATGGCAATGATAAAGACGAGTCCAAAAGAATGGAAGGCATCCGAATGGAATAAACATCCGGAGATCTCCGGGTCGGGTAGTATCCGTAGGCGTTATACCTCGTCGGTGTAATTCATCCTCGACATAGCCCGTGTTTGAACACGAGCGCCTTGGGTCGACCCAGTGATGTCAGTCTCCAGTAACTCCTCAGGATCGGCGTCGGTAACGTCAGCTAAGATATTCAAGTGGTATTTGAATATTTGTTCTGCGCAGGATTCGGCATTTACTTTGGCATCTTCGCTGTTCACAATCTCGAGGACCCGCGCGTCGTGAGTCTGCAAACCAAAAAAAAATTAGGACGGAGATATCCAATTCATATAACTGTATGCAGACCGGAAATCTTAGACATTGGATTGCTTGGGAAGGATGTTTTGCTTACCAAGCCGAGGTATGTAATATGTGGTCCTCCATGAACATTGACGACCACCATACCCTCTCTGATGTATCCCGTGAACAGCGAATCCAGGACCGAGATCCTCAGCTGTGGGACACCGGTTTGCTTCCAGCGCTGGATGGTTTCTTTATGTTGAGCGGCTGAAAAGAAGGCCGGCATTCTTTCGGGGTGGCCTTTGAAGAGCCTCTTGAATGACTGAGCAGGCGTCTCGCTTGAATCGTATTCATACAGGAATACGCAGTATACTGTCTCCTCGACCCCAATTACTGGAACCGGAAATCCATCAGCAGGGTGGGGGAAGTAGTAGACGACATGCGTTGCCCACAATTTTACCTTGCCTCTGGACTCTCTCTGCCGAAGACTGATGTACCTCTTTAATTCAACGAATCCTGCGACGTCAGTGATAAGAACCGACGGTGATCTGACCCTCGTCCGCCCGTCCTTCGTGTCCACTTCGAGATGGTCGAAAATGGTTCTGAAGTCAAACACATCTAGTACCTGTGCACGGCATATGTCGTCTTTAACGCTGTAAAGGAAAAAGAAGTAAAAGTGAGGGTCAGTGACATTACGCCACTGCTGAATGTCCGGCATGATAAGTACTTCGGCGATCTCGCCCCCTCTGTCAGGCATAACCTTGCAGGTGTATTTGGAGTCGAATAGGGACGTATCATTCGTGGGTGTGGCCTCGGCAGCATCTTCAATGATGTGTTGACTCCAAATGGACACGAGGAAGTCTGGAGTGGGGTCGGTATCCTTGTTTATCGCCTTCAGTCGACCCTCAAGCCAAGCTTTACCCTTGGCAGAGTGATTAGCGGCGTTGACCCAGGACTCGAGCTGGACCCTTCCAATATTCCTCTCTTCGGCAAATGCGTCCCACTGCTCCTTTGTGTATGGGACGAAGTCAGCAGACTTCGAGGGAAGGGGGTGCGACTTGTATTTAAGCATCAGTTCATTCTTCATTGCACGGACTCTCTTCTCTCTGTTCGCCGCGTTTTCGAGAGTCTCCGCCTGCCCTTTCATAGTACCTTGGTTTGCCGCTTTGGAGGACTTCACACAGACCTTCTTCTCGAGCACTAAATCCGCGAGGTAGTCTAGGTCTTCAGCGCGCATTTTGTAAAGAGGCTTGAAGTCGTTCTGCACCAGAGGTTTCCGCTTCAGCTTAGCTGGGTCCCCCGTCTTCCCGTTGGAGTCTGGTAAGTCTCCAGCGACGAACAGCCTGTCGATTCGGATCCACTTCTGGACCACCGCATCATCCATCTCGAATAGAAGTGGGACCTTCGCGTCTTTGGGGTCTGTTTTACCGAGGTGTGTAAAAACCGTTGGCACCACTTGCCGTTGGAACGTCTGCAATGAAAACAGTTACAGGGTGTAAGCAGCCGGAGATCTCCGGATGATTGGTTTGGTTGCTGTGAGGATAGAGCACAGCCACGGAATAAAAAATATTTTCAGGTTGAGAATGTATATTTACCGAGAATGCGTCAGATTGAGGACGACCATATAGTTGGGGGGCTGGTTTACCGAACTCAAACCACTTCACTCTACACGTCTGCAGCTGCTCAGTGAAACTCTGCTCCTTCCGCAAACCCGTCAGATCTTGGTTAAGAGCGCGCGAGAGCTGTAGCAGGGTCATGTCTTTGGGGTCCGGTTTTGTCCAAACCGGGATGATAGAGAAGTGGGAGATCTCTTCAAGCGTCCACGTTGCTGGCAATTCGTGTGACAGAACCTTGTGCGCCGCCACAGTATGCTGACCTCCGATAATGTAAAAGTGTGTTGAGTCCCTCAGGCAGTCCTCCTTCGTCGGCTTGGTCGCGAAAAACTCTACCTTACTTCCTTCAGGTTTCTTCTTCAGTGGCAGGACTCGAATGTGAATCTCAGGTGCCGTGGCCTTCGAAGACGCGCGAACTGCGTTGATAATTCCTTCAAGCCGTTCTTTCTGGATGCCCCTATATACTAATCCTCCAGGGGGGGCCCGGTGCAGCTTATCGAAATGAACGAGCTTCACGACATCCTTCTTCGTGTCAGGGTCTTCTACTGTCAAAGGCTTATTATTGTGTATGTAAACGTTTTTGAACGCGTCGTCGAGTACCTTGCCAATTGCTTCCACTTCAGTCCGCTTCATTTTTGTGAGGTCAGCCTGTGTGAAGTTCAGGCACCTTTCGATCGCGAGGCCTGGCTCATCGGCCTTCGCTTTCTTCCCCTTCTCCGCCCGCGATGAAGATCCTGGGGTCGAAGTCTTCAAGGTGGTCTTGCGTTTTCTTGCCAAGGTCGATGCTGGTGTCAGAGACAGATTGGGAGTTGCGTCTGGAACGGGCATTCGGGACTTCTCTTGTGCTTCAGCCATCCACTTCCACTGCTCATTCACGTACTCCGGATACCACGTATCACCCGTTGGAGGGGCAAATAAAAAGTTCTCACTCTGGCAGGTCTCCACCATCTCATCCGAAATCTTAGATGATTCTAGGATCAAGCCGTATATATGTGGCTCGGTGGAGGAGTCCACGTTCTCCTGGACGATGACGAGACTGACCTCATCATCAAGACCCTGAAACTCGAGAACCTGGAGACCAATGTCGGGGTGACCCCGTTTGCCAATCCGAAGCTGAGGGACGAATTCCCAGGCACGGTCATGGGTTTTAATGAGCTTGATGCCCCACTGGGTTATGCTCTTTCGGCAATTGTATACGTAGCCGACATTGTGTATCCCTCTGTAGACAAACTCAGGGAGCCAATACTCTACAAATGCCCCAAGTTTACCGGGTCGACATTCAGTCGGAAGTGTGGTTGTCCACGAATCCCTGCAAGATGATTTTGAAAGAACAAGCAGGCAGTTTAGAATCGATGCAATTGTCTGGTCAATAACAAGAATCCGAAACAAAATCACCTGACAAGTTCCTAGATATTGAAACCATGAATCGTGCTTCCAAATCTGTATCACAGTGCCAGCAGGGGACAGTACCCGGAGATCTCCGGCTGATTTGGGGAAGTCGAGTGCATCCGACAAGGAACGAATCCTGGCTGCTCTGACGGGTCTATGTCTGACCTGAACCGGAGATCTCCGGTTAATGACCCCTCAACGCGAATTTCCATTGTTTCGATAGGTCCGGAGATCTCCGGCTACTTTCGAGAATAACTAACTCCTGTATAGGGTTAACATATTCATCTGATTGCTACATCATCCGGAGATCTCCGGCTGATTACTGGAACTCCGTATTTTCAGCCGGAGATCTCCGGCAGAAGCACGTACGGCACTTCAAAGCACTAATCGGATCATATCAGGACTCGAATATTTACATTCATTTACAGAGAGGTTTGACGTATAACTCTTGAAGTTTGACATACTTAAATACCAAGTTACATAATTGAGAACATAAATATATGTATCAAATGAGCTCACACAATTCTGTTATAACTCGACCTTACACACTAGAAGAAGAATCCGCTAATGTTTTGATGGAACGCCAAATTTGACGACTCTACATGGATTAAACTATATACATTGAATCGAACCAGACTCGGCAGACTCAGTGAGGAACAGCACATTCAAACATTCATGGAATTTCAAAATCATTCGCATATTCATGAATAGATATACAAATATGTTCACGGGACAACAAAAAACCAATTGACTATAGCCAAACAGACATCGGAATTCTAGTACGCATTTCTTGAGGTTTTTCAAAATCATTCAAGTGTTCGTCCACTCCGAAAGAATAGAACTAATTCGGAACTCACTCAAGAAAAGGAACCCCACCTGGTCGCCCGGACTGAGCATAAACAGTTCAATTGTGTATACTTACCGGTTTCCATCCCACGCACTCTCATTCCACGTCCCTGCTGTAGTCGCCATTTCGCAATCTCCTCCAGTAACTGCTCTGGATTAAAGCGTATACACAACTCTGCAGTACATAAGCATTCAACAACTCAGAACGACAAACTATACAATCTCTCAAATGCCCTAGAATGTATGGTCCAGTTCTGACATACAGGAATTCGGTGGAACAAATTTCAACACTGCATAAATTGCTCAATTCCGGCCCTTCGAAACTGAATGCACAGAAAACTAGAACCCTAAACCCTAAACCCTTCTATTTCGCTCAAACGATTATCAACATCAGTACTATTCGACTCTCTCAAACCCTAATGAAGCTTACCAAACCCTACACCTGCTCCAGTGACGATTCTATGAAGTCCAGTGCAAATTCAACTGAAATTTCACTGAAAGCCATTTTTGAGACTTTACATACCTCTTCACTTGCCGAATCGGCGCACCCGTACGTCGTGGTCGTTCGTGTTGACGCCACCCTCAACCGCAACGTCGTTCACTCTTGGCTACTGAACCTAGGCGCTCTTCAAATTTCTTCCTAACGCATTCGCTCTCTTTCAATCCTACTCTCTGACCTTCATTCCATATCCAGTTAACAACCTCTCCACGGCACGCTCAATGTCCCTCACATAAATCAACACTCACCTCGCACACCAACGGCCTCTCACAGCGCATACAAAACTAACCTAATGCGTCGACGCCGACTCCGCAAACCAAGAAAGAAAACCCCTCCCGCCACTTCCGCTCACTACCTTCGACATTACGAAGACAAAAGCCAAAAAAATCAAGAAATGGTTCATTCTTGGAGTTCCCAAAACCCAAAGAGGACAAGCTGGACGGCTCAAGGGTGTGACGGCTCATGATGACAGTGGGTGAAGTTAAAAATCAGCTGAAATGACGTACATGTACAACGTGTCCATTTCACAATCATGACATTGTCAATGTCGTGAGCATGCGTGAGAAGACGTATTGATACCCGGTTTCATGGGTATTAGATATGACTATAATAGATACTCGGGTTCACCGGGTATTAGAGTAATAATTATACTTGAATTTAAAACGACATTAGTGGAAAAGCTGAATCTCCCTTTCCGTTACTCTCCCTCCCTTCTTTCCCTCACTTGTTTTTCTTATTTTTGTTCTACTCTCCCCTCCTTCTCCATCTCCATCTCTTTTTTAATCTTGATTCTAATATTTTTTAGACTCCCCGTGATTTCAATAATTACACATTCTTAAATTAACTTACTACTCTAAAAAAATCCCTTACTCTCCCCCTCTTACTCTTCCTCTCTCTTACTCTCCCTCTCCATTTCTTTTTTACATTTGATTTTATTTTTAGATTCTCCTTATTACATATTCTAAAAATATAAACCACTCTAAAAGTAAATCCCTCAAGTCTCTCTCTCTCTTACTCTCCCTCCCTTACTCTCCCTCCTACATGTTTATTTATTTATTTTAGTTTTACTCTCCCCTCCTTCTCAATCTCCATCCTTAGTTAATAATATTGAACTATTGTAATAGTATTTTTTAACTATCCTATTCTTTCCCTCACTTGTTTTTCTTATTTTTGTTTTACTCTCCCCTCCTTCTCCATCTCCATCTCTTTTTTAATCTTGATTCTAATATTTTTTAGACTCCTCGTGATTTCAATAATTACACATTCTATAATTAACTTACTACTCTAAAAGAATCCCTTACTCTCCCTATTTTACTCTTCCTCGCCCTTACTCTCCCTCCCCATCTCTTTTTTACATTTGATTTTCTTTTTAGATTCCCCTTATTACATATTCTAAAAATATAAACTACTCTAAAAATAAATCCCTCAAGTCTCTCCCTCCCTCCCTAACTCTCCCTCATACTTGTTTATTTATTTATTTTAGTTTTACTCTCCCTATTTTATCTGAATCTCCATCCATAGTTAATAATATTGAACTATTGTAATAGTATTTTTTTTTCTATCCCATTCTATTACATTATTCAAATTAATGCATAGGTTTCAAAGATATATTCATATTTTATGTAGATTGTTGTTACCTTTTTTCTTAAATACTTTGTGATATAAAAACTACATGAAAATGGTTGATTTAATGTGTTGCAAACCAAGAGCCAACTCCTAGTCATACTACTAAAATCATAATTTGCGCAGTAAACCACGGAGTGAACTATCACGTAGTCAACCATGCAGTGAACTACAAAAACGCTACAATCAACCGCGGTGTCAACAATATAGTGAACCATTCCACCTTTTACTTTTTAATACTTTTTAATATTATAAATACATAAAAATGGTTGGGCTAATGCATTGCAAAGCAAGCGCCAACAGCTAGTCTACTCTAAAATTAAATCCATTACCCTCCTTCTCTTCGTTATTCTCTCTCTAACTAAATTATAATGTATCAAATTAAATAGTTATTGTTCAATTCTCGCTAAATTTCCTTACACTCTATAGTATCCAGGTTTTTTTAAAAAGTTATGGTTATGGATAAACTTAAGGTTCTAGTTCATAGTTATAAAATATTTTTAATTTATACATTTATAGGTGATATAAGGCCTCAACCTTCATGAACTCAGATCCCTCCACGGTGAACCGTGAACCCTGAATCCTTAACCCTAAACCCTAAAACCATGAACTAGAAACCGTGAACCCTAAACCCTACACCGTGAAAACCATGAACCCTAAACCCTAAACCCTAAACCCTAAATCCTAAACCGGACACATTAAACCCTAAACCCTAAACCCTAAACCCTAAACCCTAAAACCCTGATGCACAATCCAGCCTGAACACGGAAGCTGTACCCGAATTCATAGGACCGGGTTGCTGTACTTCTAAAAGCATCTGCTCAGTTATTTGTGCACGTTTCTTCTCAAGCATCCATATAACTTCTGTCGAACAAGGCAATATTGGAGATTATTCTAATTGGTAACGAACGCCGATGTTCTACTTGAGTCTTGTATTGCCTGATGAACAATACTAGTAGGCAGCTGAGGGTCGTCTCCTTTCCTTGGGTAGGGTATAATTTACTTAACAAAGGTGAGTACGAGAAGTCCTGTACGATTATATTTTACTGTGATTTAGTCTAAGACGTGATACGGCCCTAGTATATTCAAAGATACATCATGGGGCATACTTCATCATCCGTTTTCAAATTTGCAGCACTCTAGGAACTAGATGGTATCCTTACAATACGGTCATCCCATGAGTACGAGCCTTTCATTATCATGAGTGGAATGTGGCCTCGGTCGTGGGCACGTCAAAGAATGCGCACAATCATGATGGTGTACAGCAGTTAGTTTGAAGGAGCATGCATGCCCAAGATTCGTTTCAAATTTGAGCGCCTGAATTTTCCCTCCACGAGGTGATGGAAAGGTGGATAAGAGTATCCTTCAACTCAGCTCTCCTCCTTTTTTGCTCAGGATGTTTGAGATACTATGGGAGCTGAGCGAGTCAGTGACAGTGTTCGCTTGCGCGACATCGTGCTAGATAACTGTAGGGAAACGAATCGACATTATTCCAGGAATGTTAAGTATGTTCCCTCGTATAATTCCGTATTCGCTGTCTGTCTGTGAGGATTGGTGATGATTGTGTTGCATTCTGTCCTCTGAGTCGATCGGGAGCTCTCGAGTAGAGATTTTAAACTAATTCGTCTCCAAAGATACAGTCATAGCCCTGAAGCAGTAAATATATTCGACTCGAGTATATAGATGACGTAATTTCTTGGCGTGTGAATCCGAACTGTTAACCGGGTTATGCAACTGTATCACACCGCCATACCCGCGAATATTCCGTACGGCTGTTGATTCGATCAAGGCCAAAAAACTCAACCGGAGATCTCCGGCTGTTCATGCCGTGCTATCCTGGATTCTGCCAATCTCGCCCGGTAACCACGGTTTCACCCCTTGATTCCAGTGGCTGTCAGAATCATCGAAAGCAGGATTCCCGGAGATCTCCGGCTACTTCTGTTTTGTTCTCTCTCAAAATCAAACAAGAAGTCGTCGTTGTCGATCATTCTCCACTCTGCCGGAGATCTCCGGCTATCCCTGACGAGGATATTGAGGTTGGTCATCCAAATCGACTCTACATACACACAATTTCTCATTCAGGACATCAGCCACCAACCGAGATTCCACCGATGCAGCACGGGACTATGTCTGACTCAGATTGGTGGGAGAGTGACTCGGAAGACCTTGCCATGGTCGCAGCTCAGTGCTCCGATTCTGGACATGTGAATTTCACGGAAGAAGATGATCCATCCCAGGAGTCTACAGGAAGATCGGAGGTCCTATGGTCAGGAATGTCCGTGAACCTTATGAGGCCAGGTTGAGGCGAAATTGGAGAAGCGTCCATTGTTGAGGTTCACCCCATGGGTCAATGGCTTGGAATTGACATACCAGTCGGATCTAGTGAGTTCGTATTACTTAGACCAACGGCCATATGCCCCGCGGCGGAAGAATTACCACTCATTCCCTTGCAACGCGGATACGATTCACTTATTCACACACTCCGGCGGACCGTTTTATGGAGAAGGGCGGATGTCATGATTCCAACCGGAGATCTCCGATCCAACGAGTCCTCATTCGTACCACGAGAGCGATGGGTTGGACTTGAAGTGCAGCGGTTGGACGGAGATGGGTTGGTGCTCTGCTCTGGGAGAATCATGGCCGCTTTCCCAGCAGACCATTTCTGAAGTGGATGTTTGGGAGAAGATAATATTGGTGTAACTGTCCTTGATGTTTTTGTGGGAGACACGGAGAGAATTATGAGTCATGAGTCGTGGCCCATTCTTGAATGTTGTTTTCCTTCCGGTCGTTCTTTGAAATGCACAATTGATCATTTCGCATCCCTGCCCTTACAACCAGATTCTGGCGCTCATTTGGGGGGTCGTGCGAAGGAGCCTTACCGCTTCATTTCCCGACAGCAAGACCTTAACAAGAAGGAATCCTTGTACACCAAGAGGACTACCGACGACGAAATTTGCAAAGTCAGCTCGGAAAGGTGCTGTCCCAAACGATGCTGCCAGTATTTTCAACAATCCCAGACTCTTTCTGTTAGACAGAAATTCTATGACAAATCCTTTGAAGATAGAAAGGAGTATGCGATCTCGGTAGGTGGGCAGTTCCACTCCATTGATGGGGACCGGAAGAGAAAGTACGTCACGCTCTTGGGAACGGAGGTTTGCTCCGTTGCATGGTACACGATCCATGGAATTCGGAAGTCCACGTTTCACACGTACATCGCACATTTCAGTAGAGGAATCATTAATGCAACTCACGGTAACAAGGGCATCAAGCGTCCACGGCTTGCCACTATACAGGCGATGGGCTCAATGACGTCAATTATTAATGACAACGCGGATCAAATGCCTCACCAAATGCGGAGTGTCGGGAATGGTCGGATTGACACTCTCAAGTATCTTCCTGCGGGAAACAACTGGAAGCAAATTCGAGCCAGCGTCAATGATGTACGTTATCAGTCCTCGCATATTGCAATGGATTTGTATTCTCCTTGCTCCGTCGATCGATGTCCAAGTATCTTAACCAGAGATCTCCGGCTGGGTCATCGTTGTTCTGCATTGACCTTCAATTGATTTACTCTGTTCTTCGCACCGTCTGTTGGATTGTACTTCTAAATTTTTCTTCTCACTAGGTTAATTTTTCATTTTGCAGACAAACGACTCCTACAGTCTCCCTCCAGTAAGTCAGTCCACAGTTAGTAGGGTAAGGAAGGAATTCTTCGGGAATGTTGCTATTAAGCCGTCTGGAAGCACCTTCGCAAAATGCAGTACTTGCGATGAGTTCAATCAGTTCTTACTGACAACTCCTAAGGGTACGCCCGCATACGAGCTCTTCTATAGCAACAGGCAAGCTCACTTGAATCACCAACAATCATGCCGGAAGCTTTACGCGACATGGAGGGAGGAGTCGAAGGCGAAGCCGCTGACCTTTCTCTGTGTCATTCACGACAAGATGGACACTGCGAAGACGGCCCTTCCACGCATGTGGAGGACTACTAAGGCGACATCTGGTCTCGGACAGCTTCCCATGAATGTCACCGGAATGGTGGCTCACGGTCATGTCGACGGAGCGTATGCTCACTATGCTCCTGCTCTATGGCCGGGAGATTCGAACGCCACCATATCCTCTGTGGCAAAACTTTTTAGGCGGCTTGAGGGAGCACCATTACATGAGACGCGCGCGCTCTTCGAGCACCCTCCTCCAAACTCGATGTTCACGGCGCTCATGAGGGGAAAGAGCAGGTGTGTCGACGCTTTAGAGCCCGTGGAGCCCAGTGCTTTTAAGGGACCGAAACCGTTGCCACCGAAATTGTTTCTACAGCTCGACAACTCAGCAAAGGACAACAAGAACCAGTACTTGATGGCATTCTTATCACTGCTAACTGCTCGAGGTGTTTTCAAGGAGATACAGGTTGGCTTCTTGGTTGTCGGACATACGCATGAAGATATTGATGCTTACTTTAGTCATCTATCAAAAGAACTGAAGAAAAGTAGTTCATATATTCTAGCGGATTTGATGAAGGCATTCATGAAGTCACAGAAACTAGCCTTCATGCCGGAAGTTATCCAAGAGGTGGCCGACTTTAAATCTTACGTCGATGGCTTTTTATGCAGTGGGGCGGCACGTCTGGTGGGACTTAGTGATATGCATCTTTTCAAGTTCTACGTTGACAATGATGGTGTTCCGGTCATGAAGTTCAAGAAGTCTGCCGTTGACGCAGAGTGGTTGCCGATGAACAGAGAGCCGATAAATCTCTGGAAGGTAGATGACAGCGGACGTCCCATGCTTCCAACAGGCTCTCCGAAGCCCGTCCCTTTCAAGCCCATATGGGGTAATGAGGAGCAGAACCCGGTCGGAAACCAAGATGTTGCCAGAGACAAGGCCAGAAAAGCGACGGAGAACAAAAACTTCATTAAGACGGGGCTTCGGAAGTACGTGGACTACTGGGCGTCTGGAATGTCAAAGTGCGCAGGTTACGCAGACTCCATCTGCCCATACCTGCAGTACTGGAGGGACGTCATCGACGAGCTTGACAAGCCACTTCCACAGACGCCCTCCGAGCTCGAAGAGGGATTCTGGCCAGCCCATGATTGGAGAGGCCCTCATGAGGGAGGTGAAAATCCGCTAGGATCGCTTCCACAACCATTGGATGTCACCCCCGAAGATGAGGTTCTCGAGCCTTATTGTGGACCCGCCAATGAAGCCCCAAAGTCCACATTTAATCCTTGGCGTGATATTCGTCTCGGGTCCTGGATTTTAGTTAGACCTAGTGATCCAGACATCTATCATGTCTGGCAGGGTAGAGCAGTTTCGGACGTCGTCAGGGATGAGGGTAATGTCAACCACGGAAAATTCCTCGTTAAGTATTGGGAGCCTGATAACAAGCAGAAGAATCTGAAGCGGAAGTACCAGGACTGTTGGGAAGCCACTTGGGTTCCGGACCAAGAGAAGCCTGTATGGTGTCATGTGAGTTCTGTTTTGTTTGCGACTTGGTCTAGCAAAGTTAACCAACTCACGAGATCCATTCCACGTAAAATGAAGGAAGCAGCGCTTGTGAACTTAGAGAAAGCGAATGCCGCTGACCCTTGATCCGGTGATCAGTCCCAATACCTAGAATTCTGTTCTGTGAAATTCTGTTTCTGAAAAATCTCGTCGAGTCTCTTCGACCTCACGGAGGAGCACCGGAGATCTCCGGCTGTGAAGACTATTATTTTCTGGTCCAGAGTTCGACATCCCTCCTATCAGCTCTCGCCACTTTTCATGAAGAGAACCGGATTTGCGCTCTTCCATTCACTGTTATTAGGATACATTGAGTAGTGACACAATTATTATTGACTGGTCTATTCCACCGGAATATTTTCAGACCCGCATATCTCATAGGACGCTTACCGGAGATCTCCGGGTATGGAAGACAAATTTCGTGGTCGGACGAATGTTCATGTATTGCCTTGTTCAAGTGGGTGAGATCTAGCCGGAGATCTCCGGATACGAGATTCACATCTACCATTCTTAACAATGGGGTCCACATTTCCCAATTTTGAGCTTCCCTAGGTGTTCTGAATATTATTGAATCATATCCGGAGATCTTCTGTGACTACGATACTGCAATTTCTCTATCAATGGAACTTGTTTCAAAATGACAGAGACCTTTTTGGCATTCTCCTGGCTGGTTCCTTCTTTGATTTATGACATGCCACTGCTAATATGAAAGTGGGCGGTCAATTACACAGTTAATATCAGTCATCCGAGTTCTTTCATTTGATTGAAGTGATGCTGATGGTTGGCGGCGGAGATTGTACTTCTCACATCTCATTATCACAGGACGTTTCACGCGTGGCCTACCATGTTGTTCGTTCATGAATTTGGCATCTGCCATTAAGTCCATCAGTCTCGGTGTTATGGCGACTTAAATCAATGTACCTACGCTCGAGAAGTGTAGTTAGTGGGTTGGTGGGGAGGATTGTATAAGAGAGGGTTCAGGGCTACAGTAATCCATATGTTTTGTCTTTCAACCATAAGTCTTGTTAGGCCATAGCCACAGTGGAGAGAGAGGAGATGGCTTTCGGAAGTAGAAAGAGGGAGAGGGATGTCTCTGATTCGGTAGATAGGAGAGTTTCACGAAGGATGGTGAGCGAGGCTCAGGGTTCGGAGAAGGGAAGACTGCTTTTCTTACAAGTCGAGTACAAAAGGGCGATCTGTTCCGATCGGCGTGTTCTAGACGAATTGGAGGATGACGCTGAGAGCAAGTTTGTTCAAGAGGAGGAGTACGACATCGATTGTGATGCGGAGGACGAGAAGCAGATCGACTCCGATGTGGAAGAGACCCTTGATAGAGCTGCTTCGGTTGAAGAAGAGGTGGAGGACGACCCCTGGTATGAAGACGAGGAGGAATCTTCTTCGGATGGCGGCTGCAGCCCATTTCAAACTGGGTGTGACACAGGGTCTGATGTCGATTCGGACATGTACGCACCGGCTCACTGGAAGGATCTTTAGAGCTCTTCAGAGAGGTTGTGCAAGGATAGAATTTGTTGTTAGATCCACGAATTTTGCTCAGACCAGTCACTGCTTTTTCCTACATTTGGTCTTGTATCAAACGCTTTTGTAAAGAGACTTCATTCCAGAGTAGCATTGTCGTTTTTGAACAGCCGAGCAATTATATTTTTAGTACTTTGCTTTCGACCGGATATCTCCGGATGTCTGAACGGCATTCCTTGCATGTCAATGCTTCAAGCTCTGAAATGCACTGTACTCATCTTCTACACGATATTACCACAGAAATGTACAGTACACCATATTACATGGTTGTTTTATAAACGTGTTAGCTTGAAAGTTGTTATCATTTTGTCGATCACGACGAACAAAATTTCACGCTTGTTTTATCACTATATTCGATTAGTCATGTATCATTGAAACCATCCGGAGATATCCGGCTGAATGATTAAAATAAATTAACTGGGTATCCCTTTCATATTCTTTGGTGCGACTATTTTACGAGACTAAAATCCTTCTTCCTTATTTCTGGACTTTGCAAAGTCCAGAAATAGTTAAATACAGCATATTTGTTCCACTCTCTCCGATATTGTCATTAAATTGTTGGCTTTATCATGATAGTTGTATATTATTGAGTCGCAGTATGTATTGTGCAGCCGTGATTTTGCAAGCTGCCCTGATCTTGGATTGATTTGGTGTCAAAGGGTGTTCATGACTACCAATGAGTGTTTTTCCGTTGTTAGGTTGATTGCTATTAATAACTACTTGGTTGTTTTTGGGGCTAGTCGCAGGTGTTGAGTTGTGCATATGATACTAGTGCGGTATTGACACTAAGTTGTGTAGCTCAAGGTGGGCCTTTCTCCAATTCTAATGTTGATCTTGAGTCTGCATGGAGCTGTCAGAGTTTTGATATTAGTTGTTGTAGGCTTTGGATGATGTTGGCACATTTGTCTTGGGGTGTAGCATTGCTGGTAGGATGCAGATCTTAACATAGGTTCTTTGGATCTACAGAAAAAGTAACAAGGCTCCCGCAAGGTGTGTGTATATCCAAATCTAGTGAGGTGATGTTTAGTGCAAGGATAAGTGTGGGTGTCCATTATGCTATGTATTTGATTAGATATTCTCTGGGATATGATATGTATTGATTGCTGCTCTAGATTGCATGAACAAGGAGTAAAAATTGAAAGAGAACAAAGCTGAAACAATCAAAGGTTAGAAGAACATAACCTATTTGAGTTGTAGTAGTACTTGCATTGATGTTGATTCGATAATCTTGTGTTCTGTGGGATGCTACAGATATGATGTGCGAAGGTCGTTGGCAACTTCTTTGGTGTCCACACTTGAATGTTTACTTCATGGGAAGGAATTATTGAAGAGGAGCCGTAACAATCTGCAATAAAGATATAAAGATCTAGAAGTGCAATTAGTGCAACTTGGGTAGTAGATGCAACGACGCTATCTTGTAAGGCGAGCCTAAAATTCTTTGGAAAAATATGCGGTTTTTAAAAAAAATGAGAAATTCAAAGCCGAATCGGGAGAAATACAAAAGTTTCATATAAAGTTTGGAACTTTTTTCTAAATTAAGAAAGTATCCTATAACCGTGGTCACTTCTACAATTGGAAAAATATTCCTGATTTGGAGCATTTTTCTCTTCCGTATGTGCATTATAATGTACCTGTTTTTTAATTTACTGTTGGGATGCCTAGACTTGTCGCAGATGCATAGCGTCATTTCAAAGGAAATTTTTGATATTAGAATGACAATTTCGTGCTAGGATATTGTATGATGTGGTTAGTCTACGACAATACTTCACTAATTAATTAAGTCTTTATGTCTCCGGTGATTTTGACATAATCCTTAAGTATTGGTATCACAAAGATGTTCTTTGGGTAACAAGTACGTAGTACATGGGTATCTCTATAGCATTATATGGGTTTCCCGTACGTATTACAGAAGAGGCCTATGGGTATTACATGGATAGTACGTACACAAATTTCCACATGATTTACAAAAGGTCTTGACAGTGTCTACTTTGAAGTAATTCTGTGCAAAGTGTAGCATTTGAGCTGATAGTGCGTGACTACTATGACAATTCCATGCTTCTGACAATATCATTAGTTATATTTATTCAATTCAGAAATCAAGAATATTTATCACAATTATGAAGTCTGATTTGAAATTAGTACGTACTTTATGATGTTACGTATGACCAATTCAGAAACATTGGTTTGTCACATAACTCAAAGTGTCTCAAGTTTGTTCTACAACGTCGGTAAGTTCAAGAATGTGCATGACTTTGTTGAAGCTGTAGCTTGGAGCATGCATGAATACATCCACCTTGTAGTCCATCTTACATAGGTAATGTGGGATGTAATACACATGCTTGCAATACTTCCATTGCCCCTTCTTTCCCAACGCCTCCGATTGCATATTCAAGAAATCAGGGAAGAACAGCTTGGGAGGTCTGTGAAAGTGACGTAGTATAACTTGTCCTTCCCTGTGTCAAGGATGATAACGCATCCCCACCCTGGATACGGTATGGCAAAGACATTGGAGAGGTAGCAATTATTCATAAGAGTTGCGCTTGACCACTTATTGCGTTGCTCAATCGTGAGAACATCCGTGCCTCAACGAACTGCACAGCCATGCCTAAACGTGTTGAATGATGACGGATTTGGTGGAATGGGGAAAAGAGAATGCGGAAGAGGCATGTCCATAGACAATTGGAATTGTCTTCGAGGTGAAAGAGCTCCAGGTTGCTGCAATTGAAACTTGGCTTCCTCGAACGCCAATACCTCTTGCACTATTAGATTTGTGCCAAACTTCACGGGCCACGTCATCAGAACTACTAGTCAACCCACCACAAATGATCTCTTGGACCCCTTTATACAACGGCCAATGTCATCAGGACAAAACTTGAACTAAGCACTAATATTCTGTGGTGACTTGTAATCCCTCTTCAAACCAGCGTATGTGTGGGCCGGAGTTCCATGACTCCCACATTGTACTTTAGCGTTGCATTGCTCACCCGTATGAGCTTGCAATGCTTGGCATCTTCGACCGTATTTTTGGGGAAGACGAGCAATGTGCCACTTCAATGGATCACAGTCGGACTCCAATACCGAGGTCGTTTGCTGAACTCCGGAGTCTTGTCCACTAAGGGCCACCTCAATACGCGCATGAGCCACCCTCGTGCCATCTTAAGAAATAAAGTAGTTCACCGTATCGGAATGGTGTAAATCATGGCTCGACCCTTAGGGCATGTCAAGCTTTCGCTTGGTGGATCCAAATATCTCAGCGCCTTCTAGGCCGCTTGTTCAAGTTAGTAGATCTGCAACATTAGAGAAGTTCCTAACAGCCTCAGCAATGAGTTTAGGATCATCTGAACGTTAAGCAGATTGTAGGCGAAGCATACCTTTGTTCGGTCCTGTACCAGAGGTTTCACCCTTCAACCATGTACGATAAGAAGTTATTTGCATGAAAGCACAGTTGAGAATGTCCACGGTCGCCGCATACAAACATGTCATCGTGTTCCCGGATTGTCGAAGCCACCGATTGTGGATCATTTATGCAAGGTTGCATGAAGGTATGTTGGCTCTCTCATCGAGCATAAGATCCTAAGAGAAACCAACAAATGTCATTGTTAAACATGTTTATAACTATGACAGTAAACACTATAGCTGTAAAATGTATAAAGAGCAAAGACTACTTACAAAATGCATTGCGCCGCCCCATTATTGATAACAGTAGTGCCAGAACGCCATCCAATCCTCAAGAGCTCGACGCCCTACTTCAGTAATGGCACCGGAAGACACCCACCATCTTCTTATGACGTTGTATTGCGCTTCAGCCTCCTCCTGAGACTTTGCATTTTTCCAGATTTTGTAGAGGGCAATATGTTGATCCTGGAAGTCGGCAAGTATGTTTCTACTCGGCACTTGCTGAAGACATTTGGTCTAGTGAAATAAACAAGTGAGTTCCCTGTTTTCCATGGGCTTGTCTTTGTCGCCATTGCCATAAACTCAACAAACGGCGTGCCAGTTTTTGCCACCACTGTCCGCCATGAAGCCTTTGAAGTTTGTCTTCTCTAGACCGTGGTTCTTCACTGTATCATTCAAGTTCTCCCAGAACAATTGCTGCACTTCGGGATCCTTTGATTGCATATCCCACATGGCAATTGTCATGACTCAACAATACTTACTATCATATACATGACATGCCATGGTAGTCGAGTCCTTCACCCGCTTGACATGATCAAACATCAATCAACAATCTTGTAGGTCATTCCCGAGTTGCATACGCTTGACGAGATCTACTTCACTACCTACTCGATCGATTGACATCTTAAAGACAAAGACTTTATCTTTAGATTGGCCGGGAAACTTGTTCTCAAGGAGGAACACAAATTTTGACAATTCCTTCGAGTCCATGATGTTGTCCATCACTCCCTTTCCTCCACTATAGAACCTCTTGCAAGTTGACACAAGGTTTCTAATATTCGAAGACGTTAGAGTCTCAAACTAAACAAGGACTGTGTCTATAGATGCTCCTTCAAGGGTTGATGACCCGGACGTCGGACAAATCAAAAAGTTTGTGAGGAAATTCTTGCTCGCAGCCATTATAATTGCTGAGTTTGTAGCTTTTGGTGTGCGCTACACTTCCTTAGCAACACAGTCATGATAATGATGCCCAAAGGGAATGGCAACACGAGTGCGTTCCGGATCGATCGATGTCACATAGTAGATACGAACATCATAGAAAGCTATGCAAATTGGGGGAGTCCGACAAAGCTTACATGCTAGAGTTGACTTATCAGATGGTGCTCCATTCATTGGAAAGGAGATAAATGCAAACCCGCTCCACTCGCTTTGATTCGTGCGACCTTCGTTCCTGCACTTATAGTCACAAGTTGGGTTTGAACACTAGAGATGCCCGGTACATGTTGACTTCCGGTATGTCACGCCGAAGTCATTCCTGATGTTTGTAGTCATTGTCTTGCACCACGCGTGTCTGTCATATTGTTTGCTCATTCCATCAAGGCTTCCTCCGAATTGTGTAGGAATCCCCTCTAGGAGAGGAGGCAATTTGAATATCATGTCTCCGTCGTATTTTGGAGGCATATACTTGACTTGATTCTATTCTAGACTATCAAGATCAATACGAGCCAGCTCAGATATGGATCCTTTTCTATTAAAAGTTCTACGGACATGTGGGAGAATACTACGGACAGCTCTTGAAGTAGGATGGACCAGGGGCTTCCCTAGCAAAATCGAAGGAGATATCCCTGAACTGGAAGGCATTGGAGCTACTGCATTAGGGTGAACTGATTTGTGACACTGAAGGGGATGGATTGAGTCTCCTACATTAATATTTAAGACCTCGTCATCCATAGTGTTGCTAAGAATTTGGACACTTTGGTTTGATAGCGTACCCAAACCACGCATGATTATCGTATCACTCGACTCATTTGTAGGAGCCATAACTGTGGTGGACGCATGCTTGGACATCTGAGCATCGAAGACCCCGTAAACTATGAATGAACCTTGACATAAATTCCAAAGACAACTTGCGGCATTGCGATCTTTCACTTGGTAAATGGACTGAACATGCTCTCCATTACTGTCAAAAAATTTCTCGTCGACCACAACCGTTCCAATCCTATATCCAAAACGAAGACAAAACAAAGACTTGGAAACAACGATAGAGCTATCTAGACCAAGGGGAAAAACCAAAGGCACGCCACCATGATGCATATATAGAATAGCCGTGGAATTTGCAGCCTCAAGTTCCGTTGGTTTTGACTACGTAAGAATCCAATATTTAATGTTACTGACGGCTATGACGGTAGGATCACAAAATTGCTTATACACCAAAGACCATAATTAGAAGGTATCTTCGCGTTCTAGGATTAGGTTGAACAAAAACCTATTTGAGTGGTGTAAGAGGGCACCAAGTCACTAATGTCCATTGTAGAGTAGTGTATGCCACATTTAAGTAAATTAAGACTCTAGGATGAAATCTAGACTCTAGCACATTATTATGTACAAGTTGCTAGACCTTAAGATCTACCAACGTTACTATTATAGCAAAGTATTGAAAAATATTACAATCAATGAGAGCAAAGAAAGACAGTAGTAGCCATTGAATTGTTATTATGGATAAAAATTGAATGAGAAACTGATCAAACAACAGTTACATAGAGGGATCTCCCTATAGGTACATTGAGAGATCTGCCCATCCATGAAACACATTATCGAGTAATCATAAAAGTAATAGGCGTTCAAGTGGGGCGCAAAGAAAGACAGTAATAACCATTGAATTTTTATCATGGATCACCAATACACAATAAGAAACCTATCAAACAATAGCTACATAGAGGGATCTTCCTATAGATACATTCATAGATCTGCCGATCCATGAAACACATTATCTAGTAAGCTTAAAGTAATAGGTGTTCAAGGGCACTCAAAGAAAGAGAGCAATACTCATTGAAGACTTTATTCATAGATCAAAAGTGAATGAGAAGCTATGGCTAAACAAAAATGGTAAAACCAACCATGTAATGTAGTTTAGTTCTACAAAGTTCACAGTACTCGATCAATGTGCTATGATTCAAGCAGTCTTTGTTTGTACTTTCCATCCATCTGATGTTGACGTAGATAATTTTTCACCAAGGCATGAGATTGGAGCGGAAGGATGAACGGAATCAATGCTATAGTAATATTTGGTATGACATTGGATGCATTGGACAAGACCATTTGACCACGCCAAGGCTTTGGAAAGTAGCAAGCCATGTCTCCGTTAAAGACATGCCGCATTGGTTGATCATCAACCATTAACACTTTGCCAGGAAGGAAAATTTTCTTCCTCTTTTGGTCTATTGATAGTCTTCGAAGAACCTTGTCATAGTAGGGATAAAATTGTAGCCTTGAGCACTTGTTTTGTCCATAAACAAAGAAAAGTCTTGACCTTATGTCATTGGGGAGGAGCACTTGAAGAACTCTCTTCAACTGTCCGGGAACCATTGACGACCATATACCAACATGGAAGGACCTCAATAGGATTTTGAAGAACTCTATGAGACCAAGTCGAACAATAATGTTGTTGTGATCGAAGCGTCGGGGGGTGCAGTATTGCTCAAAGCAAAGCAATCCGTTCAGAGACAATACGATGACTTTTTTTGAGTCATCACGGACTGGCTGCGAACATAACAAAAGATAAGAGCTGGAAGTTAGATTGGGAGATATTCCTATCTAGGCATCAGAGCAAGAGAGGACATGAAGCGTGTTACATGTGGTAGTTGTAAACCATTGACAAGGATATATTGAAGCAATATTAACAAATAAACAAATCTCCAATAGTAGTGCTTAGTGAATGAAATTTTCCATTCTTGGAATCCCATAGTTTAGAACACCCTAATACGATATTACGTGCAATCGCAGACTTCCTAAATCCAGTATTAGCCCCACATCCAAAAAGAGGATTCTCTCGAACAAAATCAACAACAGGGAGCTAAGAGGCAATCATAATTTGCAGCCACGGAAGCATGGTGTTCATGAGGAACTGGTCCTGCGATTCACCAGACCACTCCAAAGGATGAACAACGTTGAACTTCCCGCTGAGGAGGTTCTTCTCTAGGTTGTTGTCAACGAGCAATGCCCGATCAATGTCGACATGCTCAAGAACACCTCTAAGTTTTCTAAGATCTTTCATCATGTACTTCTTGTATGTCTTGCCCTTGCTTTTGGGAAAGGAAGAAAACGTCACATCGTTCTGTGACAAAACCGGCCGTTGCTCTCGTTTGAGAGAAGAACCAGAGAGAGAACACAGTCTAACATGAATTATATGTTTCTCGGAATGGCGCAACTCCATACCACAACATTAACCTAACTCCCCAACCATTTCAAAAACGGAACACAGTCGGGTCTAGGGATACAACCGCGACCGCTATCCGTTCTGTGGACCAGAAATCCATTCAAGTCCAGGACGATCGAGTACCTCGGATCCATTACCTTTGCAGAGCGAGGGGCGACAGTCAAAGCGGGTGGAAGTATTTCAGCTGCAGAGAACCAAAGAGCAAGCGCTAGTAGAGAGGGAAGGACATCAAAAGATCTTCATATCTAGCAATATAGAGCACCAAAAGGAGGAGGTTAGGACATCAAGAGATCTTTCTATCTAGATCTATAAAACACCAAATGGAGGCAAGGACATCAAAAGATCTTCCCATCTAGATATATAGAGCACCAAAAGAAGGAGGCTACCACATGGATAGATTTTCTTTACTACAAATATAGATCACGAAAAAGAAAAGGCCATGACATCGGAAGATATTCCTATCTATTGATACATCGCAAAAAGAGGAGAGTAGTGAAGGTAGAGCAGCCTTCAAGAGATGTACCTTTAGTAGAGGGTCGACCACCAGAATGGGTAGTGCAATGTGTAGTCTTCTCCCCAATAGCACCTTCATCATGAAGCAACTCCGAGTCGACCTTGGAATCCTGGCTAAACAATAGTGAGTATGATTTTGCATCATTGACCACAGACTTCAACATCTTCGCGAGAGGACTGAAGGCCTACAGAGATTCGCTAGCATCATCGAATATCCTAGCCAACAATTCTTCCGCAATCTCCACGCCATCTGGGGAAGAAGTCCGAGCTTGAGGAGTTGAAGAAGAGGCGGCGCAATCAGTAGCAAGAAGTCTGGCAAGTGTATTTGCAGCCGAGTGTTGCTCACAATCCGGGAGAGTCCCCAGTACAACGCTCGAACTAGGCTGAGATGATACATCTACCTCCATTGGCATCAGGCCGGACTTAGAACGCTAAACATCGTCTAAAGGAACTTTGGGTGGAGATAAACGTACAATCGGACATGTCACTCTCGTCCTAGAGCCATATTTTCCCGGGGTATACCTCGTCGTGTATATAAATATCGGCTTCTTATATTGCAAAACATTTGGTTTCGGCAACGGCGCAACAACTTCCTCGATGTCCTGTGGCAGCTTTTCAACAAGGGCCTCAACAAAGTTGTCTTCAATGCCTTCATCGGCCATTTCACTCACGTCTCCATATTTGATGTCGCACAACGACGCCACTTTATCCATCGCCTTAGTATGAGTAACAAGACGTACTACCATGTCTTCACCAGTGCATGCACTCACGTCCTAGATATTAGGCCACCGTCGAGCTTTTCCAATGGAGGGATCTCCCTTTGCATATAACCCCGACGGCATAGATTTAGGATAGAGAATTAGAATATGATAGAATTAGGGTGCTCAGATCTTTGTATTAAAAATAGACAAAGCGTAAGACCAATGTGGATGGAAAGATCCTCCTATCCTCCAGTACTCACTAAGGAATGAAAGATCCTCCAATCCACAAAGACTAACTGAGGAACTTCTAAAACAAAAGAATTATAATAAACAAAAAATTACCCTATTCAATTATTCAGCATCTAAAAAAATTATATAAACCGTCAGAAGATTATTTGTTCTGGTGATGGAGTTTGGAGTTAGCCGCTGCATCATACTTGAGAACTGTACGGAGAGGAGCCTTCTCCTCCAGGAGCCTGAGTCGGTAGAATCTTGTCATGCCGATGGGGTAGTGACTCCTTTGAGGCGTTCTTCTTCGAGATCTTCCTCTTTCGAGGCTTGCAAATCTAGACCTCCTCCTCGTCCTCGTCCTCCTCCTCGTCCTCGTCCTCCTCCTCATCCTCCTCCTCCTCATCCTCCTCCTCGTTCTCCTCCTCGTCGTCCGTCTCGTCCTCCGTCTCGGTGGAGTGCTTGCTATGATCATTGTTCGGCTCCGTGCTCAATTAATCATCAGATGACTCATGTTGTCATTTCATCCGCCTCTCTGCCTTGTTGTTCTCCTCCTCGTCTTCCTTCTCCGCCGCGTTGTCGTTCTCCTGCTCTTCATCCTTGTCTTCATTTGCCTACTTCCTCTGCGTTTGCCTGGACGCCTCAATCACCTCCTGCTCGTCGACAGGGACCATATTCGAATGATCGTGCCTTCTCTTCGAGGCCCGCTCCTTCTTCCTGAACTCCTTCCTCCTAGGCTCTATCATCCTGGGCTCCTTCATTCTGGGCTGCTTCTTCTTGGTTACTTTCTCTTGTTCAGGAACCGTTACTGTAGCCACTTTTTGAGAGTCCTAGATACCTGTGGCCGTCCTTATGGCAGCTAGACGTTCATCCTTCAAATAGACTTCCTCGATGACTTGCGCGCCCTTTGTTTGCAAGCAAAACCGAGCGACACAAATGAAAACTTGGAATGCCAACAATCACAGTGCAACAACGAGATTCACAGACATCATAGCATACCGCGGGGTGATCAAAATATATTCCTATCCACTTACCAAACCAAGCATGGTTATTGCAGGGCCTCCACCAATGTTGACAATGACATTCTTAGGCGCCGCAAGTGTTCCAATAATATTATCAACTGCGTCGATATTGAAATTTTCCCACCTGAGCTGATTTTACTAAGTTGTCGCATTCTTGAAATTTGATGCGGATACTATAGACTTGAATGGCATGTTGTTCCCAAAGAATCGACGAAAGGATGCCGTAGGCTGGCAACCCTGTTCATTCCCATAGACAAAATTGAAATAGAGAGGAAGTGTCAGTTTAGGAGTTGGAGGTCTCTTGAAGCCCTCAGTACCCTCCGTGATATATAAAGTCGATGAAAAATTCCATGGTTTTTTTATCTGTTGAATGGTCGAACCCTTTTCCGCAATAGCATTGGCAACCTCCAGCATACCATCCTGGTCGGTGATAAACACGCCATGATTACGAGCCCTCCAAAATTGATGCTCATCCTTGTACTCCATGGCCTGCAAAGTTTTCACGACCCGCTCATAGATATCGTTGAAATCGGATTCACGGCAAGTTTCCCGATTAACGAAGCAGGAAACAAACACCACGTTTGCATCCATCGCCAACCATCCCTTCTCCAATACTGTGGACAAGTGGGTAGACTTCTCAACATCCCCAACAAGCCTGTTCATAGAGTTGCACTTATCGAAGGCGGAAAACGACTCAACGGCAGTCGACGCCTCCGGCAGAAGCTCCTGCGATAAAATTTGCACCGATATTCAAGTCCCTTAAGAACTGGGGTCTTCTTCGTGGACTTCGTCGACTTAATCGAGCACATCTTCTCCATGATCAACTTAGCAACCGTGTCAATGTCGGTCTCCCACATGGCATATAGCGGATGAAGATCGGCCTTTCTCAAGGCCCTACTTTGGTAGCGCCACTGCTTTGCCCTCTCCCCCCTTACCACATCATTCACATCATTGCCCTCTTCAGCAGAGTCGCCGTCTGCACTGCCAGGAAAAGTGCATTGCATCCCGTATCGGTTAGGTAGTAGACCACTTATCTAGTTCTCCTAGATGCTCAGCCACGTCTGGAAAATCCACTCATCGGCGAAGAGAAGCGGCAGCTTTGGCTGTCCAGTGGCATCATCTTTTGTGAAGTCATTCTTTGTGAAAACAGCGGGAACCTTATCTAGCCAAGCCTGCATGAAAATATTTAATACAAAGAACATCATCAGAGACTTGGATCGAAGCAAGCACGAGGGTATGATAGGAAGATGCTGAGGATAGGAAGATCTTTCAATCTATATGAATGACCCGAAGTCTAGAGGCAGAGAAGTTAGAACATACGCTAATGCTACAGGGTCAAAAGGTGCAGGGGAAAATCCTTAGAACAACAACATCCAACACAATAACAGACGTCAAAGGACCCTGCGGATAGAAGGATATTTCGATCTCTGTGACCACTGCGGTGATTAGAGGACCCTTGGGATAGGAATATATTTCGATCAATTCCATGGTAAACAACATAACAACGCGGACAAGAGAATGCAATTTAACAAATAGTTTCAGACTTATATTGAATTGAGGCAAGTGTGCCAAACCATTTAGAGACGGCTTGGGACATTGCGCCTGGGCCCAGCTCTTCTGTGCAAGTCCCAGTTGAGTAACGTAGTTGCTCTCCGCCCTAACTCAGGCTAGATCTTGGTTAAGGATTTTTGAGTAATAGCACAACTTTCCAGAATTGGGTAGATCTGCCCAAGCGATGATAATTATGAAGCTTTGTGTGTCGGCCAGTTCATCATCACTAAGAGACTTCTCGGCAATAAAGACTTTATGTGCAGCGACGCAGTGTTGTCCACCGATGATAACATAGTGCGTATCATCTGTAATGTCTCGTCTCGTCGGCTTTGTCACAAAATACTGGAATAAACTATCGACGGGATCCACACCAAAATCGTCAGCAGCGGGCTTGTTTTTAATCGGCATAACGTACAGATGGTGGAGTGAAGCTTGAAACAACATCGTCCACTTCTGGTCAACGATCTCGCCAACACAATTTTTCTCGAGCTTCCGATACACCACCACCCCGGGTGTGGCCATATGGAGACGTTGAATTCCGACGACAAGGTCAGTCTTCGCATCGTCAAGTCTCTTTACCAGGCACGTATCAAATATATGCAGACTCAAGAATTCTTTCTCGTACAACGCCCTTACTTTCTACATATCCTATGCCAAATACTTCGAAACTGAATTGCTCGATAACAGCACCGCCTGAGCAAATGAGAATTCTTTCATCTAGGGAACTGACTTCTTCCACTATTTCTTCGTGTCCTGAGGTCCTGAAGTCTTCCCAGTTGCCTGTGACGGCCTATTCTTCTTTCTAGGAGGTGTAGGCGGATCCTGCTTGGTCAACTTGCTATTGGCGCCATCACGACAAGCTCGGAGCTCCGCCCAATTGTGTATAAATCGTTCAACGCCTGGTCGGGTCTTAGCAGTGAAAACACCGTGATCTTTGACCGAAGCACAAAGTCGGGGGACCATATCCTTAGTTGATACAAAAAGGCCGTAGATCCTTGATAACTTCGCACTTGCAACAAACTCCTTAATAACAAGAACAACAGTCTCTTCAATTCCAGCCACGTCCACCACATCTAGCACCTCCACGTTCTGAATCGTGAGCGCAATCGTTTCTTCACATCCCTGGGCCACATTGGCTACAAACATAACTAGCGCAATTTGGATTGTCCGCTTCAATTCATCCCGTAGCCAAGCAAGATCCCATTCGATGATATTGCTTGCAATGAATAAGGCGCTTGATTTAGGGTCATTGAATGTGCGGCCAACAGCCACAGGTCACCGCATCACAGAGGTTGTGAGGACGCTTGTCCTTCTTCGTCTCCGACCACGGAATCAAGTTTTCACTGCTCATACAAACAAAATGGTCAGATCAAACAGCATGATGGAATAGGGAGATCTACTAATCAAAACTAAACCAGCCGTCGCAAGGTACCCTCATGAAGGGATAGGAAGATCTACCAATCCACAAACTCTCAAGGAATCCAAGCCCACCGCAGAGTACGATAGGAATATATTCCGATGTACGAGCTCCCTTTCAACTAATCTTGATCCTATGACCCCACAAGGAGAGATGAGAAGATCTTTCGATACTCAAAGCTTCTCTCGAGCCTATCACTTGATTCAGAGAGATAGGAATATATTCCGACATACTGAATTCTGCTCATTCCTACGTTGAACAAGTAGATAGGAATATATTCCTATCATCTAAAATCCTAAACCTCAAGGAGATATCGCTATATCCACTTATCCACGAAGTACTTTGAAAACCTTTCTCTCAGTAAGGAGGGATACATAGATATTTCTATCTATTGCACCTTAAATTGCAATGCATAATATAACTAAGCGTAGTTCATATCATTCATATGAAATTATCATTGAGCTTGGTTCGTGTGTATCACAGCAGTGATCATTCAGAGCATGGAATCATACTTGACAGGATTGTCTGAGGCAGTTTCGAACATCGTGTTGTGTCCAAAACAGTGCGCAAGCTGAAAATCATAAGAAAACATGTTGGAATTAGTCAATATTGAATAGATACATGATTAATTACGTAACTAGTATAAGCAGATTGATATTCATTTGAGGAACTCTATTCCAAAGTGAAAAGAAACAAATTGGAGAGTTTATCTAGGTTTAGTAAGTTGTTTTGGTTCTAAGAACCTTCAGGCATGCAAAAGAAAGCTGAGGAAAAAGAATGAAAGCTGTAATTATCTTCGTCTCTATGAATTAGCGCGTCGAGGCACCCGTTGGTTAGCACTAAGGTTGCACCCGTTGGGCGCACCCGTTAGCTGCAGTCGCTCGCTCAAAAAGTTTACTCGCTTGCTCGCTCCCTAGGAACCTTCAAACAGTAGCCGTGAAGGTTCTGTTGCTGACGGTGGCTCTACCGGCGCTGCTCGTGCTCCTCCTGAACCTTCCGACGCTGCTGCTGGCCGCGGTGCTCCTAATCTTGCTGCTCCTGATCATGATGTTCTTGATAGTGCTCACAAAATCGCCTTCGACCGAGACTAATACTTCGCACTCCTACTGCTGCTGCTACTCACAAATAGACCTCGCACTCACGCTCATGCTAACGTACTACACTCCATACACAATGCACAAAGAGAATAACACGCGCGATGAGAGAGACGAAGGCGGGGAAGCTAAAATATCAAGAAGCGTTTGAAAAGCAAGAAATGGCGGAGTTGGAAGGGTTGGAGTTGGTGGTGGCGAGAGGGAGACGATGGAAAAAATAATGATGATGGAACCAAGCCGTTGACCATGACGGCTGAGTTAACATTTGGTACTTCTAATGATGATTTTTCCATCAATTCTGTGGAGTGAACTTCTCTTCAAGCCATGAACTTCTTTTACTGATTTGACTCTTCATTACTTTCTTGTGTGATTTGAGTCTTCATTGCTTTTTCTTCGTAAATTTTCATTACTTTATTGTGAATTTCATTTTGTGATTTGGTTTATAATTTACACATTTAATTTACTAAAATTCTTTTTCATTACTTTACAAATTTAATTTTCATATTAAATTTCTACATTTAATTTCCAAAAAAGATTTATATATCTAATTTGCAAAATTGAATTCTTAATTTAAATTGCAAATTTATTTATATATTTGATTTCCAAATTTAATTTTACACATTTCATTTGCTAATTTATTTTCACACATTTCATTTGCAAATTTAATTTTACATATTTGATTTATAAACTTACTTTTCACAATTTAATTTGCAAAGTGGCGACTGTGGTATTCAACATGTATTATGGTGTATTTGAACATGATAAAGTTCAAACTTTGGAATAACCTTCAAATGAAAGATGTTAGTTGAAAATTATCAATTAAATGAAGTCTTGCTAATTTGAATACATTATCTAAATACATCAAAATCCAAAAATGTGTGTTAAACAATCAAGGTATACACTTTCGCATTTGTGAGTAAAATTAAAAAAACATTGAATACAACCAAAAATACTGAAAAACTTACCTCAAACCCTAAATTCTAAACCCTAAACCCTGTCCTTACTCTAATCCTACATCCTTATCCTTCAAACCCTGTATCCCTAAGTCTTAGAGATTCTATAAATAGATTGTGGACTCTTAGACCTTGTGATTCTAGATCCTATATTCTTAGTAAAAGAATTTTTACAAATTATTTGAGTTTTCTTGCACTATTTAATTTACACATAGGTATAATTGGTTTACAAATTGGTTAAGTTGGTTTACAAATTCGTTCAATTGGTTTACAAATTGGTTTAAATGGTTTACAAATTCGTTCGATTGGTTTACAAATTCATTCAATTGGTTTACAAATTCATTCAATTGGTTTACAAATTCGTTCAATTGGTTTACAAATTCGTTCAATTGGTTTACAAATTCGTTCAATTGGTTTACAAATTCATTCAATTGGTTTACAAATTCGTTCAATTGGTTTACAAATTTTGTTTCTAATTTATCAATCTAATACTTGAGTCTAGTAATTTCTATTCAATCTTTCATTCTAATTCTTTATTCTATATTTTTATTCTAGTAAATTAATTCTATTAAATCATTCATTCTATTTCTTTATTCTATTTTTTGATTCTAGTTATTTCTATTCAATCTTTCATTAGACTAATTCTCTATTCTATTTTTTGATTCTAGTTATTTCTATTCAATCTTTCATTCTATTTCTTTATTCTATTTTTTGATTCTAATTATTTTTATTTAATCTTTCATTCTATTTCTCTATTCTATTTCTAGATTCTAGTTATTTCTATTCAATCTTTCATTCTATTTCTTTATTATATTTTTTTATTCTAATTATTTCTATTTAATCTTTCATTCTATTTCTTAATTCTATTTTGTGATTCTAATTATTTCTATTCAATCTTTCATTCTATTTCTTTATTCTATTTTCTGGTTCTAGTTATTTCCATTCAATCTTTCATTCTAGTTCTTTATTCTAATTCTTTATTCTAATTTGTTATTCTAATGATTTCTATTCAACCTTTCATTCTAATTCTTTATTCTTATGACCGAGAACCTTTACCCTGAACTTCAAATGCTGGTTTTTTGAATCACTCAATCTGGAACCCTTGATTTACGTCCAATAATCAAAATTGTTTCAAACCCTCGGATGTCAATGAGCACTTGTGGTGCACCGTGGGATGCACATGAGAAGTGATAAAGATCCGTTGGATCTTCATCATTAAATTCCGCCCACTTAATCGTCAAGAACTGTTACACTCAAGATTCCATTTCATCTGCCAACGCGTCTCTACATCCAAAATGGTCAATCATTCTATGCCGCTTAGGATTGAACGTAAAATTTCCCGCTCAAGTTTGAAAGGAGACGCTCTATTCCTGACTTGAAGCAACTTCAAGTTTTGTTTTTCAGCAAAGCAAGTGGTCGGCATCGTGTGTAGTAAGGCGCAATTAGGTTGACAGAACGTTAGAGCGAATGTTAGAGGGAGAACGTGAGGGACGTGGTCACGGAGTTTGTATTCTAGGCAGCAGAGCTTGAGCATGCATTGTATTCAGTGTGGTGTTGGAGTATGAGTGCGTAAGCATTAGTAGATGTTGGCGCCTTCAGCGCAAGCTTCGTCGTAGGTGTTCGTGCGTGGAGTTGGACCGTGTTCATAAATGCTAGCATCTGGAGCGCAATCGTGATCCATTTTTTCTCGGTTTTGCCTCAAACAACGGTCCCCTCGCCTTCCTCTTTCACCATTTCTTCAGCGAGTGCGCTTGTTATCTCAAACATTAGGAAATTGCCATGACGTCATACATCCGATGTGTTAAGGTTGATACTGTCTCCGGAACTTCAATGTCTATCATTTCCATACTAGTGCTTTCTATATACGAGTAGAATTGAATTGTTGTATGCCTCAAATTCCAAGGCTCTCACAATTTGTATGTGAATAGAATTAAGCTTGTGGTATGGATTCATAAATCGCACAATTCTATCGATTTTGTTCTAGTGTCAATGTTGTTTTCCATTCCATTAGAACACTCTTAATCGAGATTTATAAATAACCACCAAACCCTCTCGTTGCTTTCGTTGATTGAAAGATCTATCGATCTCCTCATCAACAACTTCTAGGAGAGGGAGACTTTATAGATAAGAAGATCTTTTGATCCTCTACAATTCTTTAATAGTCAAATCGCTCCTAAATATTTGATAAGAGTGAGACGGTGTGGATGGGAAGATCTTTCGATCCATTTGATAATCCTATGCCCAGCAGAGGATCTCGCGTCCACCTTCTTGATAGGAAGATCTTTTGATCTCACTTGGTTCGTCTAAGGTTTTTGCGAGACCTCGTGGATTGGAGTATCTTTCAAACTCCCTCATTGACAATTTTGGTGTGTTTGAGACCTAAAGATCGGAAGATCTTTTGATGACTCTCATGGTTAACTTCGAATTGTGAGGGACCTTGGAGATTGGAAGATTATCAATCCGCTTAGTGTTTCGGTCAGTCTCTAGGGAGACCTTGTAGATAGGAAGATCTTTCGATATGTCTTATGGTTTACTATGGCTACTGAGTAACCTTGTAGGCTCGATGATCTTTGAGTTACTTGGACGGACCCACTAGATAAGAAGGTATTTTGATATTTCTTGTGGTCGACTTGTCTCTCAGGGTGAGTGAATTTTGCGGGATATGTTGATCTGTCAATCTCTCTTCTGTGCGTGATGGTGTTCTTGTCCAGTTGTTGATCGAGAGTTTTGATGCTTGCGCAAGGCCAGAGTTAGGATGTTTTCTTCTTGTGTCCATGACAATGGCATGCGAGACCGCCGAACTGAACTGGCGCCCGGAATGGCTGTTCTGCTTTGCTATGCCGGCCAAGGGGTTGTGGGACGAGCCACTATTATTGAAGCAGCCCCTTCAGGCGTTCGCTTGGCGTTGACATCAACGTTCACATGCCTCAGATGACTCTTCTCCGACCTGTGGAAATTTGTCCTGTGGCTGGATGTCTTCTGATTCATCCAATTCAGGAGGGTGATACTTTGTTGGCTGATTCAAATCGGTAGAACTGTTTTTTAGGTGTCAAAATGCGTTGTGCTTCCAGATGAGCCACTATCGGTTGACCCAGAACTTGATGGCAGATCCGAATCTACGGACTCTTGTCCGTTCTTTCCGCAAGAAGAATGGCTAGGGATGGTGGTGATTCGCTATAATTGCGATGGACTTCCGATTGCATCTGGTCGCATCAATTGCGCCCTATCTGGTGAGCCTATTCAGGACAGTACATTGGAGGAGGGGAACATTGGCGTCACTGTCTTTGACGTATTCATCGGAGACCGTAACAACATCACGAGCCATCATTGGTGGCCCATTCTTGATTGTAGATTTGATAGGGGCGGTGGTCTTAGCCAGACAGTGGACCACTTCATTCGACTTCTTCCTCTTGTGGACCCCAACGCCCACCTTGGTAGTCGTTCGAAAGCAGCATACCGCTTTGTTCGTCGCAAATCGCGAATCGAGGAGAAATTTACATCTTATGCAAAAAAGACTCTCTCCGAAGCAATTCAAGTGGTCAATTCGTTGTCATGTTGTCTTGACAAATGCGTCATATTATTCCACCCCCAAGATACGCTCCTCGTTCTGCAAAAGTTCTGGCTGAAAGATTTCGATGACCGACGGGAGTATGGTAGAGCTGTGGGCGGGCAATTGCATTACTTGGGAAATAATAGGCAAAGAAAGTATGTGACTCTCCTTGGACAAGATGTTTGCTCAACAGCATGGTACCAGATCCATAGTCAACGTTTTACACCTATATCGACTAGTCCAAGGAGAGCATCATTTTGTCAAAGCACGGGAACATGGGCGTCAAACGCCCACGCCTCGGAACCGTGCAAGCCATGGGTACGATTATGGCTATCCTAAGTGAGAACGCTGATCACATGCCTCATCAGATGGGCACGACTGTACCAGGGCGAATGGACACATTGAAGTTTTTGCCCTGTGGGCAGAGTTGGAAGACGATCCAGGCTTACGCTATAGAGGTATTACTCGACCCAATTCACCTCAACTCAGTCTTTGACTCATTCATGTGAGTGCTTTAGAGGATAGGTAGATCTTCCTATCCTACTCATTAGTTATTGTTTGGCTTTTTTCACCAGTAAATGGTATCGATTCCATCTCCCGGTAGATAAGAAGATCTTTCAATCCCTTCACTGCCCACAATGACACATTTCCTGATTTCTGTTGTTTGGCTTTGTCTGTAGACAAATCTACAATATGGGTTGCCCATTGTTTCGCAGTCTGGTGTAAGTAGAATCAAGGAGTTCTTCAACAATGTTGCGGTTAAGCTTGTTGGGAGTTCCTTTGCCAAGTGCACCGTTTGCGACACTCTCCAACAGTTCATCAACAAATTAGTGAAGGGCTCTGCCGAGTATGTATCCTTCGTGAAACAACGAAGTCAGCACTTGAATCTTCAAGCTTCATGTAGGCGTGTGTACCATAGTTGGAGAGAGGAGTCAAAGCGCAATAAGGGGGAGATTCTTTGCATTATCCACGATAAAATGGATACAATCAAGACTGCGATTCCGCGCATGCGTGTTTCCACCAAACTCACTTCACCCCTTGGTTAGCTTCCAATGAACGTCACCGGTATGGTGACGCATGGACATAGAGACGGTGCGTACGCCCACTATTCTACCAACTTGTGGCCAGGGGACTCAAATTACACAATCTCATCCCTAGCGAGATTGCTTCGTCGTCTTGAAGAACCTCCCATTTGCTTTGCGGGTAAATTTTTTTCCTCACGAGTCGGCAAACTCGTTTTCTGAGGCTAAGCTGAAAGGAAAGTCTAGATATATGAAACTTTTACTTACGGTGGTAACAAACCACTCAACTGTAGTCGTCCCACTTCCCAAAAATCTATATTTGTAGCTGGACAACTCCGCAAAAGACAATAAGAACCAGTTTCTCATGGCGTTCTTATCGATGTTGACTTACTGTAGGGTGTTCAAGGAAATCCAAGTTGGATTCTTATTAGTCTACCATACGCATGAGGATATCGATGCTTACTTCAGCCACATATCTAAGGCCCTTAAGAATCGGAATACTTATGTGGTAGCGGATTTGATGAGGTCTTTTACGGAATCGCAAGAGATGGGCTTTATGCTCGAGTATATTCAGGAGGTTGTGGATTTCATATCATTCGTCGAAGGCTTTTTATGTGACGGCCAAAATATACTTATTGGTTTAGGAGATATGCTCCTCTTCAAATTCTACGTAGATGACGATGGGTGGCCCGTCATGCACTACAAAGAAAACGCAGTTGATGCTCACTGGCTACCCGGAAACAACTTTGGTATACGGCTTTGGAAGTCAAATGCTGACGGAAATTCCAAGATACCTTCCGGCCTTCCAAAGCCAGTGCCTTTCAGGTGAGTGTGGGAAGATGAGGTTCCTTCTCCAACAAGCAATTAAGAAAAGGCAATTGAGAAGGCAAGAGAGAGGGTTTCCAAAGCAATTGATAAGAGGTCCTTCATTAAATCTGGAATTCAAGGTTATATGAAATTCTTGGATGGAAAAATGCAAGGGCTTTCGATGTAATTTTCCACCATATATTGCATATTGGAATGCAAATCTTGAAGGCCTTGAGAAACCTCTTCCTTCCACACCCCCGACTTTGGTAGAAGGATTTTGGCCGATTCAAGATTGGAGTGCGATAATTTCTGCTCCTTCGAGCCTTATTACTAGAGGAGATGTCACACTTGAAGATGAGGAGCCTAAACCTTTTTGTGGCCCACGTTCAAGCAAACCAAAGGTGGCTTTGAATCCATGGTGAGACGTCGTTTCCGGATCTTGGGTCCATCTCCGCCGATCTGACCTTGAGATTTATCCTATCTAATTAGGGAGAGTGCAATCATCAGTCAATAGAGTAGTTGGTGATGAGCAATATGGAATGTTCATTATCCAATTCTGGGAGCTAAGAAATGCGTTCAAGAACCACAAGAAGAAGTATGAGGATTGTTGGTCGGCGACGTGGGTTTCGGAGAAACGACGTCCAGTGAACGTTCATGTTGATTCCGTTGTATTTTCTTCTTGGTCAAGTACATTGAACCCTCAAACTCAAACAATTCCACGGAGGGACCGAATAGCAGTAATGACAAACCTTGAAGCTGCAAACGCGGCGGATCCTTGAGTTCAAAGACTAGACAACCTATCGATCCTCAGGCGATATCCTCTATCGACCCTGAGTCTAGAAGATTGGAAGATCTATCGATCCCTACTCTATCTGAATGTGTAAGATTTTCACATCCTAATACATACGATATTGAATCGCTTGTTGTTTTGATAAGTTGTCTTTAGTGAAACAATCCTCTTTGGAAAAGCCTTTTGTGCCTACTGGAACCGATTGAATGTTACATTTGTTGGGTGCTCTTGAGTATAGGAGATAGGAAGATCTATCAATTGCACCAATACCCGCATGTGTCTGATTTGCGTATCTTAATACATTCGGTTATGAATTTGCCTGTTGTTGTCATCAGTGAATCAGTCCACGAGATAGGAAGATCTATCTCTCCCTCCTATATCTGCATGTGTCAAATTTTCACATTTCAATTTATTCTATTATTGATTGTCCTGTTGCTGTCATGATTTATCTTTAATGTCTCGGCCTTTTTTAAATTTGCTTGTTGTGTCTACTGGATCCGACTGTATGCTACATTTGTTTCCTACCGGATTGTTCTTGCATGTACTACTAGCATGTCCCCCTTGATATGCTTTGAAACATCATCAGTTGTTTTGTAAATGATCCATTCACCCTTATTTATCATCAATTATTCTTTCCTCATACTTTCGAGGGATTCACTTTCAAGTTCTAGGTACAGTTGGTAACATCGGAAGATCCTCCTATTTGTTTTTGCAAGGGCTCATGGTACCATTTCACACCCATTAATGTTTCCAACACTTCTTCCATAAATCTCCTTCCTTTCAGAAGAATTTCACCATCTTCGATTTCTTCGATAGATCTCCCGATGCACTTGTGTGCCGTATTTTTTGCACATTTTCTTGATGATTGAATAAAGACTTTGACCATTCTGGTCTTTTCAAAGTCTAGATTTAGTTAAATATAGCATGTGTGTAAGAAGGTTAGAGATGTTGCCTTCTTCTCTTACGGCCGCCCTCCTTAGTCATCCTCCAAACCAGCACAAGTCACTCTTCCGTGAACTTTCACATTACATTAATGGCGTTAGGATTTACCTTGATATGAGACTGGTGGCTTGAAATTTCTATTGCAAAATTCTGTACATCTTTGTAAGTGATTTAGGTAACAAGTGGTTTCACGCATTATCATGAAGATGCTATGGAATAGGGGTAAAGTTCTGCTAATCCACTGAAAGGATTTCAGAGAACGAGTGCCATGGACCACTTGTCGCAAGGGGGTTCGGGCAATCAAGAACATGTGGATGACTCCAAAAGTCATGGTATAGATGTTGATGACTCTTTAGGGGGCCGAGAAAATCCGTCAACTCTAAATCGTGACGGAAATGCATCCTCATCTAAGTCACCCAGTCAACGAGCAGATGGCAATTTTGGAATCCGGGATGGCTGCGACATCTTTTTGTCATTCTTGAGAGAAAATTCACCGACCCACGTGTAATTCAGCACATGTATTTTCATTATGCAGTATTATCGTTAGAGATGAGTGTACAATCATCAGTAATTGTCTGATCCATTACTAGTGAAGGACCAAATGCCTTTAAGGAGAACAAATCCACATCCTAAGATAACAATCATCTTTCGGTCAGTATGGTTGGTGGAAATCATCTAACTCACTGTATCTTGAGGTATTTTTCTATATCACCAAGCTGCTCCATGAAACAAAGATTCCTTCAACGAATAATCAGCCGTGATTTTGTGAGAGAGGGCCTACAAGGACAAGTGGCCGCTAGACCTATGCAAGCTCTTCCTTGTTGCCTATAGCTAATCCTCAAATCCCATATGCGTGCAGCTGCGTGAGGAAAAGCACAGAAGAGCCAGACACAACTAGATTTCTTTCAAAAACTACTAGTGGGTTCGGAGAATATTTGTTGCTCGTCGTAGTCTTCATGCTTTTCAATTCTCTACAATGTGCATAATAGAGTTGAATAATTCCCACCAGAGATGCATAGACGTGATTAGGGTTTTCAGTCTTTGCTAGAATTTCACCTTAGAGGTCGCTTGTGATGAGGCGTGGAAACACAAACAATCTGCTTGGGGCGGAACATCGCGAGGGAGATGGACACCTCCACCTTCTCAGATGAAGACACCAGAGACGAGGAAAGAGCATTTCGCTCCAAACCCTATTCTTTCCGAAATTTTTTATGTGAGCCATTCCCTATTACCGTGAGACCTTGTTGCTCTAGATGGTCGTAGATGCTTCTTTGTGGTCCTTGTTTGGTTTTCATGTTGAGCGCCATGCTTGTGGTCATCATGATCATGGCCTGTTGATGTATACATAAATTGATAGAAATCGATGCTCTCGGCCTTGTGTGCGGTGATCATAGTCTTTATCGTGTTGAGCATCATTCTCGTGGCCGTAATGCTCGTTGAAGGTGGATGTGAGCTTCTGCTGATGAAACACGGTGCATGAGCTTGGCTCGGAGCGAAAATGAGAAAATAAAAAAAATTCAGTGTTCCAAGGACAGCTCCTTCGGATCTGAAGGTGGTGTCCCTCGGACATTCAAATTTTTTTATTTTCACACTCCTGCTCTCGGCCGAGCTCATGCACCAAGAGAATGATTTTTGCTCATCCACTGAGACCTAGCTGCTCCAGGTGGTCGTGGGATGATCTTTGTGGTCTTTATTTGGTCTACATGTTGAGCGTCATGCTCGTCGTCGTCATGATCGTGGCCTGTGGATGTATGCATAAGTTGATAGAACCCGTGAGACCTTGCTGCTCCAGATGGTCGTGGGATGATCTTCGTGGTCCTTGTTTGGTCTTCATGTTAAGCGCCATGCTTGTGGCGCTCTTGATTGTGGCTTGTGGTTGTATGCATAAGTTGATTGAACCCAAGACACATTGCTACTCCTGATGGTCGTGGGATGATCTTCGTGGACCTTGTTTGGTCTTCATGTTGAGAGTCATGCTTGTGGTTGTCATGATCATGCCTGTGAATGTATGCATAAGTTGATAGAATCCGATGCTCTCGGCCTATGTGTATTGAACCTTGTCGTCATCATGTTGAGCTCGTAGCCATGACCGTGCTCGTGGGCGTCATCTTGGTAAACTGTGGAAGTGTGCTAATGCTCATGGAATACGTTGTTTGACTGAGATTTTCTCATTTTCACATTTTTGCTCTTGTCCGAGCTTAGGTATTGAGGGAATGATTCCTCCCCACGGCGGGTCCCGTTTGACCTTGCTACTCGAGAATGGTCGTGTGATGATCTTTGTGGTCCTTGTTTGGTCTTCATATTGAGTTGATTTTTGCTCGTGGCACTTCTGACCGCAAGCATTGGAAGTACAGTTAAGTTGATGATATCCAATGCTCTCAGCTTTGTGTGTGGTGAATCTCATTTTCTTTGTGTTAAACATTTTGCTCGTGGCTTGTTGCATGCAGCTTATATTGTAATTGTGTCTTTTTTTGAACTTAACTCAAAGCAAGTTCTTTTTGGGAGAGGTGCTGATGTACCCATGTGCAAGGTTTGTACTGTCGGCACTGTCTTGAAGTACGTTTGATTGCATTTTAGGTGGGCGCGTCTTTGGTGACAAAGGATGTTGGCATGGAGCAACAACCTCCTGAGCATGCAGTCTTGGACGCTCGGGACGATCTAGGGTTGAGGTCAATGGAGATGGCACTTCGTATGTCCATCCGGGTGACATCGCACGACGTGCTTCAGAGGGCGACATCACCTTTCGCCTCCAACCTCCACATCCTGTTGTGCCGCATGGTGTCCATGACGGAGGTCAGGATTCTTCTCCGGACTGAAGTGGACAAACTCAAGGCTGAGTTCCTTATAGGTTACCGACCCGGCTTGTCCTGCTTTTATGTCGCACTCAGGAGTTTCTCCATGGTTGAGAAGGATGTCTTTCCCGAGGAGCGTGCTTCTTGTCTTCTCTGTGGCAAGAGGAGGACCGGAAGTTTGAGTCGTTCTCGAGGAGTCGTCCGGAATACGCTCCCCTCCGCAACAAGTAGTTCTACATATGGGATGGAAATCACCATCACATGGCATGGATGGAGGTCATCAATCAGATGCACTCCTCTTGTGTTGAGTTCTATGCACCTGTGAGGGTTGTGATTCTCCTCCCAACTTTGGAGAACAGACAAATTCTTCTCAATGCAGTGACAGACTGGAACAAGTAAGATGAAGTTTATATGAGTCATTTTCTAATAACAACCTATGTTTTATTGGAGTAATATATGTATTATAACGTGTTTTACAAGCAAAAGGAGACAGACCATGTGATTCAGTAACTAACGCACGACTTGAAGATCCAATATTTTGGATTGTTGGATTTTGAAGAGCTGAAGGGATAAATCAGCGAGGCAGATTACAATGCAAGTGTTGCGGAATGGAAAAAGACAACAAAGAAGAAGTGGTACCACATGACGCTCAACGTGTTGTCAAGGCTGATGTACGCAGTATAGTACTATTGGCTCTAAGTCAATCATCATTCCATTTCTTGCGTAAAGTAATATCTTGCATATTGCAATGTACCTGATTGTCTTGGAATTCTTGTTTTGGCGTGACTTGATAGCCGTTCAAGAAAAAGAGATTTGGAAGTACAAAGACTCCCTTGTCACTAGACTTGGGGAGGATTGCAAGGGGAGTCCGGCTGAGCTGGTGAGGCTTTGCACCAAAGCTTTGCGTCTAAAGAAGTCATCGACCTCAACAAATTTCAATCGCCTCTTGGCGGTTGCTAACCCTACAAACGGTGCTTTGTTCTTTTATGATGTACGATAAATGCATACAATGTTTCTCTCGAACTGGTCCAATGTATTTTGCATGGCTGCAGCTCTGATCACACATTCCTAAATTGCGGGCTTACTTCTGATCTATACTTTAAAGGTCAATCATCATTTTGACAAATATCAGTCTCGTCCGGAAATGACTCCGAAGAAACATGAGGCTCATCAACACTGCTTGAGTACCTGGGAAGTTCAAGGCACATTGGTGTCGTTGGTGGAACATGAGCAAGGGTGGCAGGCAGAGTACAATTTTCCAAAGTCTCCTGCATCAGACACCACTCTTCGCAATGGGATTGATCGGGCGGCATTCTGGGTTGGGGTATGGTATCCCTATTTCACTTGTCATTGTACTCTCAATTAAGGTCTTTACTAATTTCTATGCAAATCATCTTACATGTTTGGTTGTAACTGGAGTCAAAGTGTGAGAAGAAATTCCTCGAGATCTTGTGTGAAGACAATGTTGTCCTGAAGATCGAGGAGCTTGCCAATCCCATCTAGGGAATTGGCACTTGGTTGAAGTCTTGGAGCATTAAACTCTGGTACAAGGCCTTCAGCACTCACTTGGCAAAGAAGGTTGCCTTCTCAAAGACCGAGGAGTTCATGGCGCAGAAGAACAGCGAGGAGACCATGAAGGGGGCAGTTCTTTGCTACTTTTGGAGGGAGCTCGTTCTCAAGGGAGTCTTGGTTCCAAGCCAGCTGCCAATTTGTCTCCAAAAGTGGATGGACACTTTGGACCTTGAGTGTATCTTCACTGAATTGCACAGGCGTGGATTCTGACGCCACCATCTCCTCGAATGCCCCTGGTACTTGGAGTTGAAGGATGTCGATCCTACCCCCGACGAGGATTTTCAGCACAAGGGACGTTGTGATGCCATGTCTATTCTTGGTGGAGGTGATGACATGCTACCATCATCGATTGCTTTGCCAGTTGTTGCACAGCTCACAGAAAGGCAAACGAGGCGGCCCCAACAAAGGCTGCTAGGCAAGCGGCCAACGCACATGAGAGAGAGGCCCTGCGTCAGGAAAAGGAGACCGCCAGAACACAGAAGAAAGAGGCCAGAGAGAGGAACAAGGAGTTGGCGGCGTTGGTTGCAAAGGAAGGGCCTGAGAAGCTCATTTCTCAATTAGGTGGAATCTCGACGTCTACACTTCCAGCTATGGTGTCTAAACCGGTGGCCATCTCACCCTCTGCTAGCACTCGGCCCTCCACCTTCATCGCGAAGCCCTTGCAAACGTCGTACTCGATCCCGACAATCAAGGACGTGGAATGAGCCGTCCGTGTAAGGGTGATGTGCCAAAACGCCCTTTCCATCATGCCATTTCTTGATAGTGTCATCGAGGAGGACGACGACCCAGTCTTTTCACAAAGATGTGCTAGTTTCTTAAGGACTATTTTGGGACAAAGGCGCGGCGATATGAGAGAAAGGATTGTGACCTGGGCTTGGCGGACATGGTCTTCTTCAACATCCAAAGGGTTTGCCCATCTCGGAGATAGATGGCGGTGAGGATGTTCCGCATTGGAATAAACTACCCACCCGGTTGACAAAGCAAGGTAAGATGGAATCCCATTGGATTCAAAACCAGTTTGAGATGGCATCCTTCTTGCTTCGCGACAACGGACCTCTCATTGTCTTCTATCCCGATTCAAAATTCATTTCGAATGAACTTTTATCATGGATAGACTAGGCACACTTCATGGAGGAGATGAAGTGGTTTTGCATCAACAGTCTGCCCCTCTCCAGTGCTCGCCATCCCAGACGCACTCTGAAGTGCTTCATGGTAAAGTGCTTTGTGAGGAAGCACTTGCATCAAGTCCCCTTTACCTTCTTCGATCGAATGGAGCTTCAACGAGAGGGGATTATGTTGTGTTCAGATGGTCATCTGACAAATTTGATCACCCAAGAGACGTTGACAATGAAGCAAGGTAGCGACGGGCCTTGGCGAGGAGCACGGGAAATGTCCAGCAACCTCGTGGAGGCCCTCATTGACCTTTACATCCAGGTTGACGACGTTGTCCTTGACCTCACTACGTCCACCAGTAAGGATGATTTTAAATTTCAATCATATTCAATATTTTGTTAGTCTTCAATGCTATCATTTTTTATTTCTTTTGGTAAGGTGCATCCATTAATAAGGCTTGCAAGACCCTAAAGCGTCACACCCTCGCATTAGAGAAGGACTTGGATCTGGTGGAGGAGGTCCACCTTCCTCTAATACCACGCGTTGTGGAGGTAGAGTCCGCCGCCTCAGCTTCCGTACACGACGGATCTCGTAAGCCGCCGTTGGTGCTTGACACGCACAAGTCAGAGGTGAAGATCGACCAAAAGAGAATTTGTAAATAAGTTCTATTTTGACTGCATTATTGGTTGCATCATAGTACCTTAGGCTCTTTTTATTGCTAATTTTATCATTGGTGTTTAATATGATCCTGTAGTAGGTCGCGGTTGCTGAAGACTTTACCATCAACGACTCAACCGGGGGTGCTGTCATGGTTGTCCGCCCAAGCACGAAGCCTTCCAAGTCCATTTCATATTAGTCCGTGGAATGCTTGTGTTGCAGACGCTATGGCATTGCTTCCCTCTCGTGCACGGAGTCGGAGGGTAGACCGTGGAAGGCCCACCTCATGTCCGTTCATAAAGAGGGAGGGTGCTACTAGTGGATCGGATAGTAGTGATCCTTCTTTGCCAGACAGTGACTTCGAAGACTTTCTAGTAGAGGATTAGTGATTCCCTCCCCTGGCCAAATTGTTTTGTTTTCTCATCGAATTTGAAGTTTGTGGACATCATCATAGTCGTTGTGTGAGCCATTCTCTTTTTAAGTGCATGACATTTAAGTGCGTGTATTATAGGGTTGTCAAATTTGATGATGATGTTCTCACAATAGTTTTGCAGTCGTCTGGTTATGAATATCCATCCTAAATCGGAGACATTTCTAACGTGTTTACATGTTTTACAAATGTTCCCATTAGTCAGTTTTGGACAGGTTCTCTAAATTATTTAAGCTTTATAGGTCGAAGTAGTTTTCACATCATGGATATCACCTAGGTATTACAAGGATATTAACCTAGTATTACTTAGTTATCATGTAGATATTGCTGGAATACGACGTGAATGTAATGTAGGTGTTATATTTAATAATTTTCAGTAATATTGGAAAAATATTTGACCGTCTATGTTGCTAATCAACTCAGTGTGACATGTCAAAATATTCATACTCCTAGCCATAAATATTTTCTCCAAGTTTATAAAAAACCATATGATTAAACCCTCAAAAATTCTAAAAACGCCGTTTTCAAAAATATTTTCATTCTAGGTTTATTTTCCCTTATATTCTTCTTTTTTTCTAAATATAACTTACGGCCAAAGGCATTGCTTTAAATTTTACAAAAAAAATCTTGAATAAATAAGCTAAAATATTCAGTGCTCGCTGCTTGCTGCTTACCGCTCGCTGCTCACAAGATAGCAATCCTGGCAATGGATGTATCATGTGTGCCAATGTATTGTGTCGGACTTAACCTCCAATATATAGGCCCCAACTCTTGCAGCCATATCTAAGTTAGTAGTAACTTTAGTAACCTACCCCTCATTTGCTAGTAATAGATCTACACTCTCTTTTCTTCCTTTTAACACTCTAGTCCCAAGCTCACTACAAACCACAGATCTACAATTGTAAGTGGAGCTCGCAAGCCACACTTGTTGCCCTTACACCCCAGATTTGCAGCTAACTTCCGTGCAACCTTTCACCAAAAAAAACGGAGCTCTCTAGGAATTCATCTCCCACCTTGATTCTCAAATGAGAAAAGGGACAATCATTGTGCAACATGAATTTAAGGTTGTATAAGTATTAATGCGCTTTGAGGGCACAGGTTCGGAGCTCCTTGTTGAAATAATACATCAAATTTGCCTTGTTCATGCAACAATTTATCATATGGCAATGTGGAGCAAACAATTTTGACAAGTGGCACTACTGGATGTAATCTTTGGAAGTGACGAGAGACCACGGTAATGGTTCATCTTCCCGACCCTGCATTCGCTTCTTCTAGAATTTCCAATGCTTGAACCTATGCTTGTCTTTCTCCCTCTTCCTCTCTGCGCTGGTCATTGATGGCTGCTCATAGGCTTCTAAATCACTCTCACTTTCTAATGTGCAAATATTCTAAAAATTTACCAAAATATTCTAAAACTATTCTAAACTAGCTCTAAATGTGAAAAAAAAATTAGAGCTTAATAATAAGTGTGGAACAACTCTTGATATATTAGAGTTGTTCCACAAATACATTTGAGTAGCACACCGGTGCAATTATCACATTGGATTTCAAAATAATCCAAGTTAGTGATATTAATTAATACAAACCCTAAACGAAGGTAGTGAAGATGAGATGCAATATGTTGTTGTTCAACAAATAAGGAGCTCTACTCGTAGATCACACAGTCAACCACCTAAAATAAATAGTTGAAGGCCACGATTTCCAAGTGGACTAATGTGATATGAGCCGATCGCCACCTCAACATTATTACTAGTACGCGGAATCGCACGCGGCATGGTGAATAAGGCACATTTTGTAGGAGGACAGAGCATATTCCCAGGAGGGTCGGACGCGTACAAGTAGTGGTTGCGCGCATAGAAAAAGGGGTCAGGCCTGTGGAATTTGGACGCCTCTTACACCAAGCGATTAGATGCGTCGACAAAGAAAATGCTCTCGTTCTATAGGGCCGGTCGCTTACTTAACCAGGGCAGGCGCGTGGCCTCTAGGAGCAAACAACGCGGTTATGGGACAAGCGCGTACGGGCTTTAGAGATTTGGCCCGTACGGATTCCGTGGTCAAGCGCGCCAATAGAAAGGATGCGCGCGTTTTGTTGGGTCGGATGCATACTTTACCAAGGTGGGCGTGTGCCAATTGAGGTTGGATGCGTGGCGTCTCGAGGCGGGCAAGATAATTATCCATAGGCACGCACGGTATTGGGACAAGCATGTACGTATTTCGAGGTCAAGCGCAAGCGAGATGGGCACATACATGCGTCCATGCGAGGATCAGTAGTTTCAACGCCACTTTGAAGTATAGAGAATATTTTTTGAATTAAAAAATGCTCCACTCAATTGGCTTCTTGTGCTAGTACTATTTGTACCTTGCTAGGAACTAAGGGGAGGGCCACCACACATTGAATGGCGTTTGATTTATTTTTTTCAAATTCTTGTTTGTGTTGATTGAAGATTATGCAATGGCCTCAGATTTTAATATTGAAAAGCGTCAAGCGTATGTTGATTTAGATGTTCCAGATGCATTTGAGCTTCCTCCTACTAGTTATGCAGCATCAAGCGGCAATCTCTCCAATGAACTAAAGGCACCGTCTAGGAGAGCAAAGCAAAAAATGTCAGTGCATGAAAAGGATGCAAGGTATCCACTGAAGGAGTATATTGCGTTTTTTTGAGGTGTGGCAATACAATAATATTTTTGGTGGTGCAAAATTGATGTGGAGCAATTCCATCAACCGTACATGAAGTAGGAAGAGCCCAAAATCATGAGCCTAGAGGCCCACCTCCAATCATAATTTGAGCGCGCTTTGAAGACTTCTAACTTGTACAAGGATTCCTCATTTATAGAAAGAATGATCACTCATGGATAGATAACTTAGACTTCTAACTAGTACTACTATTCCTCATTTATAGAAAGAATGATCACTCAATGCACAAGTAATGCATCGCATATATTTGATTGAAAGGTGGTAAATCCTCGAGGAGGTCAACATTTGACTGAAGACTTGGAACTATGCAAGTTCCTCGAGGGTGTGAAGACTTTAGTCGGTAGGTTTTTAGCATTTTATACAAGAGGCATGCCTTGGAATGAACAAGCAATGAAGAGGGCTTTGGAGATGCATGTGTTGCACAACGTGCAATTCCTTCCAGACAATGTGGAATCTATGGACTCTCTAAATATGCCACCATCGATGGATATGGAAAGGTTTAAAAGGTTTGCATCGTAGGTGTGAGAGCCATTTTGGCATTCATGGAGTTTGGTGGAAAAATGCCAACGGCGTCCTATTCAAAGGAGAAATTTAGACAACGATCTCACGAAGCCATGAAATGCAACGTTGCACACCTAGGAGTTATAAAGTTTTGAGCGGTGAATACAAAGAATATGCTAGCATTTTCATTGAAGTGGAATGGTAATAGTTGGGTCCATCTTAAAATCGTTGACTCAAAAGGCAGATCCGACGGCTTCATGCAAATCAATCATGTGAGCTACATACATTTTGGCAAAGGACACTACACAGATCTTAGTTTATTTTAAGAACAGGGCAAGGTTTGCTTGGGATATGATATGCACCATGGCCTAAGTCCACAAGGCGAATGTCATTCACAATTACATCGCTCCCACCAACGTGCTCCTCAACTCTCCTCTAAAGAAACCAGGGTCCATCTTCATTGGAGTTTGTGAGTGGGGAATTGCGAGACGAGTGTCACACGTAGAGCCATCAAAATATGGATTTTGGATATACAGAGTTTGACAATCAACGCCGTAAATGACATTGAGTAGCTTTGGAGTTGTTTTAAAAGTTCGGCCTGCAAAATTCGGAAACGGCCTTGGATGTGATGCAACGGCTACACCAATACACCTAGCTTGCCTATTCATACTCCGTTGGGTGGATGGCCAAAGCGGTATGCGCAAAAGAATCTGACTCGGCATTCTACAAATCAAGCATTAACAATGTTGCTTTTCAAGTGAAGATTGACAAGTTATTGGAGTGAGATCCAATTAATCGGTGGTTAGTCTCCAACGTGGTTGACATGCTAATGGCAAAGGGATCTTGGTCGACTAAGCTAGTATGAAAAACCTGTCACAAAGGGTGTAGAGACAAGGCACAAGCCTTTGTTTGCAACCTAGTAACAATGTAGGTTTGATTTTAGAATTCTTCTAATGAAATGTAATTGGTTACTTCAATTGCAAAATGAAAATCCAAAAAAAAATAGCACTCTGGCTCATGGTTTGGCGAGTTAAAGTATATCTTTCATTACTACATATGTGTCACAAGTATCTCAAATTAGACAAATAGACTTTTTTTGAGAGTTTCAAGAGGCAAAATACTTCAAAAATTTTGGAAGACATTCATAACATAATTTGTTCCTACATTATAATTGAAAATTGTAGATCCAAAACTTAATTTGACTTTTTTTGGTAAAATAAGTTATTTTTTCAAGAAGCCCAAATAAGAAATTAATGTTGATTTTTGCTCCAAATTCTTATCCAACCTTCTTTAGTATACAAATATCTATCTTGAAACATAAAGTGTTTTCAAATAAATGTTTTCTTTCCATTATTTTCTACCAAACCTAGTTTTTGGTGCCTTGATTCAACATTTATACTACATAGTATATTCGATATAATTTCAGTCTCTATAGTATGCAATATACTCACCTCAGGAAAGGGTTGGGCCACCTATAGAGCAACATGTGTTATGACAACACAAAGTCCAAAAAATCAGCACCTTCTCCAAGATATTTCTTATTCACCCAACATTTTATTGGCCATGATTTCTTCACAGCTAATCAATGGACGGTTGGCATTCAACAACAATTTAACAAAGGGCTTCAAAACAAATATTCCCCGGAGTATATTTTTTTTGCCCAAAAGTGAGTAACCTTTGTGGACTTCTACCCAAAGCCATTCTACTTTGAAGTTCCTGACGCTTGCTTCTACTATGAAATATAGCAATTTTGGCTTAAGGTTTTGATAGTTAAAATTGATTTTTGAACCTTTTGCAATATGGACTAGCATCGTGATGTAATGGTGTCTTTTGTCTATCTCATGATCAATTAAAAGTTTAATATTTCATGGTCTTAGCGTTGTGAATATATGCATGCTAAGGATCCTACAATTCCACCTTAAAGTTGGCTTGACGCCCCTAGCCTAGCCGACCAGAGCACGCGTGCGGCCCCAAGCTTGCGCCCCCAGCCTTCTCTCGCACGCACCTAGCCTTGTACAGCGAAGCCGCTCCTAACCCCTACAACGCACGTGACCTGATGAAGACGTGGTCAGCCACTCCTGGTATGCTCCTGGTCTCTCTCCGTATGCGCGCGGCCCTCCTCGGTATGCGTCTAGCCTCCACAATATGCGCCCACTTCCTTCACAAGCCCTCCTTCTTTATGCAATCGCCCTTTGCCTGCACACGAGCAACCCTCTATTCTACGTGGCACCCATGAAATTGCCTTCATGGTAGTCGACTAGTCGGTAGATTAATTTACCATTGGTTTTGGTCAAACCAAGGTTGACCCTTATCGGACGGACAACAACCTCTATCAAACGAGCAGACGGGCGGATGGACATTACGGGACGGACAGAGGCCGGAACCACCATGACCATAATGAGTAGGCAACGCTCCCACTAATCTCATCACCACTTGGTGTTGATGTTGGTGTCGGTGTTGTTGAAGGCCCACGATTGCACCTCCTTCTTCACCATCCACCATCTTCTCCTGTTTGGAATCACTATCATCCATGGTACTTGGTTTGGAAGATTTGTCCACCAAAACCATTAATTCATCTCATTATTCCCACTAGGATTCATCTCCAAACCATGACCAACACTTGAGTTATCTACAACAAACACCACATCGCGACTCTGAATGATCTTCGTCTCACACATGAGGCGATATGCCTTGGTGCCCTAGCAATAGTCAAGAAACAAACAATTTGTGCCTTTTGCATCGAGTTAACCCCTCTTTGCATTCGATACCATCGCAAATGCAATCCATCCAAACACACACATGTGTGCAATGCATGGCTTGCGGCCGCTCCAAGCCTCTTGTGGTATGATGGTGACAAGCGCCCTTGTCGGGCACCGATTGCGGATGTACATTGCATTGGTCTCTACTTCCGACTAAAATGCAAGCTTGAGTCCTTGAGCACGGATCATGCTCCTTGCCATCTCCACAATGTTGCGGAGAGCTCGCTCGGCCTCTCGATTTTGCTCAGGCGTGTACAGTGTTGATAATTGCCTCTTGATGCCGTGATGCTTCAAGTAGCCTCCAAATGCCTTGGAGATGAACTCTCCACCATTGTCGGACCAAAACACCTTGATCTTGTGCTCCAATTGCTTCTCCACAAGCACCTTGAACTCCTTGAACCTCTTAAGGCACTACCCCTTCGTCTTCAACGTGTTCAACCAATCCTTCCTTGAAAAGTCACCAATGAAGGTCACAAAGTACCTACCAATGGACGTGGTCTTCATGGGGCCGCCACATCCAAATGTACAATCTCCAAATGCTTTGTGGCATGAGTTCCTCCATCCTTTGGAAATGGTGCCCTATGTTGCTTGTCTTCCACACATCCTTCACAAAATGGCATAGATGACTCATCTTTGCCAAGGGTCATGCCACTTATTATGCATTGAAGCAAATGCACAGTTCTCACGTTCAAATGACCGAGTCAATCATGCCAAAGCTCCATGGCGCCATTCTTGCTTGATGATTGTGCCAAATTAGCTGCATCCGCCTTATACACCTTGGTGAAGGCTACTTGGTACAAGTTGTTCTCACGAGGTGCAACCGCAAGTACATCTCCATTTGGTGTCTTCATTGAGCATCCGTCCACATTGAATTGCATCTTCATACCACTTGACACAAGGTTGTTCACCAAGAGCAAGTTTGCTTGCAACTTGGGCACATGAAGGACGTCCTTGATTGTCATCCTCTTTGAATGACCCCTCACTTCGACAACAATGGCACCGACTCCAATCGCATCCACAACACTATCATTATCCAAATGAATGTTGCGTGATGGAATTATCTCATGCGTATGAAATGTTGCTCAATGTGGTGTCATGTGTTTCGTGCTTATATTTGGAAGGACTGTAGACCTTTAAGTCAGCATTCCAAGGACACCAAGCACGCTCACATCTGACTCGCGACGATGAAGTTATAGCGGTTTTAGCATATATGGGTCTGCTGCCTTGAGTGGAGCACCTCCTCTCTCACTATTTTACTTCTATTTTAATGTTCATCGTGGATTTTCGACTTTATTATTCCTACCCTAGAAGTTTTATTTAAATTACTATTTTTTACTCCATATTCAATTTACTTTTATCTTATCGTATATAGTTAAAATCTTTTATTTAACCTCATCCAATAAATTCCATTAGGTTTAGAATTCATCCATCAAGGTTAGGGTTCATCCATTAGGATTAGGAATTATGTGTTGTGGTTAGGGGTTAGGATTTGGATGAATTAGTTAGGGTGAATTTAGGTTCAAAAGTGGCGTATCAAAGGTGACACTTTCCACGACCGTGGCCATGCAATCAATGTTGTTGATATCCTCCTTTAGCTCTTCCTGCACCACCTTATGAAAAACATCCTTAAGACCGTCTTTGTTGCAGAATATAGGAGCCCCATATAGGTCAAAGTCAAACACAATAAACATCACGAGTGTACCCTTCTTGAGTCCAAACTCTCATGGTTTCTTGATCTTCTTCAAGGCCGCCCAAGACTTAACTGGGGCATCATTTCTAGGAGTCATGCTGTTGTTTCACACAACTCAAGGCTGTCATCTGCCATTCTAACCTTCACTTTAAGTAAGAGTCTTACTTTATCAATGTCCTCAAGGTCTTCCATCATGTCCACCACCGCGACGAGGTTGCCTTCCAAATAGCTAATGCTACCGTCTCTTCCGTTTATTCCTATCTCGACAACGACGTGGTGCCTCCAAGTGATATCTTATTCCGTAAGGTTGAATGGAGCATTAAATGTTGCTTGCAATATGAATTCATCTAGCCACACCATCTCATCTTCCAAGATTGGGATCTGCACTAAAAGCCACTTGAGCCTAGATAGCCTGTGCAACAAAACAACCACTCACTTTTCTTAAAATTGCATGCCATACATTTCGTCGGCTGGCAACCGGCAATCCATGTAGTCTCAATCTACGCACGAGGCATTCAATTTCTAATCAGGTTGTCATCATGCAAAAACATGTCTAGCTATTTCACTCGTTAAACAATTCTTTCGGAACTTAAGTTGTTAGCTAAAAGCAGACAAGTGCATATGACATAAATCATTGGTTGGTAGTCTAGAATTTTGTGCACGTCTTGTATCATTGGCTGGCAGCTGACGGAAATCAAATCCAATACTCATACATCATATCCTCTACGTATGAAATTGATAAAAAGAGTAAACAAAAAACGCAAAACAAAATGGTTTAAGATTATTGGCTTTTATTGTTATCAAACATGAGTATCAACGACTGGCAGTCATCAAAAGTATAGAATTCCTCTATCGTTGGTTGGCAACCAACGATTGTACACAGGCTACAAATCATCGGTTGGGAGCGGACTATGTACATGTCCCGCATCACACAATCACTTTTAAAGAACACCACATAGACTATTCTTCAATCACTGAATTCTTGACTACATCATCAGAAAAGACCATAGGTCGGTTGACAGCCGACGATGAACAAGTTACATACCTCGCTGAAGATGCCATTCCATCAACTAATGAGAATTTTAGCGTCGGTGGCTTCTACAGCAGCACAGATGGTATCACAGATGTTATCCCCTAACGTGAAAATCTACAGCAGCACAAATGCTATCACAGATGCTATCTCCTATACAAAAATCTATAGCAGCACAGATGCTGTCATAGATGCTATTCCCTAACGTGAAAATCTACAGCAGCACATATGTTATCACAGATGTTATCCCCTAACATGAGGTTTTCGCGTCATTGGTGGCTTTTACAGCAGCACAGATGCTATCCCCAAACGTCTTTTGGTTGGTGACTATCGGCTCCCCGTCGAACAACATCACAACACAACTAATGAGAGAAATAACTAACCCTAATGGTGTTAAACTAAACGAAAACTCAAGAAAGCAGAATGAAAATGACCATAATTATTGGGTACACAAGGCTACTACACAAGGAGCAAACAGACTGTTGAAATTGTTTAACCCCTAAAATTCTTTGTGATTTTCTTGTCAAAAACACTTCAAAACTGCATATTCTAGTAAAAGAGAAGGTAAGAGTAAAAAAAATCTTCCATTACTATTTTAAACCTTAAGATATTAATTTAGAGTATTACAAAAACAAGTGGTAATTTTCTCAAATTTTTTCACCATATGAATTAGAAGATTATAGTATTTGAAGTGAAAAACATAGTCATTTTGGGACCATTCAAAACAGGATCAGCACACTTTGTTTCCTCATGAAAAAATATCTCTTGCATCTTTTCTTTTGAGGAGATTTTACCAAATAAAAATAGACCATATAAGCTATATTTTCCCCAAATTTCAAATGAAATAATAGTGTGTAGCATTCTCAAATTAGTATTGCAAGTAGAAGGGGTTTAAAACTTGCTTATTTGCATTTTATTTTTTTGTAAATTGTGGATCTTGAAAATTCAAAATCCAAACGATGAAATCAAAGTTTCATACTCCTTTTCAAAATAGAAAAAATTAAAAGTACAAAAAAACAAAATCTCTATCTTTTATATGGCAAAGAAGAATTTTTTTTGGCACCTTGCCCGAAAAGGTGTGAGAACTTTGATTCTCTTTTTAAAAAAGACATCAATTCCAAAAGTAGTTTTTTTTTCAAAATCACCAAACAGTATAATATTATCTTCTTGTAAAAAAAAAAATCATAAATAATGGAGTGTTTTTGCTATGTTGCCCGAGGTGCCCGACGAGTAGGAATTTTTACTTTGGGCATCATATTTTTTTTTTCCAATGTCCAAATGATGAATAAATTAGATCCCCATGAAGCTCTAACATTACCACACCTTCAAAAAAAGTTTCAATAAAATATATCTAAAATTGACATCATAGGAACCTGCCCAAATTCTCAAAAAACCCGTTTTGGGACAATTGTCTTTTAGGGGTTAATCTTAAATGCTCGGTTATCACATGGCCACAACAAACTTGATGGAATTCAATCATGTTCAAGGTGACAATCCCAATCAAAGATGCCATATTGAATGGACTTTCCTAGTTCACCCTTGAAATTGGCTTTCCTTGAAATTGGCTTTCAATAATCCATGTTCATTTGTGCAAACATATAATATGAAGAAGTAATTAGATTGAAATGACATGGGCGCATCAAATGACACCTACTATTATATTGACATACATGCACCCCTAAATTCTAAATACAGAAACAGACACCAAAGGATTGAAGTGACTTACTAATGCTAAAAGATGTGCCAGGTAATCGTAAGGTCTTTAGTTCTAGACCAACAATGTCACATCGATTTACATTAACTTTCAAAACAGCTTGTCACTTCGATTGATTTCAATCCTCTAAGAATTGGTGGGCTAAAGTCAGTCCTTGGGTGCGGGTCCATGTTCAAAATTCTGGTGAGCGATTTCGAATTTGACGACGGTGAAGATATAACCTCCACCTCTGGGAATCCTCCGTCATGGTTATAGTATTATTGAATTGTGGAAAAGGTTGTCTCGCACCCATGATATCTTGAGCGTAAATACTAACTCACGAGGTACCAGCTTCAGCTTAACACAGGAGGAGTCAGTTCCCGCTGGGCCAGGGGTCAGTTCGTCCTGGGCCGGCAGCACAGTTTTTGACGAACATGCCAGCTGACGCGCCAACTCAACTACTTGCACCAAAAGAACTCGGAATCTTTGGGCAACTCCTGCCAGGGGTAATTGCCACGTTCATCTCTTCCAGGCCCAACCAGGAGTTAGTTTGCCCTCGGCCAACTATTCGACAGACTCGATCCAAGAGAAAAATGAGTCTGCTGGGGACGTCCCTCACATCTATCAACGAAACCGCGACATTTTCAGGTACAATCCACGAAGATCAGGAGCCCAGCCAAGTACCCAACATCTAGTCACGTAGCAAACCGTAAATATCCACGCATGAGGAAACAAAAGTTTGACCTCGTAAAAATTCAGTGGTCGAACAGACGTACACACCGGGTACAAGGTCCGACAGCCGTCGATTCTCATCATAGCTATAGCTCAGTCATCTTCGGTCAATAATTATACTGCAACGGGGCTGACAAAAAAAAAAAACCCACTCCTACCTCTCAAGTCATTCAGGAGCCAACAGAGGCTGCAGGCGAAAACTGCAGCCCCAAAGATCCTATTCTACCTGTGTTGTCCAGATTAGAGGGTCGAACACCTTCCAGATCTACAAATTCCGCCTCCTCGCAGCTCCAGCCGCTACGGCTCCAACACTGTACACTAATCCTCCCTCAGCTCCAGCTCGATCGGCGTGAAGTGTCCATCAATTTGTCCCTCGCTCCCAGGAAACTTCCCGAGATCTGGTGCAGGAAAACTATCCACACAAAGTAGACTGGAGCGGCACGCACTCCACGCCACAGAATCTACACCGTCCGATCTCACACACCGTTCTGCTATCAATCGCTGCCATCGCCGCCTACATTGCGCACACGAACTCGCCGCTACTGTCCACGTCGGGGTCCACGTCTGCATCGTCGTTCATGTCCATGTCATCGATCGGGTCACCGAAGTAGTGGCCCGTCCCAGCGCCCGGCACGCGTGCCTCGCTGATGATGCGCATGATTTCCTCAATGCTCTGCGGCGGGTGGCTCGGGTCCTCAAAGTCGTAGCTCCGGTCCGCCAGGTCCACCAGATCTGCCGGAAGGTTCTTCAGAAACCACTCATGGTTCTTGATCTCCAGGATATTGATCCTCTGCGCACTCACACAAAGCGTTAGCTCGGGCCACTGCCCCGGAGACGACTGGGTCACACCAAAAAAATGCGGAGCTGTACCTTCGCCGGGTTGGCCACGAAGATCCGCGACAGCAGATGCCTGCACTCCACAGAGATGTGCACATAGTCGGGGATTGAGTACTGCACGCTCAGGATGCGCTGCAACCACGCCAATGACGGTGTCAGTAATCTGATTGAGCGCCACAAAATAACTACGCATGGCCACCGAATAACAGTCGTGACATCTACTTACCCCGATGGTCTTCCTAAAGTTCCTGGGGTCCTCGGGATCCTCGAAGGGATACGCTCCCACCAACATCACGTACAGAGTCACTCCACACGACCAAACATCCGCGATCTGCATTCCGGAACGGTTCATACGCATCAGTCAACTAGTCCCTCACTCGCCTCGGAGAAGCACTTACGTAATCGTTTGCTCTAGCAGCAGATCTCACCTTGCCATCGTACTCTTTTTTCGACAGCACCTCAGGGGCAATGTACGCAGGCGTTCCCACTGTTGACTTCGGCTGTGAGTGCAAGAGAGATGACTGCAATCATGTGGGAAAAAACCACAGGCGTCAGTTCCAACGCCAAATCAAATCAAACAGCAAAGCGGAGTAGATGGCCCAGGGACACGCTAACACCTTAGAGTAACCGAAGTCGCAAATCTTCAGCCTGGGTGCGGGACTTCCATCAAGCAAAGTGTTCTCAAGCTTCAGATCCCGATGGCAGATTTGCTGCAAAGCAACGATCCAGTCAGTAAACATCACAAACAACAAGACAAGATTGTGACTCAAGTCAATAAAAGGATGCTCGGAAAGAGAGAAAAACATACAAACTGTCACAACATGAAAGACCGGCCCAAAATTCAATGACATACCATGGAGTGGCAGTAACTGACTCCCGAAATCAGCTGCTGGAAGAAGAACCTCGCCTGCACATCACCAAACTCCTCACAATCACAAAACACCTCCTAATATTCACCTCTATCAAACCGACACATTAACAACAAAATATTCTCACCAACCGAAACTGAACACACACCTCATCCTCGCTGAATCGCCCCGCGTTGCAAATCCGTTCAAACAGCTCCCCACCCGCGGCATACTCCATCACAATCGCCAAGTGTGTCGGCGTCAACATCACCTGCCAAACCAAACCTTCAGCACTGAACCAAGCTCAAAATATCGCCCACAACAGAACCCAAAACAGCAGCCACTGAACCCTCCAATCCACCCTAAAGATCAGCTAGGTGTCCCACACGCACCTCCTTGAACCGCACGATATTGGGGTGGCGCAGCGAGCGGTGGTTGATTATCTCCCGCTGCACATTCTCGTCGATCTGCAAACACACACAGACGCCCCTCCCCGTGAGTAACAAAGTCCAGCCCCAGACAACCCCCACGAATATATCAGCAACAGCAGCACCAGCGCACCTTCTCCCCGCGCTCGATGTACTTCACAGCGACGAGCTCGCGCGTGAGCTTGTCGCGCATGAGGCGTGCGACCCCAAAATTGCCCGAGCCAATGTCCTTGACGAGCTCGTAGCGGTCGTGTTCATGCATACTGGGGATGTCCAGATGATCCATTGCGCCCCCAAGCAACCCAACTCCGCCCTCGAACACCTCCGAATTCTGAGAGCGAAAGATAATCTTCAACTGCGCGACTTCCTTTTGTTACTTGAGCACAGCCATGGCCCCCCTTTCCCACCCACTTGCGACGGCGGCTGCTTTGGCCCTCGTTAACGTTCCCCTCTAGTTCCCGCGGCTATGGGGCGTACTCGCGCGGGAATTCGGGGGATTTTCCAAGTTGGCGTCCCCTCTCACTTCCGAGCGTTCTCATCAAGGGCATCGCGCGACGCGCGCCTGTTGCGGCCGGACGAGTGGGGCCTGGCGGGATGTGGGTGTTACGCGTGGCGAGCTACGCGGGTTTGGAGCGGGTGGGAGCTGGGGTGCACGTGACAGAGATTGATTGGTGAGTTGATGACGTATTGTGGGGTACAGTCACAACTCTACACATGTTACAGGTCGGGAGCTGGAAAATCGTAACACATGAAATGGCAAGAAGAAATAGCTGTACTGCACAAGAGGAGCTTTCTTAGAAAATCAGCTACCAAATCTGCATGAACTCTCACAAATTAGCAAGAACACATCCACAAGCACATATAGTTGCAACAAACATAAAGCACAAAGTTTTCAATGAAAATATGAACTAGAAAAACACACAATAAATTTAAATGTGCAACAAGCATGTACGATTCTTTATGCTCAAACTGATTTTTGTATCTACTATGGAAAACAAAGCTAAAGATTACTAAACATCTTTACAACTCAATGAATCAACCCATAAGCACTCACAAACACTATCACCGTGCGTAGCCAACTTTTGCTTGGTAGACATCAAGAGCTTTTTGAGGCATTGGGTGTATCAACATCCTAACAACAAGAAGCTCCATATTGTATCAAATTTCTTGGATCTTCTTCCACAAGTCACTTTAATTAGTGGGTTTTTTCTTAGACCTTCTCATATAACGATCTACTTCATTCCAAAGATGTTCAATGGGATTGAGAACACGTGGTTGTGGAGGGTGTCCAATAAGCTGAAATTTTTTAGCACACAACCACAACATAACAAATAGTATGTCTTGGATCATTGTCATGTTGAAAGTAACCTCATCATCTTCTGAACCTTGCATCTCTGTAATGCCCATAAGTTCCATCTCTAAAATGTTGTAATATACAAATTTATCCATCTTCCCTTTAATTCCTTCCCAACTCATACAATCCCACCATGTTTCATTGTAGATTGCACATCCTCATCCAAAAGACATTGTCCTCTCTTTCTCTGACAATACTGACGTCCATCCAAGTCAAAAATATTGAATTTGGACTCATCAGAAAAAATGACATGAGTCCAAAATTCCCAAACTGTAGGCTTGCACTTCTTTGCCTATTGCAAACAACATGCTCAATGTTTCTTTTTCAAAGGTAGCTTCTTGGTCTTCACACATGTTCTCAACCCTTGCCTCCACAGACTCCTTTTAATCGTATTATCACTCAACTGCAAGCCTCGAGATTGTAACACTCTTCCTACAGCTGCTGTTGTAATAGTATTTGGATCATTTAATCTCCTCACAATGTCACGGTCACCATGTTCATTAAGAATTCAAGGTCTACCGAGTGAAGTTTTGTCTATGAGGCTCACTCTCTCACAAAACCTTCGCACAATGTCAAAAAAAGTGTTGTGAGAAATGCCCAAAACTGCTCAAATCTCGCCCTATGAGTTGTCTCGCTCATACATCTCAAGAATTGTCCTACGTTGAATCTCACACCTTCTAGGAGCTATAGCAAATCACCAAAGGCCTCTCCAAATCTTACCAAAAAAACCCAAAACAAGAAGCTTTTATAAGTGTACTTGTAATGAGAAGATAGTGGTGTGTTCAACTTATGTGCATATTAAGTTGTACACATCCCTCCATGATTTTTGCATGGATAATTCCTACAAATGGCAAAATTTGAGGGAGTCAATGTTAACTAGGTGCCATGTGGTGTACTAATTAAAGTCGACCCAAAACATCTCTTACTAACCTATCAACTTAGCTACAATCAACACGTGTTGGAGCGATGGTTCATTGTCCAGAGACTTTTGGTCACCACTATATAGGGTCTAAACTCTATATATGTTATAGGTCGTGAACAGAAAAAATATAACATTTATAGAGTTATAACATATAACACTGAAAGAGTTAAATACTAGTGATTAATACCTTTGTAGAAATAACACTTCTAAGACTTCAACTTGAAATATACAAGGTTTATAAATATAAATGATATTAGTACAAAAAATAAGCAACATAGTTCAACTAAGCTAGATTTAAGAAATAATTTGACAAGATTCTTTGACTAAGTCAATTAAATGAAGGAATCTGAAGTAGTTTGATGTAAATCTTTCAAATACACAGATAAAACTTCCTTTTGAAGTGCTTGAATGTTCCTGATGTGTGATAGAACATCATTTGGTCTTTCGTCCAAGACTTTTTCAAAGTCTCAAATGCATTGTTAGTAGTTCCAAATCCCACAACCTCTTCTACTACATCAATCAAAACCTTATGTGCATCAATATCTTGATATTCACAAGGAAGCATGTCCAAAATCGCGTGCCAAAATAAGTTCAAGTGTGTGGTGGATAAAGAACTTTGAATGGTTGATGTCGTGGCTGGTGGCTGGTGTCTCAAATTTGGTGCAGTGAAGCAAAATCGAGACCTATAATTGTGGACTGTAGTCGTGGACTCCCTGTTAAAACCTAGGCAGTGCAACCTAGGTGTAGTGGTTTGAATCACGGTACAATGATAAGGTAGTTATGAGTTCAAGTTTGCATGCCAGCGTAGTGCGTACCACCATAGTCCATCCAATTTTGGTGGGGGTCATAAGATCTCATTGTAAGGGTATCTAAGAAGCTCTTTGAGAGGATGACATGTCGATTGTCTCTTAGGCACTTAGTGTAGGGACTAAAGTTGTCCTTTTTCTGTTGTTGAAAATCCAACATCCAAAATGAAGTCCCGCTCAAGCTCGATTGTTTGTGAAAATTCAAAACCTGAACTAGGTGCCCAGTGCCCAACCTTTCTTTGTAGTCCTGCTATGTGATTCCAAATTTTAATGCATATTTTTATACAATGTAATCATCAATTCTTACTCGGTACATGTCCCCCCAAATTGCAACCGATTTTGCTCATGCACTCCTCCACTCCGAATCTCTTTGACCGCCTCCCAAACTAATCAGATCTTTTGCCCTAAACCTTTCTCGCCCCCTACCCCAAAGTGCAGAGACTCTTTGTTTCAAAGTGCACAATTGGAAGATTTTATTAATAATGAATAATTTGTAAGTTATGCCCAAAAAATATGGTTTAATACACAAAGAAGTATAAACAATTGTAGCTCACATGTATCATTATTTTTCTTTTTCCAACTTTAACACTCATAGAAGTGAAATTAACAAAGAAAGGAGAAAAGTATGTTATAACACTTAATACATAACACTTACTATTGTTAATTTGGTTGGGAGAAATTTTTTCATATCATATAAGAGATTATGATATTCATAGAAGTAACATAAAGAAATTACATATGTAAGACTTCAAAAAATAATGATTAACGTTGATAGAAATAAAATTTGAAAATTCAAAAGATATAAATAATAATTCAACTAATCTAAATGGAAGAAAAAATCTATTGTGGAGTAGTTTGACAAGATTCTTTCAACGAAGCTTATTGAAAGAAGGAATCTCTACTAGTTTGATGGAAATCTTCCAATCGCAAGGATAATCCTTCCTCTTGAAGTGCATAAATTCTCTTGATGTGTCATAAAACATCATTAGGTCTTTGCTCCAAGAATTTCATCAAAGTCTCAAGTGTATACTCAACTACTATGGATCCCACAACTTCTTCTACCACATTAACCATTACCTCATCCATATCAATTTCTTGATGTTCAGAGGGAAGCATGTCTAGAATATCCTCATCAGTAGGTTCATAAGGATTATTTAGATCAAAATCAAGCTCATAATTGATATATTCATGAGCACCCATGGCATCGCGGTCCTGAGTGTAAGATGATAACAATGTAAGTTGATGAAACGAAGGAATAACTTCATATACCTCTTTCACACGTCTAGCTTCTTCATTGTCCTTCTCAACAAGAACTAAAAGTCTGCTTTTATGGTTCCAACAATTTGCAATTGTTGATCCGGGTATTCCAATATGCCATGCGTTCTCAACCATGATCATCGATTGCAAGTACCTTGTCTGCTATAAAACAATCTGTTTGATATTGAATTATTAACTTTTGGTATTAGGCATCACATGATGCAATGATGCCTACATTCAAAGGCTAAAAGCGGCAAGTGGTGTTTGGAGGTTAGAATAATAATTGTGTCACCTTCAACCGTGAACCTACATTTTGTACTTGATGTCTAGAAAAGTTATCAAGTGGGAATATTACCTTTTTTCTATGTCAACACATCCTCCTTTCAAAATCCAATATGAACTCCTCAAAATCTCTGTAGTCATCCATGTCTTTTTATTAGTAGCCCACTCAATTTCCAAGTTCTTTGGGTTTTGATTGTGCCTTGAATTGAAACCTGAGGCTTCAGATACTAATTAATGATCACTAAAAGAAAGCAAATGGTTCATGTAGCATTTGTAGTGAGCGCCACTATAATTTGCTCCTTTATTTTTTTCTTCCTAGATAGTCTTTTTGTAGCTAAAGTAAAATTTGATTCTCACCTATAAAATAAATTAGTTTTGTTCATGTTAAAAACATCATTGCTATTGTACTGAGATACAATAGCTTTGATGTCCTCCATCATCTTCAATGCCCGATGCCCAATTCAATAACCAACCTACAATCCTAACTTCCAAATCTCGTTTCTAGATGTCCTATGTTCTCCTTGTAAATTCTCCAGCAGAATCCTGATTTTTGATTCTTGAATGTCAATGCTTAATGCCCTACTCTGTTGTAAACTCCATAAACATGTGTGAACAGTCGTCAACAATGCAAAGTCGTGAACAACAGTCGTGATAGGTCCCCTCAAACCCTAGTTTGTTCCAAATCCACTTCGATCCTCGAATTGCACTCCCTCCACCAAACGTTCTTGTCCCACAAAACTATACCCGCCCTCTCCACAAAGTGCATCCACCATGTCCTCTAACTGCTCAGATTCTTTGCCTCCAAGATTATCCAAATAATGAAGATTCTATGAATTTAGGCCAAAATGTATGGTTTGATTTAAGCAGAATTACTAGAAATCATAGCTCTCATGTATTATTATGTTGTTTTTCTTAACTTTAACACTTTTAGAAGTGATTTCACAATGGGGGGAGCGAAGCATATTATAATACTTAACATATAAGACATACTCGTATTCATTTTTAGAGAGCAAAATTTTCATAACATATATGAGATTAAAACACTCATAGAGGTATCATACATAGTGTTTTGGTTGTACAGTAGTGGGTCGGTTTTTTTATTGGGGATAATATGTTCTTTGTTGCTTCTAGGGTAGGGAAAGGAACAACTACAGTTTCGTGATAGTTTCACACCAAAAACACTTCAAAGTTGTTGATTCTAGTGCAATGAGTTTAGAAAGAATAAAAAAAAATTATTTCCAATTTTGACTGTAGGACTAAATTAAGACCTATTAGGTAACATACTATAAAGCAAAGAAATAGGATTTACAAGTCTCAAGTAGTAGTTTTGTTTTTGACCACTGGTCGACCACCAAGTCATGGATTTAATCAGTTGGATGAATGTTGATTCTAGTCAGCTATCATCCAATAGATAGATGGATGAAGCTAGGGTTTTAAGGGGGCATGTAGGAAGAGCTTCAGAGAGCTCTCTTTTTCTCTCTCTCTCTCTCTCTCTCTCTCTCTCTCTCTTATGTTTATAAAGGTTCGAGATGTAGCATGTGTGAGTTCAGGAGGAGTTAAAAGGAGATCTTTAGTTTTGGAAGACATTGCATTGTATCCAATATGAACTAGCCAATAAAATCCGACGTGATTTGAGGTTTCTTGAGTCTCTTCAGTGGATGAAGGTTTTGTTTGAGGATCGCTAGGTGTTGATTTAGCAAAAGAGTAAAGGAGTAATCCCCCTTTATCATTGGCAACCATGCACATGTTCGATTTATGTGAATCTTGCTATACATGAAGCAACTAGGAATTCACACGTTTGTGAAACCAGGGTTTTGGAAGCTCCTTAGATGAGGCTTCAACAACGACTTGGAGTAAACTCGACTAAGGTTGTGATGAATTGTTCCTAATGGATTTTGGAGATTTCGTGCTAGTAAGTTCCTAGCCTTATTTTTCAGGTAAGTTCCTAGTCTTATTTATTTGAACCATAATATCAAAATTAAAAAGGACAAAGAATTTAAAACTTAAACATGTATTCCAAAATAGAGAAACAACAAAACCAAAAAATAAGGTATTAATATTAAGAAAACAAAAGCAAAGGTGTTAGGGTGAATGCTAGTCAACAAGTAACTTTAAGCTATAGTAAGCTAATCTAAATCACTAGGTGACATCTAAACTAGTGTGAGGTGCAACTCACTCAATAGGACGACTAAGAAAGCAGGTGGCAAAAAAAGGACTGCAGGACCATGACATGATATCGACAACTGGGAATGGACGAGAGGTGAGACGGAGGACAAGAGGATCCTCGATCATTATGTGGCCATCCAAGAGATGACCGGATATAGAAGGAGCTGGCAAGACAACCCAACCAAGTCAATACTAGAAGACATGCACTTTGAATGGATGGTGATCAAAGGGGCAGAGGTCCACGAGGTTTAGGGAATAAAATCCAACAAAAGAAACAAATGCATTTCGCGAAAAGAGCACAGAGAAAACTAAAAGGAAAACATTCTAGGCGGAATTAGCTTAGCTCAATGGAAAGAGTAGCCCAAGGATCAAACACTTTGAATGTAAATCATATAAAGGTATTTGCGGCGGATTTCTCCAGAACCTATCATGGAGGTACATCACCCGGAAAGGGACCACCATGTGGCCTACCTGAGTTGTAGTGGAGTCAGTGGCAAGAAGTCGAAGACGGCGGACGATCACTAGTGATAGCAAAGGGAGATCTTGCCATGGAAGAAAGAGAACTGGTTTTCCAATCGGACTCGGTTGACAATGTCGAAAGCATAAGGGTGTATTTTATGTGGGTCTTTAATTTGCCACCAATCCCAAAAGGCAACCGTACATTGGTTAAGCAACATGTGAGTATAGACACCATGAGGAGGAAGCTTGAAGAAGACAAGGCAATCAAGTACGGGCTGTCACGGGACGTGGCGTCGAGGGTCTCTCCGTATCGTAGATTTTAGCGTAGATTAGTTTGTTACTAATCTACGTGTGTTTAGGGACGAACGGCGGCGCACCGTTTTCATCCGTGGATGATTTTCATCCACTCAGGGTTGTTTGCGTGTGCGTATAGCGCCGCACACGTCCTTGACTTGACGTCTTTGTCAAGTCAAGCTTTGGGAGTGTGTTTAGAGAGTGATTAGTGAGTCCTTGCTTGTTAGTGATGGTTTGTCATTAGTAAAGACTCTACATTCTCTAGTTCCACTCGCACTCGTTGATTCTTCCTTCGTGGAGTGCGAGACGCTTGACTACTTGTGATTCATACATCTTTCACTTGACAAAGACCCTCCCACGTTTCTTGCTATAGTTCTCAAATTTGACATTGAGTGATTTGAAAAAAATTGTGGGTACTTTGAATTTATGAATAGAGCGCGTGGAGACGGAGCCAACGCCACCGACCGCGCCCAAATCGGACGATTTTTGGAGAAGTTGTGGAGATTGGAAGTTGTGGAGCAAGAAGTTCTGGAGTTTCTGGAGTTTCAGCAGTTTCATCCAATTTGCGATTTCTCATCCATTGTCGACGCTTCATCCGCTGCGCACGACTTCATCCATCCGGAGCAGTTTTCATCCGGGTACGCATATGCACAAGGGTCGCAATTCCGTTAGGGACCCTAAACCGTGCCGAAGTTCCCAATTCCGTTAGTTTGAGTGCTGAAATTTCAGGGAGTCTCTGGAATGAACACTTAAAATTTCAACTTTTGGAGTTTTACATATTTTTTGATTCTAATTGCGGATTTGAGTTCGCAAGGAAATTCTAAGACTAATGTTGTAAAGAAATTTTAGTTTACAAAAAAAAAAATATTTGGGGAGTTTTTGGGACGTCCAAAAACAATCACATGTTATGTGATCTTTTAAAAAAAAAAAAAAAGATAGTGCTAAACTTTGGGAGTAGATTTCAAAGGCATTGTCACTCGGATGTAAGTGACATTTATGCTTATAGTTAGGGTTTCCGCCATTTGACCTAATTTTAGCATTAGTTTGGCGTTTGTCGTGATTATCTACCAATGTATGTGATTTCATTGGATGGATAGTGTTTTTAAACACCACGGTCAATCTCCACTACTCCCTTAGTTTTAGACGTTAGGAGGGAACACTTTCAGTGTTTCTCTTTGATTTGCAGGTTTTGCGACTTTGAGGCATCCACTGCAGGCGTGTGCCAGTGGCGCTGTCTCTTTCATTTTCCTGCTTTTATGTTGTTGGGGGAGAGGATCCGGTTTTGATTTCTGGATTCTTGTGCGGTACCTCCCCCATGTTGCGGGCTTGTTGCCGGTGTTTTCCGGTGGCCCCATTTCTTGTTGTTCCAGTTTGTGATAGGGTACCGTAGGGGTGAAGTCGGATTTATGGCCGGCAAGACCTTTCTATGTCGGGGGATGTGGTTGGACCTGTGGTAGCCGGAGGTGATGACCGGTGATCCACACAGCTTGGTGATTTTGCAGGTGCAGGTTGCCCGTTCGTACCCTTACCCTTTAGATAGTACCCGTAGATAGATCCCGAGGTGGTTTTTGTTTATGGTGAGTACCCGGAGTCGGTATTACCGCTCTCCCTCACCAAACCAGTCGGAGAGTGCTTCCACCACAGACTTTGGGCCAGGGTCGGATACCGACGAGGCTTTTGAGCCTGTTTCGGCGTTGGATACCGACCGTAGGCTTCGAGTCTGGAGTGTGGGCATGTTTGACGACATGGAGGACGATCACCGTCATGTCGTACGAGACAGGTTCTCGGGACGGGCTAGGGGCATCTCCCTACCCGATTGGCGTCTCCGATTCCAAACTTGGATGAAGGAGAAGCGCCAGCGGACGCCGTCGTTCAACGATTGGTACGCGTTCGAGCTTTTGCCCTAGCATTTGGAGTTGGAGGCACTTCAGACATATGGGAGGTGGACCACGCAGCACAAGGCAGAATTGCGCCCGGTTGAGGAGTATTGGCGCCAGCGTGTGGAGTTGGTCACTGCACTCAAGGAGAGTGCGGTTGCCCAACTCTCGACTTCCACCGAGGAGCCCATGGAAGAGGAGAGTTTCCTCGGTGAGGAGTCCAAGGGCAAGGGTGTTGCCATTGTGGGCGAACGAGCTGGCATGAGGGCCATGTCTCGTTTGGCCGTAGCCACACGTGCAGCATTGGTGGCGGTTGGCAACCCGCCAGCCTTCGATCCTTTGGCGCAGTTCATGGCGCATCTGGAGGTGGAGTACGGGGGGTTGCGGCGCGATCAGATGCACCGCATCCAGGACTTCCGCCGTGAGAAGGAAGACACGCCACCCACCATGTACACACGGTTGGCACTGTTGGCGGCGGAGGCTGGTGATGTCTTTACGGAGCGCCAACTTGTGAAGATTTTTATCTCCAAGCTCGACAAGCGGATGGTAGAGTTGATCAGTCCGCATTTGCTCTTCCGGTACCACGGCAACGCGACCTTGGCTCAGGCGTTCGCCGAGGTGGAAGCGCTTGACCGGGCGTTGGGTGTGAGGGAGGCCACAGACTTGGTCACTTCGCTCACGGATGCTCCGAAGCCCAAGAAGCTTGCTACGGCGACTGGTAGCTTGGCAGAAGCACAACCTGAAAAGGTTGTGCATTGTTGGGCTTGTGGAGAGGCCGGTCACACCAAGGGGGACCCCAATTGTCCGAAGAAGAAGGAGGCAGTGGCGAGGAAGGCCAAGCCCAAGACCGAGGCGGCCAAGCTTACGGAGAAGACTGGGAGCAAGGGGAAGAAGCCTGTGACATGCTCTCACTGTGGCAAGCCTGGCCACAGTGATGAGAACTGCTTTTCTCTTCACCCAGAGAAGCGCCCAGGATCTTCGGCTGTTGGATCGGATGCCGTGAAGTCACTTCAATCCGAATTGGCGGAGTTGAAGAAGCAGATGAGCGCGATGGCTTCTTTGGGGCAAGTGGTAGAAACACGGCCTGTGGTGACGGGTCAGGGCTCATCTTCAGCCTTAGATCGCTACTTGTATGGCGCTTCGGGGGAGGTGGTGGCAGCGGTTGCCACTCGTGCTCAGACCATTACACAGGCGGTGGCACCCTCTTCCACTCTGCCGGGTAGTAGCGGTCGTTCACGCCATGCGGGTTTGCCGGACCACATTGGTCAGTCCCGACTACCTCTGTCGTTCAGCATCGCGGATGCGACTACTTCTACTGCCGCTCCCACTTCGATTCCGGTCCCACCGGTTTCTTCCAGTCCTGGAGATGCTGTACATACCTTGGCGTATAAGGTGTTGCAATTGCCGGTGTTTGCTGGTGTGGACTTTCTCACACCGGATTTTCAACCATCCGGTATATTCCATTTGGCGGGTAGTATGTTGGAAGGCAAGGTGCCCATTCCGTCGTTGGAGGTGTCACAGGCAGTGACCGCTCCACCCATTGAGGAGGATTTGGTGGCAATGCGGGCCAAGTTGGCCGCGGAGGCTATTTCCGCGTTTGAGGCCAATGCCACTTCCACACCTATGGAGCAGTCGTCCAGGGATCGGGCCTTGATCTCTGGAGTGGATTATTTGTCTGACGTTGCAGCCCGGTCGGCACGGGAGCGACGCAGTGTGCGTCCAGGGGTGGTACGTTTGGTGAATGACGATGGAGTCATGGTGGTAGGCCGTACGGATGGCAACTCCACTCGAGCTACCTCCCTACGTGTTATGTTGGACTCTGGGGCTCAGCCAGTGATGATTGGCAAGCAGCTAGCCCATGATTTGGGTCTAGGTGCTTTGGACCTCGAGCCTTGTCCATTCACGATTGTTACATCGGTTGGGGGCACGGAGAAGGCCATGGGCTACACCCGACATCCGTTGCAGTTGATGTTTGGCGTGGGATCTGGTCCATTATTCTCCCATGTCTCCCTTCAGTGCGTTGTTACTGGCGCCACCAACTACGATATTTTGGTGGGCCAACAGGCACTATATCCACTTGGATTTGGGGTGGATAACTGGACGGAGGAGGCCTGGATTAGGCCAGGGTGGTCTGCCGGTGATGGCAGGAAGGAGCTCATCCCCGTAGTCTTCGCAGCTAGCGCGGTGACTTCGACGACAGATGCTATGTTTGGGTGTAGTGCTCTGGCATCAGACTTGCCGTGTGCTTCTTCACTTTTGGAGGAGACATATGCATTTATGTCTGTGGTGGAGGATTCACGCGAGCATCCACCATTGGCGATCCCTGCCCGTCATTGCAAGGATCCGCTTCCGCCGTGGGGGACACCGTTGGAGCTCACTTGTCGTAGTGGAGAGATCGTGCATGCTCTTGATGCTCCACTGCCTTCAGTGGACTCTTCCACTCCGTTGTTGGCTCGTACTATTCAGTGGTGACCACCGGATGAGGGTATTATCCTTGTGGAGTTATTTGCCGGTATCGGTACGGGGCTCGCGGTTGTGTTGGAGGCCGGGCTCAAGGTACGACGGTATATCCACGTGGATAGTGGCTTTGCAGCCAACCGTGCCGCTCACCATCACATTCAGCGTCTTCTGGCGTTGTATCCAGAGCAGTTACCATCTTCTGCGATTCGAGGGTGTTTTGGCAAGTTGCCACGTGATGTGACGTTGATCAGTGAGGATGATCTTCGCCGGTTAGGTCACGTGGACTTGGTGATTGCCGGATGGCCTTGCCAAGGCCATTCACGGGCGGGAAGTGGACGTGGCTTGGATGATCCACGGTCGGGTCTCTTTGCGGATTTGCTCAGGCTCGTCCAGTGGTGGATTACCCACCAATCGACACCACCGGGGTACATTTTTGAGAATGTACCCCCATTGGGGGATACACGGACGAAAGTGCGTGAGGATGGGGCGTACATCCATCACCTTCTTGGTCCCCCTACGTTTGTTGATGCCGCAGCGTTGGGATCTTACGCCCATCGGCCACGTTGGATTTGGACCAACATGGCATCATCCACAACGTTCACTTCTGCACTTGCTCAAGTGCAACGGCCCGTGCGCCGTGAGGTCGATGACATTTTAGACGACCACCGTGTTTCCACGGAGGTTACGAAGGATGATGAGCCACCATTGGCGGTGGTCAACCGCGTTGGTTTCACTCGGGGGGCATTTCCCACTTTGATGTGCTATCCAGGCTCTTTTGCCTTCAGGTCACGCGGTCCGGGCATGGTTTGGGATTCTTCTTCCCAAACTTTCGAGGAGCCTTCTGTCGATGAGAGGGAGCGGGCGATGGGCTTTTTGACAGGCACCACCGCCGCACCGGATATCTCTGAGGGCCAACGCCGTTATTTGTTGGGTCAAGCCATTGACCTCAACACCCTTGTTTGGATATGTGGCCTCTGTTTCGCCGCTCAACGCCGTTCGAGTGACCATCCACGCGTGCTGGGGGCAGACTCTGATGGTCAGGGGGCAGCGATGCCACATCGCACAGAGATCGAGGAAGCGGAGTTGCTTTTTCGTTTGAAGAGGCATGCAGCTGAAGAGCTTCGTGCTCAGCGTGTCTTTGCAGGCTTGGCAGAGGACTTTGAACGTGAGGATGCCCCCACTGCAGGCTTGGCAGAGGACTTTGAACGTGACGATGCTCCCATTTGGCCTCAAGAACGCACCCGCTGAGTTTCAGAGGGTGATGGACCGGGTGTTGACCGGTTTACCGTTTGCCCGATGCTACATTGATGATGTTATCATTTTTAGTAGCAGCCCATAGGAGCATGTGAGGCATCTTCAGGCGGTGTTTGAGAGGTTACGGCAGTGGGGATTGCGCTTGCACCATGGCAAATGCAAATTCTTCCATGACCGGTTGCCATACTTGGGACATATGATTGTTCCAGGAGGTCTTGGCGTGCAGCAGGCGAAGGTTGACGCGCTGCAGAAGATTCCAGCCTAAACTGAATTTTAGGCCCTATTTGTATGGGCAGCGTTTTACTTTGGTGACCGACCACCAGCCTTTGAAGTGGCTCATGGAGTCTGACAAGCTTACTGGCAAGCTTGCCAGGTGGGCTTTGTTGCTCCAGGAGTATGATTTTGAGGTTGTACACCGGGCGGGCATCACGAACTTGGATGCGGATGGTCTATCTCGCAATCCAAGTCCATCGGAGGAGGATTTGACTGGTGCCAGGTGGCATGGGGACTGTGACAGGGAGTCAGTCCCGGGGTGGCATGCAGCAGCCTACCTCACATTGATGTCTGGATCCACATCGACGTTGCCTGATATGGCAGCGGATGAGGAACCAGACAAGGCCCAGGTTGTTAGCGACGTGTGGGAAGACGTTCCAGTCTTGCACAAGCTGCAACATGGCACACTTCCGCCCGCTCTTTCGGCCATGGAGCGCGATCGAGTTGGACACCGGATAGCGAGGTTCCGTTGGGAGAACGGCCTTCTATTTCGGTTGTGGCCGGATGGAACTAGGCGCATAGTTCCCAGACCGGATCAGAGGGCTTCGTTGGTACGACAAGTACACGAAGACCTTGGTCATTTTGGTGTGCGGCGGACTCATTCGATGTTGCGCAGTCAATATTGGTGGACCGGCATGTATCAGCAGGTGGCCATGTACGTTTCACGGTGTGAAGTCTGTGATCGGGTCAGATCCAGCTTCAACACATTGTCACCACAGTTGCAGCCTTTGCCCATCATGGGTTTGGGCTACCGTTGGTCTCTGGATTTTGCTGGGCCACTTGTTGTCACCCCACGTGGAGCCAAGTACGTGTTGGTGATGGTGGAGCACTTCAGCAAGTGGATTGAGCTTGTGGCATTACCACAGAACTCCTCGGAGTCGGCGGCCATGGCATTCCTTGACCGGGTGCTCGCTCGTTTTGGAGCCCCAGCTGAGGTGTTGACTGACCTAGGGCGTGAGTTCCTTGGTGCTTTCGAGGCTTTGTGCACCAAGGCTTTGATTGACCACCGTACGACTTCTAGAGATCATCCGGAAGCGGATGGTTTGGCGGAGCGTGTGGTTCAGACCGTTAAGCGTGGACTACGGAAGTATGGATTACTTCAGGGTGGCCACCGTGATTGGGATCTGATGATACCATGGATCGCCATGGGATACCGGTTTAGCCGGCAGGCCTCTTTGGCCGCTTTCAGTCCGTATCAGTTGTTGTACGGACGGGAGCCGATTCTACCCAGTTCTGTACGGGAGAAGTTGGCCCCAGTTGTGGACTTGGATGATCCAGAGGTCTGGATCCAGTGTCTGCGTGACCGAGCGGAGTTCTTCAAGCGGGCCATGCCAATGGCCATGGAGAATTTATCCATCGCTCAGCACCGCGATACATTACGGTACGCTCGCATTCGCAGCGGCGCTTATCGACCTCAGTTGCGGCGTTTCTCCACTGGAGATTACGTTTATTTGCAACGTGAGGCGCCTACGACGTTAGATGTCAAGGCCGGGCCCACCATTCTTCGTGTGAAGGATGTGTTGCCCAGTGGCATCTTGTTGCTGGAAGGCAAAGATGGCCGGGAGTGTCGGGAGCACTCCAAGAACTGCGCGCCCTGCCATTTGCCCATTGATGGCTCCGTGCATCTTGAGTTGGCCGTTGTGCCACAGGGTCTTCCGTGTTTTGTGTGTGGTGAGAAGAAGGGTGCGGCTACTATGTTGCTTTGTGACCATTGCCAGCGTGGTTGGCATATGGCTTGCTTGACGCCGCCTCTCTCTACTCTACCGTCCGGGGATTGGACTTGCCCTCGTTGTCGGAGGTCTTCGAGTCACGTTTCACCCGATGAAACGGCTTGAATTCCTTATAGACTTGTCATTGTGTGGTGCGTTGCCATCCAGTTGGAGTTCCTGGTTTCGGTTCAGGGATAGGCAACGTGGAGATTGACCAAGGGATTGGCAATAAAATTGCCTAAGGCGATTAAAGATGGGGCTCACATTGCACCCGGCCTACCATCTCTTTGTTACTTCTTCATATGCTTATTGATTCGATGACGGCGACATCTTTGGCTGGATGCGTACAGTTGTTGCAGCGACATCACCGTGGCGTTTAGTCTTATTAGTGTTGTTTGGTCCTAGCTGGATAGAGGGTCTCTTTATCCGCTAGGGGGGGCACTTGAGGGTGTATTACGTATACTTGTTTTAGTGTATGTTTTTCGTTTATTTGATGTTGGTTAGGACTCTCGATCTGTTGTGGTTATCGATCTTTCTTTACACGACAGGGCCTCACCTAGGTCGTTTACCTCTTGGCCCTCTTCCGACTGACCCATTCTATCTACGACAATCAACACCTCTACTGGTTGGCAAAATGGACATGGTGGAGTAGCACTAAATGTTGAAGGCCTTCAAGGCTCAACAACTCGTTGAAAAGGAAACACAACATCGATGGGCAAGCAACAACCTCTACCGTAACCAAATGATTGAACTTAACAGTGCTTTAGCACGTGGCGGACGCAATTGGGGTCTATCTAAAGCAAATCCATACCTCATAGATGTCATGGGGTCTCTTAAGAATCAAGACCACGGGACCAAATGGCAAGAAGCGTTGAGGCAACGCCTTGAGGACTAGCGTTGCCACGCGTTCCAACACGAGGATGAAAGGAAATGGCAACAAGCAAATGCGATTCCCAATAGAAAACAATGTTCCTGGGGTTGTCAAGGCTGCAAGGTGCCGTGTTTTCTAAGAGGTCGGGCTTTTGTTGGATAGTGGCGGCAGAAGCCCAAATTTAGTTTGACATTGCATCAAAGGTGTTCTTGTAATAGGCAAAACGCGCGGATGTCACCGTGGATAGACATGTTTGGTAGGACGTTGAAACAACCATGGTCACGTCTGAGTGCAACGTCGTAGAAAATGCAGGAGGTCCACATCTGCCGCCGCGTTCATTTTTATTGTGAGATGACTCCAGATCGTTGACAAGAAGCAAAATACTAAGAAAATGGATTAATGAAAACATCACGAAATATGTGTATGAAAATGTCACTACAAACATGTGGGGTTATCCAAATGATGTTGCCTATGACATTGGTGTACACATTTATAATGTGTACACCAAGTCATGCTCAACAGTACTACCGTGGAGGACCGCCATGCACATTTCTACTATGTTGCGTCTCCTTGCTGTTACATGGAAGCCTCTCTTGCTAGTGGAATGTATATGACACCATCTGCGATTGCCTCCCTCAGTGGCTCCGTGACCAACATTTTCGGTTGTAAATCAGCAAAGTGCTCTCATTTTGCACATCAGCTATAGAAGAGATGGATTTAAGTAAGAGGATGGACATCATCTAAGGACAAATTATCTTACATTCATAGTAGATGAAATTTGTCGTAGAGAAGGAAGAGTCGAAGGGCGACTTATACCAAAGCGACCTCCACATCATCCACATTTTACGATTAAAAGTGTGGGTGAGAGCAAACTGAACTTACGATTTTGCCATGGAGCGGTGAGGACAGAGCTAGCTACGAGCAAAGAGGGAGACATGCGGCAGATCAAGATGGCAAGGGGAGAGCTTAGAAGAAAGAAGCACAAGGGCAAGAGGAGGGATGGCCATTGCCAGCTAACCCTAGCGATAGTTGACCTCAGCCATGGCAAAAAATCCCTAGCCATAGCAGACATAGTGTTCGCCACCGTAGAGAGGTTGCAGGAGTAGCAAAAGCGAACTCAAGAATTTATAAGCTTACAAGTTAATACCTCCTTCCATGCTTTTATTTATGCTATCAAAAGAGTTATTGACATCTTTCTTTGATGTGAATGTGTGCCTTGACCCCAAGGTAGATGTAGAAGTGGCAAAGGAGTACCAGTGGCAGCAAGAGGACTAGTACAAGGTCTTTCCGGATCATGTAAGAGAGATCGAGGAGGTATGTAGTCGTGTCGCCGAGTTAAAGAGTGCTTCAACGCTTTTGACATGACAACCTCTCATTAATCTTGACCTTTTTTTGACGTTACAGATGATAGTTGTGTTGTTAATGAAGACGGGGGCAATACGTCTAATTTTGCTTACAAGTGATTGTGGTCTCCAAATGCATTTATTTTCACATGCAAGTTCTTTTACTAGCTTGTGTAGATGTTAGATGTTTTGTTCCTATGTAATTGGAGAAAGTCAATCCATCGAGCTCTAGAATGGATGCAAGTGTGCACTCTAATGTGTCATCCTTCTAAACTCTTGCAGGAAGAGATTGAAGCACCAGGTGAGCCATCAATCGACCACGACATGCTGCAAAGACCTCAAAAGTTGCAAAGTCAACAAAGCACACGACTGAGGTTGCAAAAAGAAAATCCCAACACCAGACCCAACTGGTCTATCAAAACCTTTATAGGTTGTATCAAAGGTGATTCATAAGTATCTACTATTTTTTTGGTTTTTCTTTCATTTTTGATACAAATATAAACAAGTATTCAAGGGATAATGTGCTAAACCCGCATACAAAGTGATCTTCCGCAAATGTAGTAGCTTGGTTACAAAATAATGCTATGAGGATAGCTACATTATTATGTAGGCTGGAAGCGACAAGAAAGTTGAGGCCATTCAAAGAAAGTGATGGGGCAACAGTCTTGGCGTCATTCATATCTAGGAAGTATGGTAGTGTTTCTTGTGATGTTTAAAATAGAAACTGTTGTGTTTAATCGTGTTAGATGAGACATACTTTATATGTCATACTTTGAATTAGTAGAATACAGAAATGTATAGGATGCTTTGTATTGTTGTAGACAACAAAAGCAATAACAGTGTTGCATAGTTTACCACTGACCATGTTATCGCAGATTTGAAACCTTCCAATGTACGTTGATGGCATGTTCATCTTTCACATCAGAGCTAACAGTGTTGCACGGCTCAACTCACAATTCATGTTCATTCCACATTAAAGAGAAATCAGGAATACGGTTATGTTTGAAAATGTAGGCTGGTGGGGTTTTTTTGAGATGCATTTTGTGTAGGTAGCCTATTTTTTGGTTTGAAGGACTGTATTGATTTTGTGTGCTACCTAGTATTTTAGGATCTAGAGATATTTTGTGTACATATGTGAAATGGTTGCAAGTCATTCACATCTTTAATCTTCATCCCCTTGTTTTAACATTTGTATGCTCCTAAGTATCCTTGGAGAGGAGTGGCCCCATTAGCTAATAGATGAGTGTCTTAGTGATGCCCGACTCTTGCTATAGGGAGGATGGATTCAAAATCTAGTTTTCTTAGGATTCCATGAATGGGTTGGAGGTTTTGCTTGTGTAATTTTTTCTTGCATAAGGTCTTGCCGGAATCCTAAAATGTTGTTGGATGTAAGGAGGTACTTGTTGGTTCATTGGCCATAACCGGATCCAAGTCCGTACAAATTTGTCATTGTAGTATTTGAAAAGAATTAGGAATCACTTTCTGCGTGGCCGGCTGTCCGGCAGCGTTCCCTGTAGTTGAGAAAGAGTACGTATTGTCCTAGTGTTTGTGTTCTTGTTTTCTTTTTGCTTTGGTTGTATTGGAATGTGGATTCTTTTGCCACTTTTATATACTGAAGGAGAATTTGGAGAATTTTCCCTCTCCCAACAGGACGCACCCTTCAATAGCTAAATCCACAAGAATAAACTAGAGCTTGAGTATTGTCACTTGTTGACAACGTCTTCAAATACGGAAAAATATAACAAAATAGGGAGAAAAGGAGAATCTTCTAGTCAACTGGAAAGAGTAGTCGACCGGATAGATTAGAGAGAGTATAGAAAGTTGTTGAAAAGGTAAAGGAGGAAGTAATATTGATTCACTTCTAGCTAGCTACTTTACAAAATCCCACGTACAATACACGAGTGAGTAGTTGGGGTGTTTCTGACATTAGAAATGCTTGAGGGGATGCATCCGTAACATTCGTGTTCCAACAAGTGTTGATGTGGCAAGTGCGTTGGTGATGTGAATTGTGGCTTAGAAATTTATTCATAATACATTTGAGATTAACTAATCAATAATTATAAAATAACTTGTAAGGTAATTTAATATATGACTAAAAAAATTCCATGGATATGTTTACATACCTACTGACGTAGATGGATGCCTATTTATGTCCGGTAGTACTGATGTGCCATGTACGTGGGTGACCGTGGATTGTGCCTTAGAAATTCATTCGTAATACATTTGAAAATAACTACTATATTGCTAAAAAATAACTAGGGCACTAATATAATTTATAACAAAAATATAACTTGTCAATATTTCTACATAATTGTTGACGTGAATGGTTGCCTATTTACGTGCGATAGTGCTGATGTCCAAGTATGTGGGTGAGGTGGATTGTGCCTTAGTAATTTATTTGTAATACATTCGAGAATAAACTACTATATAATTGTAAAATAACTCAAGCAGTAATATAATATATGACTAAAAAATACTCGTGGATTGTGCCTTAGTAATTGGACGGTGGAAAGTTGATGAAATTGAAGTTGCGGATGAAAACTAAGCTAGGATTATGGCAGCTGAATTTGGAGGGGATGATGGCATACGCCTCCACTTTCTCACTATTTTTTGTTGAGGGGTATGTGTATAGAGAAAGAGAACTAGAAAATAGTAGTGTAAAGTGTTGTTAGAGTTAGGAGAGATGCACACCGAGTGATACACAATAAAACTAAGTTAGGAGAGATATACACCAAGTTATATATTTTATACTTTGTGAAAATGCTTAGGAAAGGTAGTGTAAAGTAATGATACTCTTTTAAAACCCTCATATACTTTGGAGGCAAGTATATGGACCTGAGATCTTGTCTTTTGAGGCTGGTTTTGTGTAGACGACCAATCCAATCTAGATCTAGTCAATCTACCTACCTCTGATCCATTTATAAACCTTTTTGAGGCCCGCATTTTGAAGAGGAAGAACACAAAAGACAACTCAAGTTTTGGCACAATGAGCACTTCTACTTTTAAAATCTATAAGTTGTATGAGTATCATTTAGTGATTGATTTTGAAGTTAGTATATGGTTATTGTGTAGTAAGTATTTCGTCATTTCATAGTAATACTATTTCTTTGTTTGCATTATTCTGTAGTTTGTGAGAATCATTGTATTGTTTTTTATGAGTAAAAATATAGTTAATGTGAAGTAATTATTTAGTCATTTCAAAGTAATAAAGAATGACATAACAGAGTTGTTCTATAGTTATATTAGATTCATTCTATAGTTATTTCGGAATCATTATGTAGTTGTTTTCAGTAAATACACAGTTATTCTATGATAACTATGTAGATATTTTGAAGTGATACAATTCTACTTTGATTAGTCATTCTATTGTAGTGTGAGATTTATCTTGTAGTTGTTTTGAATAAATATATGGTTATTGTGTAGTAATTATTTAGTCATTTCAAAGTAATACTTTTGCTTTGTTGAATCAATCTGTGGTCATGTCAAAGTCATTGAATAGATGTTTATGAGTAAGTACATAATAATTGTGTAGTAATTAGTTAGTCAATTTTATAGTGATACACTTCTGCTTAGTTCGATGATTCTGTGGTTATATCAAAGTCATTCTGTAGTTTATTTGAGTAAGTATATATTTATTGTATAGTAAATGTTTAGTCAATTTAAAGTATTACAATTCTGTTTTGTTTAGTAATTATGTTTGCTAGCATGAAAGTACCATGAAGGAGATTTGATAATACCATGTAGAAGATTTAGTATCATGTGGGAGATTTAAAGATTTAGTGTTATTTTAGAACATCCAACTCTTGAAGCTCATTCATGACTAAAAGTTAGTTTTTTGTTAGGCATATTTTTTACAAGTGCTTGTAATCTATATTGGGGATATATGGTCTACAAAAATAGTTCATAAACAACTATGGTTAAGTTACAAAATATCAATGAAATAACTAAATAGTGTGCTAAAGATTTCATCCAACCAAACGCCTCCACGTAATAGCAAGGGGGTCCCAAAAGAAGTGAAATGTAAATTACCACACATGATTTCACGTCATCAAAGGAAACACGTCATCATCCACGTCAATTGCGACTTCAAATTCCACCTCATTGTAAAACCCACATCAATATTGATCTCAAAATCCACGTAACAATCAAATCCATGTTGGCATATGGATGAGAAATCCATATGCCAAAAAAGAACAACTGCAAAAATCAATAACCCATAATAATAACTATGCCATTTTCCAAAATTTCTATAGTTTTTCTTCGGTTTTGTCTCTTTATATATTTATGAATTGCCCATCTATAACTGAACAAAGATGCAAAACTCTAGTTATTTATCCTTGAATTTCTATTTGTATTTGGTTGTTGTTACAACACAATAGACAATCTTGTCGACATCAGGAAGTTGATATTTCCAAATCAACCATGTCTAAAAAAGAACTGGACGTTTTTTGCTCCTCTAGGTAGACAGATTTAAGGTGACATCAATATTGAAGTCACAACATGTTTTTCAACGAGTTACAAAAATGCAAGTTTTTATAACGCATGCAACAAGAGGCATATTGCTTATGGTAGGAGTAAAAAATTATGATGGAACCAACCACAATACCACTCCAATTGCACGCCATACCACCAAACCCTTTAGTGAGGTGGCAAAAATTTTCAAGCGAGAAAGCTATAGAGCATCGTCGAACCATCAGAAGGCACTAGGCTTGTGCAATTGGGGGACCACGGGTCTAGAATGCTCTGCCACTAGTACTATCCTTCATTATGTGGTTCCAGGCATAGATGCTTACTCTAGATAGGAATAGGTGACTACCACCCCGTATATGCTGATATTCATAGACCGCTTGACACCTAAGCGCCCCTAGTATCCTAAGGCTACCGTGGACTTGAACAAGATGCATGTTGGCCAAACACCTGGGACTATTCCGGCCTTTAGAATGACAGTCCAGTGGAAATCTCTACCCTATGCCTAGTAAAAGGAAGGAGTAGCCTAGATGATCATGTTCGCCAATTTGAGCACATGATGTGGCACGATGGAGAATTGGATGTGCAAGTGGTTATCAACCTATTCGGCAATACCATCAATAAAAAAGTGGGTGCTTGTTATAAAACATGCTAGGAGAACCACTATTTTTGCTCATGGAAGGAGGTCAAGGCAACTTTCGGAGAAGATGCAGAGATTAGACCATGGTGAAGCGGTCTAATAGAAGCTGAAATCTTTTCACTAGCAGGACTGGAAGAAGGTCGAAGATTACTATGAACGCTTCATGACATTAATAAAATGTATCCAATCGAACTTATAAAGGTCTTATGAATCACTAACTTTCAGGCAGGTCTCCTTGTATATATCAAAGTCACCACAAGTATTGCTTTAGTCAACCTTCATTGACCTAGTAGAAGAAGCATTGAAGTGTGAGGAGAATTACATGGATTCCAATGAGACACCCACTAGAGTTGAGGTTGGACAAAGTGACAGGGTGGCAAGGGCAACACCTCGACCAACAATAACATCAACACAAGAGCGACCAATGAAGTTTCACACTCGGTGCAAGAGAGCTATTCATATCCATGTGAACTGCTTGTTTAATCTAGTGAACGTCGAGGGTATTGCAGAAAGAACCACAGAAAGCGAATCAATGAGCGACAAGGAAGTGAACATTAGACCCGAAGATATGACCTTTGAAATTAATGCCTAGATCTTTACTCTTGTGACATATCATTAACATTTTTAGTTGTTGATGGCGTCTGATAAGCTTATAAGAAAGTTGGCTAAATCGACCTTGCTTCTACAAGAGTATGATTTTGAAGTAGTCCACAAGGCGGGTTTGCAAACTTGTATGTTGATGGCTTGATCCGCAATCCACATCCGTTGGAAGAGGACTTGACTTGTGCCAACCCATCGTTCAACTAGGTTTCATTTTAGAAAATGGAGTTCTACTTAAAGATGGTCAAATAAAACAAGGAAGGTTGTTCCTAGGCCCAACCAACTTCTTCAATTGATACATCTAGTTCATGGAGAATCGGGCCATTTCAGAATACACCAAACATATTCAATGTAAAGTAGTTTGTATTTGTGGGTGGAAATGCAACAAGAGGTGACAACCTACGTAAGAAGATGTGAAGTTTGCAATTGAGTGCGATCAAGCTTCAACACTCTAACTCCTCTATTACGGCCTTTACCAATCATAGGTTTGGGTTATAGGTGGAGTCTTGACTTTGTTGAGCCATTGATGACTACATTACAAGTGCGAAATATGTACTTGTAGTGGTTGAGCACTTCAACAAATGCATTCAGCAAGTAGCACTACCATCAAATTATATGGGGCTTGCAACAACGACATTCTAAGACCATATGTTGGCAAAATTTGGAGCTCATGCTAAAGTTTTGATAGGCTAACAATAAGAATTTCTTAGAGCATTTGCAAATCGTTGCACTAAGGCTTTGATTGATCACTATACAACATCATTAAGTCATCTAGAGGCTCATGGATTGGCAAAGAGGGTGGTTCAAATAGTCAAGTGCAACTTCCTCAAATACGAGTTGTTGAAGGTAATCATTGAGATTAGAATTTGAAGCTACCAGAAATAGCAATGGGCTACCGTATTAGTTGACAAGTCTATCTTGCATCTTGTAGCCCTTCTCAGCTAATATATGGCAAAGAGCCAATATTACCGTTGGCATCAAGGAAGAATTTGGATTTTATAGTGGACTTGGATGATCTCGGAGTTTAAGCACAAGCCTAAGTATTTCTAGAGTGCTACGCCAATGGCTATGGAAAAATTTGCAATGGCGCAATATAAAGATACAGTGAGATATGAGCGTATTACAAGTGGGGTCTGACAAGTCTAAACTTTGCCAATTTAAGGTTGAAGACTAGGTTTATTTACACTGTGAAGCACCAACAACCTTAGATGTTTGAGCAAGGAGGATCATTTTATGGTTCAAGGCAATTTTTTCCAATAAAATACTTCCTCTGAAGGCAAACGATGGACATGAGTTCAAAGACCATACGAAGTTTTGTGCTGTCATTTAGCAATCGAAGGAGTTGTAAATTTTGAATTGGCAGTAATTCCACCTAGATAAAAAAAATTGTTTCAAGAGAGAGCAAGGATGTTGCCACTATATGGCTATGCGATTTGTGTTAGTAAGGTTGGGATACCATATGCCGTCATTAGTTGTTCTCTCTGTTGGACGTTGGACTTGTCCTCGTTGTAGAGAATAGTCTATTTGTACTACTTTTCAAGTAATTGCTAATAATCTTTCATATCAATGGAAGATATAGATACTTGTGACATTATTTGTTGGAGTATGAGTTGTAATTCTTGATATTGCAGCTTGGAGAAAGATTTTGTGGAGTCCAACTAAAAGTTGAAAGAGATTGAGGATAGGCCATAGATGCATCCAACTTATCTTTTTAACTAATGATTGATCCAAGCCTAGCTATGTAGGGAGCCTATCACATATCTACTGTACTATGTTGATCGTATTGTAAGTTTAGTGAATGTTATTTGGTTGTAATGGATTTGAGTATGTAATTCTAGCTGAATTGCAAGGGCGCTTTACTCAGCTAGGGAAGCAATTGGATGGTTGTTTATCCATGCTTTGTTTTAGCCAGGATTTGCCTTTAAAAATTTGTATATAGTTCATTGTTGGTACTCTTATAGTTTACAACACCTTTTATTAGTGATGCCAAATGATACAACAAATGCATCCAATTGTGAATAGCATGGCACAAAAAAAATAGGGATGAACAATATTTATATCTTTTGTCGCTTTTGCTTCCAATGGGGAAGCAAAATATTTAAAAGCCATGATAAATGACTTTGAGCATGTCACGTATTGTTTCTTTATCATTCTAAAGGAGGTTGGTCAATAAAGGCATTCTATGACACTAAACGGTGATTATATCTCATATTTCTTGTTATGTCTTATAATTTTTTACCTAATAATTTATATATTCATGTGTTTTAAATTTGGTGTGTTAAATGATGTGTAGAGTCATTCTCGAATGATGATTGAAATGCCTCATAAATTGAGCGTATAAGGTCACAAATAGAAGGAAAAGTTATAAACTATCAATCGTATTCGTCAAATAACAAAGATTTGAGGAAGCGGCCTAAGTATTGGTTATTCAAGATGACTAAATTCATACTACGGCAAGAAGATTCTCACAAGGTAATTCTTGGGCCTTGGATTCAACTTTCAAGACTACTAGTATGACCCTACCTTATGCAAGAGTTGTACTAAATCAAGATGACAAAGACATACCAATGCTCTTTATATTATGCAGAAAGAATAAACAAGAGGTTCTAGAATAAGGGCATGAGGACATTGTAGTGCAATTGGCAAATATTGTTGTGTTTGTATCTATTGAGATGGTTGGACCTTTTGGATATATAATTGACAAACACAAGACTTTGTTAAACTCTAGCCGCAAGTTTGTGAACAATTATGAGTATTGTTTGACCATGGTTGATGGTGATAGTGTACAAATGGCTCGAAAGATTATATAATGACATTTTTATATGATAAAAGCTTTGAGTGAGAATCTTCTCACTTGAGTTTTCATCCTTACAGAAGAGAAAGTATGAAGATACCACCATGTTTGATGCATTGTCTAAAAGAAAAACATTTCAACCTAAACCTTGAGAAGATCTTATAAGATTTTGGACATATACCAGGTATTCATGATTAAATTGAGAAAGGCTCGGCAAGAAAGAATATACCACGGAGGAGGTTATTGCTTTAATTTGGCCACCTCTTTGCTATTGGAGGTGTACCTTTTATATGGGTGATTCAAAAAGGTATTCATGAAGAGGCAATGACAAAGAACATTGATGGCAATTGGAAGGAGGGGAGAGTAAAAACTTTGTTAGGAGGAGAAGCAATAAATGTGGATGATTCTAATGAGAGAAGCAAATGCAGTAGACAAATACATGATCTAATTGACAAGTGGATGGATTGATTTCAAATGTGAAATCATTTGCGGATATTTACATCATTTGAGAAGCAAATAAAAAGATAGATATATTGTAAAGGTTTGTGACACGTATTTCTAAGCCATTTACTTTTCATAAACCTCCTACCATTGACCTTCTACAACGTGGCTCTATAGCAATCATATAAGCAAGTGTGTAGCGACTAGAATGTTACATGATAAATATGCAAGACACTTGAAGTTAGAAAGGTTTTGCTTAACAACTTGCTTCAAAACGTCTAGCATATGTGCTTGTGGCACATTCTATGCAAAACATGACCTTATTTCCTCAAGTTTCCAAAGTTCAATGTCACATTTGTACGGTGTAGAATACGATTAAAGAGGGAGATGAGTATGTGGTTTGCAAAAATTGTAAGTCTGCCTTGACTTTGGAATAGATTTGTTATGTTTTCTTACATTCTACCAAACTCAAACAATTTTAATTATATCTTCCTTGTGTAGTTTATAAGAACGTAGATCTAATGGAGCTCATGTCAAAATTGCAAATGAAACTTGTGGTTAAAAAATCATGGTATATTTGCCTCACCTTACAAATGTCTCTATTCATTTGATACACATTTTTAACACTTTAAACCCGTATAAGGTAATGTGTAACTAAATAATATAATTTTTAAGCATTCCTCAAACTTTGAACCAATCTTGCACTTGAAAACATCCCCATTCAAAACCTTGAGGTACTCAAATTGAACCTTAACCTCTAAAGACCAAGAAATTTTTGAAGAATATCTATTGCATTGATAAAAAAAAATCCAAAATGAATTTGTTGATAATGTAATCGTACGATCTTTTTATGGACTTGAACAAAATGATGTGATAATTTTACTGTGAATTTTTTTTTGTACAAAGATGATTACATTTAAAGTGTGACCATATCTTGATCAATAAGAGATTAACTCCTTGGACCTCCTAAAGTCATGAGCCATCTTGCTGGAGTTTTTATCCAAGAGGTAAAATCCATGCTTGCGATTCCTATGTTGGACGAGCTAACACAAGAAACTTCCAGTTGGTACTTGAGTGGAAGCATAGTACCTAGGAGGCGCTGACCATGGGGCCTAATGGGCGTGAGGTTTCTAGCAAAATGAGACGGCCTCAATCATAGGATCTACTTCCGACTAGGATAGGCGCTAGAAGCCGGGCTATAGAGACAAAGGGGCAAAAGATGGAATTTTTCAAGTTTATGACAAGCATAGGAAGATATATATTAGATATATTAATCTTAAATAAGAAAATAATAAATGATAAGTCTATTTTTATTAAATGATAGGATGATAAATATACTATATATGCAATATATCTTAGATAGTATATACTATATTTGCAATATATCTTAGATAGTATATACTATATATTGTATATACAATATAGTGTCTATGTATATTATCTACTATGTATAAAAAATATATTATTTATGTCACATATTCTAAACAACACATGATTTATTTATAGTTAATATAATATAAATAGCATATATATATTATTTTAATTTATAATGTAAATTCTAATTATTTTAGTATGTGCAATGTATAGTAACTTGATATATGTAGCAAATGTGATATAACGCCATATTCATTGAAATGAGACATTTTAGAGTTAATTTATCATGGTGTCTAATTATAGATAAATTTTTTTTCAATAAGTTGAGACTATTTATTGAATTGAGACATAATCTCAATTGAAATTGCCACCTAATACGTCCAAAAAAATAGCAAGAACAGAATTACTCCATGAAAATTTAAGCGGCAATAAATTTGAGTACCCTAGTAGGGTTCAAAATTGGACTAAAATAAGACAATATACACTCATTTACAAGCCACCTAGAATGCATGTCTTTTCATTTAAAAGAGAAACAAAATTTACCAATTTCAATAGATTATACAATTTTCAATCAACACGGTCTTTGAAATACCAATCACTAAAAAGTTAGCACATATTGTAGAAATACATTCAATCATTTATATTAATAGAAAATATCAATGCATCAAGGATAAATGCACAATTAATCAAACTCACAATGTTTACCAAAGTTTATCCATCAATAATGTAAAAAAATAACGGCAAAGTTGAATAATATTGAAAGCAATACAATGCATCACTATATGAAACTACAAATTCTTATCTAATTCTATCTACAAATATGTTACGTGCACATTCAAAGTCTACAATTCCATCATAGACCCCAATGTTTAGTACATACTTTATAGGATATCCAGTCTGGAACAACACAAGTTCAAATAAGAACAAGCACCCTCACCTATTTTATATTGGTAGCATAATTCTAGTCATAAAAAACCACAAAACCTTTTGAAATCTAATATTCAGCTAAAGATGCCTTGATTATGTCTACCTGTGATTTCAGGATTTTGAGCCAAGTGGAGCTAGTGTTCCCACGAAACCTAGGCTTCCAAGCCATTATAAAGCAATCTATATATACCTAGATTGGTTTAGATTCAAATTCTTCTATCTTATCGTTTCCATGACTAGAATCTCACCTTTTGTACGTTTCGAAATCCACATGACGTTGGGATGCAAGTTTGTAGTGTTGCACTTTAATCTCATGAGAATGTTCACCATCTGGATGTCGATTAGTCAATGCCAAGGCAATTCAAAATGGGCAAAAATCCCTATTAGCAGAACATATTGCAAGTACATAGCCCTCGTACACATCTCTACCAACCTAGTACGATGGAGGCGGATAATGACATCGTTGTCCAGTGGATGGAAAGTCTTCTGTATACTCCTCCCCCAATGTACCATCCATATTGTATTCATCCACCATAGATGGAGCATATCTAAATAGTGGCCAAAATCCCTCTCGTAGAGAAAGCAATTCTTCCAATGGCACCTCAAAGCAGCCTTTACACCCTCCAATAGTACATAATATGCTCATTCTTCCTCCTCTATTCACCCAAGAGATCCTTATTTACCGTAGATTCACAGAGACTTAGAAACCCAGAAATACCCTTCATCACCTTGTCATAATTCTCATGACGATGCAGAATGAGAGGAAGCGGTTGTCCATGAGGCAATATTGGCCTACCATTTGCCGTCATTTTCCACAACTGAATTCCTCCATTATCTTTGGGCAATCAATCCTTATGTGTACAAAGAATTTTGTACTCTATCTTTGGCAAACCATCAAAGTCCTTGTAAAACTTGAATTGTTGGCCCTTCATATGACCTGTAAGGGCCTCATTGCCTATGCACAAATATCCATCAAGAAAGCCCTTGAAGTCGAGCACCTCTTCAATGAGATGTGGTATATCTAGCTTCTCTTTGCAATCTATGAATGACTTCATCAAGAGTGGGATCGTTGGATAGCCATTTGACTAAAGTTTGGTATTCCATCTCCAAAACATTGCATCAATATCTTCGTAAGTCTGACCAAGAAGTAAGAAGTTCATGTATAATTCCACAAAAATACCCATATGAACAAGGAGGGAGAAGAAAGCAAACACAAATCTATTCTTACTATCTCCTGTGGCACTATCCAGTTGCATTTGTAGAATTGGTGGTAATTGTTTCACATGATTGAGTTCAATGGGTGGAGCGGCAAGGGATCCAAGGGACACATTAGCATCCGCAAGCACAACCTCAGAGAGAGGAAAAACTCTCCTTGCAAATAATTCATGAGAAGAATACACCGGTAGACTCTCTAAATCCTGAAGTAACTTTGCAATGGATCCAACTGTGTGATTCGAGTCGGTAGGGAAGATGTCAAGACTATAAGGCGCATAGTTGACATCTCCATGCCCATGCGCAATCATTCCAGTCACAGCCACATGGAGTTTCATGAAGGAATCTGTTCCTTTATTCTTGTGAGAAAAATGGCGAAATGTTGTTTTGCTGTGATCCATTTTATCATGGATGATGCAATCAATGTCATGTGGTCTATCCTCCGAGTTCTTCCGGTTCCCACTATCTAAAATACGATGAATCAACTGGAAGCATGATGCAACTTCAATTTGGTATCCCACATTACATATGCGGAGGATCCTTGCGTAGTGGCCTTTTTCAATTGCTTCAATTGGTCGCATTTATTGCATTGAGCAAAGTTGTCACCAAGTTTCTTAGTAGAATATTGTTCAAATTCAAAGCTTCAAATTCGACTAAGACCAGACAAGGATATTGGTTTGAGGCCAAATCTTGCATTCACCTCATTTACTTTGGGCAACACTGCACTCTATTGAAAGGGGAGGGAAGATGTTTGGAGACAACCTTCTTCCCTATGCCAAGTGTAGTAGTCTTGTTAGGACTACTATCAACAGCATCATCAACTAGGTCATGCAACGTAGCAATTGCTTGGAGGATATGGGTGCAAGGCTTCTCAATACCAGAATTGTTGTATGCCATCCCTTGCACTTCATCCTTCGCATCACTTCTGTATCGGTAGAATGTCGCTTGGCTGACCCCCATGATTGTACACCATGCATCTTGGCATACATCAATTCCATCGAGCATCACCACATGGTTGCCATTGGAATCAATTTGTATTTGCCTATGCACATCAAGTAAAATATGTTTCTGAAAGTATACACCTCCAATGTCATTGTGACCCTATGTTTGAAGTACAGAAATTGAACACTTTGGAAATCTTGGACAACAAACAACGCTTGCAACAAGGTTGATCAATTGTGCAAAAAGGAGTAGTTCCTTCTTTGGTGGAAAAGGCAGCACTCGTCTATCACGATTGCTTTCATATTGTCGAACATCAATTCCTAGACTCCCTATAAAATACCTTGAGAGCGGCATTGTAAATGCTAGTTTGCTTTTGGTCGTACAAATTCACATTACGAAGAAAGACCTCTTAAGTTGGCAATGCTCGGAGAGCAAACATCCAATTCAAAAGAATATCATACTCATTTAAGGATTGAGCAATCAGAACTGCAACATGATCATCTCCAAGTGGCCGGCCTCCAGTTTCAGGAATTAAAGTGGAATTAACACTCTGATATAGTCCGATTCCAATATAATTTCGTGATGTGTTTCTAAGGTTAACACGCTTTGAAAACGAGACCGTGCAAGGAATACCTTCACAAGCAACAACATCGAAAGGCAAGGTTGGTGGTACTCAATCTTTGACATCAAATGAGTTTCCTTTTATCTACAAAATATTTCATTTGAAGCGATGCTTGAACAGGTTTGAAGTTCAACAAAATATGTATAATGAGAAACATGTAATACCATATATCCACTACAATATAAATTTGGACAAGAACATTCTAGCACAAAGACAATAACCAAATACTCTACCGTGTATCTTCGACTCAAGGATAAGAATGAGAGTAATTTCTATTAAATATGAAAATGTATTCAAAACATCATCTTTGAGTCGAGGATACTTATAATATGAATCCAACGGAAAGAGCAACATGTGTGCATCGTAGTCAAAAACATCAGACTACCAAATACTCGATGAGATAAATTGAAGTCAAACTTAAATCATGTAAGTTGATTATCAACGATTGTTAGTCTATTCTCGACTCGAGGATATTCGGAGTGTAGATGACACCTTCTTTCATTTGATCAAGTACAAATGATTCAAATTCAGATTGGCATTGTCCTGTTTAATATAATTTTGGTTTATCCTCGGGTCGAGGATTAATCAAATAAATATAATTTTAAGTACTTCAATGAAAATATCATTAATAGGATTCATAGATCAATTGCTGAACTAACAAGAGTCAGGGTAATCCACGATCCGAGGATGATATCTTGATTTAATAATAATTCATTGAAATGCTACAGTGACCTCGTATAGTATTAGAGCAATAACAACACACTTCCTTCTCATTGCATTTCTACATGAAAATTCTACAATGAATTAGAAGTACTTCACCAAGAAATATGACTTCAACAACGAAATGCAAAGTACTCATTCTGTAAACAAAATGCGATGTCACGGACGGCCTATGGGCGAGGTTCAGGTAGACCTAGAATGCTTAAGAACCGCCTCAGACGAAAATCTCAGTGCTTAGAACATAAGTACCTTTAAGAAGAAAATGAGCTGTCTACAAGAATGCGCAAAATAAAAAGAATTACAAACGTACTTTAGAAAACCGCAGACATACTATTAACAACTACCGTGCGTATTCTCTAAAGAAGCAAGAAACTGTACGGAGTAGAGAGAGAGAAGAGAGGATCCAGTAGGTGCAAGAGTAGCAAATGAACCTCTAAAATGAGCATACGGTAGTCTTCAGCGAAGCGAAGCACTTAAATAGGTGCTCGGCAAGAAAGCTCCTTTCCAACAGCTTCAGGATTCTGGGGGCGGGAAATGATAACCACTGTACTACTTTTTGGTTACCATAGAGCTTTTTTTGGTTCGACCTATACATTAATTTAAGTAGACCATTAGCCCAAAATCTACGCATGCATTGAACAAGTCTTTTGGATTAATAGTGGTACAAATTTATCACCTTTAAATTACTTTTGCTTCGCAACTTACGTCAACTATTATTTTTAAATTAGCCCCTAAATTTCCTTGATAATTTCACTCCAAAAATACTTCAAAGTTATAAAATCTAGTGCAATAATTAAGGAAAGAAACAAAGATTTGTATATCCAATTTCAACCGTAGGATCTCAATCAAAACTTAATAAATAACATGCTTTCAAAATTTCATCAACTTTGACCCCACGGATTGGAAGATTATAGTGTTTGAAGTAGAAAAAAATGTTCATTTCCATCCTAACGTTTAGTGGATCAACGGACTTTGACCTCATTTGGTGTCCAATTTTTACACCACACAAGTTATAAGGCCATTAACATCATGGTATAAAGCATGATATTAGTTCTTGGTACACCAGTTTTTAGAGGTAAGAAGGGGTGTAGCATGTTCAAAAATATTGTGCAAGAAGTGGAGGTTCACTAAATGCTGATTCTCATCTTAACATTTTGGAAACAAAGTATGCTTTAGAATGAAAATCTCCACGGTCAATAAGAAGGTTTACACCACGTCTTATAATAGAAAAAAATGAAATATATAAAGTCTCAAAGTTATATTAAGAAAAGAATAATTTTTTCTACATCCTTGGCCAACTATTTTTGGCAATGTGTGAAGATCTTGGACTTGGGATAAAATGCATATTTTTGCTAAAGACAAGAAATGATTATTGACAATATGAAAGAAAATGTATACACTTGCTAGTATTGAAAATCTCAAATATAATAGTGTGTCCTAGCAAAAGTTTTTGGAGCGGCCGGAAGTTTTTGAACTAGAATATTCTCTTTCATTGAAATCCAAATTTTTATAGCATGCTAAGGTTCGAAAATATATTTTCAAACTACATGGAGTACGTTGAGCACGTTAAATAAAAGTGTAAAGTAATAAAAAACGTGGAGAAATCAATATATGAATCCTTGGGGGAATTTGAAAAAGGATAAAAATATCTATTTATATTGCAGCAAAAACAAACCTCTCATATCAAAAGTAAAAAGCTATCATACAAAGTGGATAAAAATTCTTCATAATACCAAGGAAATTGAAGTAAATGTCCATTATAAGTATAATTGATTATTTTAAAATGGTCTTGAATGTAAAACTTATCCTACTTTTGTTCACTTAGCACATAATAAAGAAATTAATGATATCCATAAATAATATTCACATAGCATGTATATTTTATGACGATTAAATTTTTTAATGTATATTTGCATATTAAATGAATATTTAATGAATAGCTAATAAATTTCATATATGTATTTAATGTGTATTTGAATATTTAATGAATTTTTAATGAATATTTAATGCATATTCATTGAATTTTATTGCATATTTGATGAATATCTAATGAGTATTTAATGTATATTTCTATATTTATTGCATATTTATGTTCTTTTTGTTTTCCAATATTCCTTTCTTTCCTTCGTTCTCTTCTAAATCAAAGTTCTTATTTTTAAAATCTCGTACTTGTAGTTGTATTTTCCCTCCATATGTACATTCTTCTTTGTCCATTTTTTGGAATTTTCCATATGTTCCATATCTACGTTCTGTTTTTTCTTAACATTCCTTTTGCAAATTTTTGTTTTTCTAAATGCACTCAAAATCTTTTTTGACTTTGATGCTCAAAATGTACACATTATCAAATTTTAGGTTTCTAACACACAGTTTCCATAAGTAAAAAACCTTATCTTTCACAATTTACTTGAATTGACATTTAGTGTAGTAGTTGACATTTAGTGTATTGTTTTGTCACTACACTAATTGTAACGTTAACAAATAGTGTATGGGTTTGTATTTAGTGTGTACTACACCGAAAGCCATCTTTAGTGTAGGTGGCCAAAAAAACAAAAAAAAATTCATCTTTTCTACATATAACTTTGAGTCTTTATATTCTTTATTTTTTGTTTTCCTATTACAAGACGTGGTGTAAACCTTCTTATTGACTGTGGGGATTTTCATTCTAAAGCATACTTTGTTCGACAAATATAAAGACGTGAATTGGCATTTTTTGAACCTCTACTCCTTGCACAATTTTTTTGAACATGCTACACCCCTTCTTTATCTCTAAAAATTGGTGTACAAAGAACTAATATCATGCTTAATACCATGATGTTAATGGCCTTAGAACTTGTATAGTGTAAAAATTGGACACCAAATGAGGTCAGAGTCCGCTGATCCACTAAACGTTGGGACGAAAATGAACCATTTTTTCTATTTCAAATACCATAATCTTCCAATCCGTGCGGTCAAAGTTGATGAAATTTTGTAGGCATGTTATTTATTAAGCTTTCAATGAGATCCTACGATTGAAATTGGATATACAAATATGTGTTTCCTACCTTACTCATTGCACTAGATTTTACAACTTTGAAGTATTCTTTGCTTGAAATTGTCAAGGAAATTTAGGGAGAATTTATAAATGATAATTGCCGTAAACTGCAAAGCAAATGTCATTTAAATGATCATAAATTGTACCACATATATTATCCCCGCCAAAAATTCGAGCTGCGCGCTGCGTGTTAGGTTTTATCCGCTGTACGCTGCCCTCTGCCCGCTACCCGCTACCATTTTTTGCTGCACGCTGCCCGTTTTTTTGTTGGCCGCTGCCTGCTTCTTTTTGCCCGCTACCCGAAAAGGTATTATAGCCGTGCGGTGAACCACCGTACCTGTCTCATTTCTCTTGTCATTTTCGCGTCAACTCTTCCCAACTGTCTCTTCCTCTTCTCTCCGCGCAACTATCTCTACACTTCTCTTTGGGCAACTCTCTCTTACCTTCACTTTGCGCAACGTTTTCTCACGTTCACTTTGCGCAACTCTCTCTTACCTTCACTTTGCGCAACGTTCACTCACGTTCACTTTGCGCAACTTTCTCTCCGAGCATTTCTGTTGCGCACCTCACTCCCGCAACGCAACAAGTTATTGTTGTGTTTATTTATGTGTAGCTTTGTTGGTTATGTGGTCGTTTTTGTGAGGTTTAGGTAGTGCGTTGTTTTGTTTCTTTTGGTTTAGGGTTTTGTGTATGTTGTTGTCTTGCGAGGGATTAGTTTATGTGACTGTTTAGATGCGTTTAGGGTTGCATATTGCAGTACGTTGAGGGTTTCATTTCGTGAGTGTTTCACCTCAGAGCATAATGTGAGCCTCTGTGAGGGTTTAGGATTTCTACTTCGCATTGGCATTTGTGTGATAGACTTTTTTTCTTGTGTGTAAGTAATTCTGTAGGTGTGTGGGCACTTGAATCGTTTGTGATTCCTAGTGTTCTTCAAGGTCAGAACAAATTGGAGTGCATGTAAGTAGTAACACTTGGGTGTAGAGTTCTCTATGTAGAATTTTCCAAGTCGAAATCTTTGTGTTTCGTTCTCGGTGTTGATTTTCTATATTAAAGCACATTATTCTAGTTCTCAAGTCAATTGTGTGCAAGTGTATCACATTTGTAGATCTACGTTTACCAGACTCATACTAAAGGTACTACTTTATTCTATCATGTTTAATGCAATGCACAATTCTGAGTTCAGTTCGTTGTGTTTGTTGTCATATCTTCAATAATTCTCCGATTTACCTTCCATTTCTGAGCTAATTTTTCAATTCGGCATTTTGGGAATGAAATACAGAGTGATAGTGAGTGCCGTAAAGGATTTAGGGTTTAGGATTAAAAAGAGATCACAATTTGTCCTCAAGTTGAAGATACAAGATAGCCCTTCAGCTAATAGCTTATCCTCAAGTTGAGGATAAGAGTCAATCTTAAGTTTATTGTTCATCCTTGTATCGTGGGTAAAAGAAAATTTTATAAAATTTTGAATAAAGAAGAAATAACGGACATTTAGCTAAATGTGGACAAATCGATCAATTATGGACCAAAAAAAAACTTAAACTCTGATTTCATTTCCTATATCATAAAAAAAACGAGCAATTATGGGCTAAACCCTAGGGATATACATTTGAAATTGAGCTCCACCAAACATTGTGCCTCACAAAATTATAATAACTAGCGCATATCATTGTGAAGTCTCTTCAAAACCTATAGGAATCCATTATAACCGTTGGCGGTTAATCCATGAAATCTAAACATTCTCCAAAAACCTACAGATTCTCCGTAGACCCTAAATATTCTCCCAGACTCTAAATATTTCCCTTGAACTCTAAAGATTCTCTACATGCCTTAAGGATTCTCGAAAACAGAATTAAAGGTCAGGGGCTAGCCAAGAAAGAATGAGGAGGAATCTAAATCACCAAATTAATTTATTGAAGAAATCTCTTGTAAAACATACTAAGCAATAATCTCCACTGATCAAACAAGAAAGATGGTCAGCACTTAAGCAAAGCAAAGAACAGAAGATATGAGAAAAGGCCTTCGTCGGCAAATAACCGACAAATCTTTATTGAATCCAAAACACCATAACACACCAAAGAGTTGGGGGATTTGAAATAAGGTGATTTTTTGAAAATTGAACAAAAAGTATGCAGCCATGAGAGGTGGTCGACAGAAAAACGAAGAACATGGTCTTTCCTTCGAGTACAGATGTCGGCCGGCAGCCGCCAGAGAAATGAGGTTAATAGATATTATTGTCTTCGCAGCTCAAAGAAACACCAGCCGTTTTCAATAAAGCGATAGCGGCACTCGTTGCACCTACAGGGATGAGCTGAATTCCTAGAGGACCCTTCTTGTAGTGTGTCCAGTATTGATGAGAGAACAAGGCAAGTGTGCAATCCACAATTTGAGGAAGAGAGTTCTCCTATTCTCATCTTGTCGTCCAACATTCTCCAAAAATATATCTACCAAACATGTCCTTCAAACGAAGACAATGACATACAGATCATCTCAAACAGTGAATCCTATAACAAATAAAAGGAAGTGGATTTCAAACAGAGAAGGCTCCTAGTAGGTAGCTCGCATAAGTAGCAGCAGTTGTCAGATTGATTTTTTGAACGATTGCACGGCCACTGAAGTAGAGGCCCGAGTGAGTTAGGGCAAACAGATGATCTCCAAACTTGAAATGAAAAGAGGTTGTTGGATGGCAACCGACAAGTAGAACTTCAATTAATCATAATGAGATCTAATCAACAGAGTATTGTGTATAAAACATCCATCGAAGAAGTCCGGCAGAGTGAGTTACGGCATAAAGGTGATCGTACTGAACTCGATAACAAAGTCGAGGAAGTGGGTTTCATACAGAGGAGGCTGCCAATTGGCTGCTCGGATAAAAATATAACTTCCTAAAATGTCCTTCAAGAGAATACAATGATATAAAAATTACTGCAAAAGACAACACATGGACAGAAGACTCTTGACCTCACATGACACACAAAATTCTATCAAGCACACCATCTAAACTGAGAGAAAAAAACGGGGCTTGAATTAGAAGAAGTACATCGAGGATGTGATATGAATAGAGCATAGTATTTTTGTAGGAAAGCAGGTTACATTTGGAGGAGCCCCATAGATGGCAACGGACCGGAAAATCGATCAAAGAAAAGTAAGTGCAGGGGACTAACACACTCAACTAAACTTAACATCTACCAGTTCTTCCGCCATGCCGGAGCGTACATATTGAAGTCCACGTCCAAATCACTGTCGCATCCGGTTTCAAATGGAGTACTCGTAAAGCCTGAAGATGAATCGGTGTTGACACGTCTAGAGCCCACGAGTCCACCTCGTCCAATCCATTGCCACAGCGGTCTTCCTCATCACAGCACCCCGGTTGAGCATCGACGTGGTGACCGCCATCGTCGTCGGACTCTTCATCGTTGTCGGACTCCTCTTTGTCGCCTATAATTCAACCATCTTCGACAAGGTTATAGCATTGCCAGGGTGATTGCAGCAAGTGAATTCCATCATCGTTCCAATTCTCATCATGAACCTCACTCGAGAGAATGGTGCTCTCCAGTGTGTTTTCAAACACTACACTTCTCTACGACTTTGCCTCCCTAGCAACTCTAGCCTCATTTGCCTCCCTCTCCTCCCTTGCCTCCCTCGCTCTCCAAACTAGGGCCATTCGCCGAGTCTCAACCATGTCATCGACTGGAAGCTGAATCAGACTAAGAAAATGAGGAAACGAGCGTGGACAAAACAACCCAATCTGGACCAAGTAAAATTCACCATACACAAAACCAAGTGAACACAAAGAGATGTTGCACATACATAGAATCCGTGAATTTATCATTTAATTGCCGCAAATTTCACTTGTACAATAATTACTCACGCAAACGCAGCTATCTAATCGCCATTCTGATATCAAGCAACACACGTGCCACAAATTTTAGTCCTTCTTTCACATGCACGAAGACTTTGACCACAACAACTGGTTCGAACTGCAAACTCAAAATACAGAGGCAGTCAGCAGGCAGTCGACAAGAAAAAATCAACTATTCAGATTAAGATCCCGTCAAATGAATATCTCGTAAAAATTATCTATTGCCAAAGTTTGACAGACAGTATTGTTCCATGCAGCGTACAAACTGATCTATAATGAAAAAATTCCATTGTATTGAAATTCAATTTGTCGGCTAACAACCGACTAGTAAAGAAATCAATCAACACTGCCATGGATTGCGACGCCACCTGCCTTCAAACAAGCCATTGCAGCGCTCGCTGCTTCAGGCGGAATATAGTGGGTCTTCGGCGGCCCACACTTATTATGATACGGGTAGCGATGAGAGAAGAGAACGATATCGTAATTATGAACATGTGGATCCCATTGTTCCCGTTCCCACCGCCTATTCCAACACTCCTTCCCAATGATCTTCTTAGAATCTTTCTTAGTTGTGAGTGAAACCCACCATTTGACCTTAAAATTTTGGTAGAAATCCTTAGGAGTGTGGTTAACGCACTCCAGTACCCGGCCAATCCATACAGAAAGGTAATGGCCAGTGCGGGGTCTGCAAAGGACAAAATCACCAAGAAGAACATCTCGAAACGGATTAAAGGACAATTTTGGACGGCTCAGCTCTAGGCTGCAGTAAGGGTACGGGTCAGGTTCATCTTCTGGTGTAACATCTGAGCTGGTATTAACTCCATTGGACACTGCCGTTGCACAAACATGATCACGCATCCAATCCAATTTTGGCCAAAATCCTTCACGGAGACAATCAGGGGTAGGAGGGAGAGGACCAAATATAAGCTGAAGATGACGCTCCCAATGTGCGATGAAAAGAGCCATATCCTCGGCATATCATTTGTCCCGAGCCATGGCGGTCCTCCAAAACTGAATAAATTTTGCAATACCGTTCTTAGTAAAGGACTGCTTTTCGCTGTTTCGAGTGGCCCTTGCCACCTCCTTCTCCTGGTTCGGCTTCGACAAGTTGACATGAACGTCACTCCAAAGGGGCTTGAAGGGAACTGGTTTTGGGTCACCGATCGGAAGGTTAGGATTCTCGAATTTATCCGTAGTCCACATCTTCACAAGCTTATTTGATAGAAAAATACAGAAAAGTGAGACCAAACTAGAATAAAATGACAAAGACCGGAAGTAGAACAAAAGAAGCGCTAAGGTCAAGTCCGTCGGCTCGCAGCCAACGGATAAGTTACAATAGAAATGGCAAAAAATGAGGGCAAACTAAATATCACCAAAAATCAAATGAAGCTCATCTAGAGCGAGCCATGATGAATCCGTTGCACTTCTTTGTATCTCATGACCGGCCATCCCGCGTCTTCACCTTCCTCTTCAGTGTAAAATTTGAAAAGGTGCATCTCACTGAGATCGACAAGCTTATTCTTGTCGTCGTGATGGTAATCAGCAATGTAACTTTTTAAATCTACAACCTCGTGAACAAGTTCAGGAATAAAGGCTATAGTCTTTTGAGAGTTTATAAGGATTTCATGAGGTCAATTAAGTAGTAGGTGTTTTTCCATTTGATGAATTTAGAAAGGTATCTAAAATGAGCGTCAATGTCCTCATGAGTGTGGCCGACAATCAAGAATTCCACAGTCACTTTCTTAAACATTTGTTTGGCTGTAAGAAGCGAACAGAAGGCCATAACATATTGATTCTTGTTATCCTTTGCAGAGTTAGCAAGTTGGAGATACAGCTTCCGAGGAAGCTTAACTTCCAATTGAGCGAGCGAAGCCACTAGGAGGGGATCATCAATAGATTCTAGAATCGACGAATTACATCTGGATTTACCATGGAATAGAGCTTTAGAGAACAGATTCTGATGTGGACAAGTGAAAAGCTGCTTAGACTCTTGCATAGGGTGGCGCTCTAAAGCTCAAAGAACAGGACATTTCTACGAAATTGTGAAATTGGAGTCCCCAAGCCATAAGGACGTCGAATAATGCGCATACGCACCGTTGCCGTGACCGTGAATTAGCATGCCAGTACATGAAATAGGAATATGTTCAAGACCCACGGTCGCCTTCGTAATCTGTTGCATTCTTGGAATGGCCGTCTTTGAAGAGTCCATCTTGTCGTGAATAATGCAGAGGAACTCAGACGGGTAATTAATGTATTGAGATGTCCAGCCAGAGTACAGATTACGGCAAACACTTTGGTAGTTGAGATGCCTCGCTCGATCATCATGTAGTGCTTGCCATTTGTCAAACCCGCGAGGATATTTGGCAAGAAACTTAACTTGATAGTTACACTCGGTACATCTCAAAAAGTTGCTAACAGCCTTTAACTCAAGGTTCCGAAAAAACTTCCTTTTCAATCGACTAAAAGCAGATTGCGAAATCGGCTTGACATAAAATTCAGAGTTCACTTGGAATCAACAAATAAAGCAATCAAGACTTATGAAGCTAAATAAGAGAGATGCAAAAATGGACATGCATCGGCTGCCAGCGGATAGACATGGATAATGGTTCGGGAGGGGAGAGAGAGACAAATTACATGTGCAAGTTGGAGGAATGTAGATATTTACCAAGTTGGACATGTCATGGCGATGGTTTCAGTTCATCGCCGCAGGTAGAACTAACATAGATGCAACCCTCTTGTTGCCGATGACTTGAAACTCATTTGGCATGTGGTCTGCATTGTCGTTGATGATTCTCGAAATGGTCCCACGAGCCTAAAGAGTCTGAGACATGGGGCGCAAAATTCCAACATTTCCATGACAATCATTTACGCGTCTGTTCAATGAATCAGATTTATACTTGTAGTATGCAGACTCGGATATGCTATGAATGCGGAACTAGGCAACTTCGCACACATCGCCCCCATGTAGAGTGATGTAGGGTTTTTGGAATCTTGGAATTGAATGGAGTTGGCCCTGAACAGCGTACGCAGTTTCAAGCCATTGCTCGAAGCTTGATGAGTAGAATTGCATGCGTATTTTGCAAGTGTCCGCCCAAAGAAATATATGACAACATCGTCTCGAACAACACTTTTTTGAACTAACAAGTTGGCAAGCAACTTTGTCCTGGAGGCGACGAAACTTGGTGACAGAAACATCACTCTTTAGCTTAAGCTTCCAATTCATACCTCTATATGGATCCTTGGCCACCTCCTCGAGCCCGTCATCTTTCCATGAGGCTTGATTGTGCTTTGAGCAGTAGATAAGGCACTAAGACAATAGTGGACCACCTTCCAAGCACGTGTGCAATATCTTCCAGCCCAACGTGGTCATCTGAAGATCTTCATGCATAGAGACAAAGAGTATGCCAACGTCAGTGTCACCCAATATCTCCACATCACATGCCTTGTGCGGAAGGCAAACTTCGATCATCGCCCGCCCAACTAATGCGAAGTTATTGTCGAGCAAATGGCAGTACTTGTTCCTCCATTGTGAGCGATCCGGATACATGGATTGATCACTATTGACCCCTGGAGACAAGGTGGCGTCAACTGGAGGTTGGTCAGTCGGGCGTCAGCTACTAGGCGACGGAACGCCCTCATGTCCTTCTTGGCTTGTTTCAAAGTCGTTGCCTGAAGCCCCATCGAATTCCATGGACACTGGAAAAGTACTGTTATAGATCCTGTGGCCGCGGTTGTCGTCATCCAAAGCACCTAACATCTCACTCTCTAGACATTCATCATCTGACAAAAATGGAGTGTCGTCATCGTCCCGCATGGGGCAAACACGATAGCCACTTTGGAGAACAAGGTTAGCAACTGTGTCACCCAGAGTACTCACCTCAAGGAGCTCGCAATATGCCGTATGAGTGACGAACTTGATATTTACTGTCTCGACTTGGACAACCAGAAAGAAGCTGTGAGGGATCCAAAACCCGTCCCACGAAGCCTTTGGTGAGCACTCGTTGATAACTCCAACGCCTTTGATCCATGACATCAACAAAGAGGGCAACCTCCATGCCGTCACGAAGGTTTAGGAATGACTAAACTAGTTTAATATCCTCAATGGGCTACAATGTCAATTTGGCTAAATCCTCAATGAGTTTGTCATTGACAACAAATGTCAGGAATGTCAAAAAGAGCCTGTGCAGAAACGTGCAATCCGAAACTAAGCTTAGACAGAAACTATGCGGCATGAAAGCGTGTGAGGGCATGTGCATTAAAGAGAAGTAGAACAAAAATGTCAGAGAATTTGCGGTAGATGCGATGATATCCCTCACTCAACTGAACAATGTGCACGAAATTTGAATTTGAAGTTTTGCGCCAGAATTACCTTCAAAGATTTGCGCCCAAATATTTGCGCCCGTTCATTTTGGACTTCAAATTCAAATTCAAAAGGATTCAAATGTGAAACTTCAATAAGAATTTTGAATAGATGTTCAAGAAGAATTTGAATGGAAGTTTGAGAAATACTTAGAAAAAAAAAATGAGGAGGATGAAAGAGTCGAAATTGAAATCCTAGTGTCAGTCGAGATTTGGAGACAAATCGAAAAGCATTTACCAAAAGGAAATGAATTTATAAAAGAGATATTTAAGGAAATATAAATTAGAATATTAAAAGTAAATTTACATCACAATACCAAAAAGATAAGTTAATTTGAATATTAAAATATAAACTAAAATGGTTTTTTTAATGAAATTGAAAATGCCTTTTTGAAATCCGGCTAGTTGGATGTAAACTATTGGACTACCCAGACTCTTTGATGGCCTTTTGATAAAGGATGGAAGATGATCGAACGGTCGCAACGTTCTGATTTGACGAGGTATAAAAGATGAGGTTTCCACCAAACCGTGTCATTTGCATTCTATTCTTCTTGGTTTAGTTGAGCAACTTCAAGGTTAGATTGTAAAGAGTTTCATAGTTTTGATCTGAATCTGTCCGCGGCCAGACGATGTAGTGTTTACGGCAGTTGAAGGAAGGAGTAGAGCACCACCCACTAGGCAGAACGAGGCGGAAGTGCTCCAGCGGTAGAATTCAAGCCACTAGCCGACGAGTATTTTGCAGTAGCCGACAGAATGTCTTCAATCGATAGGTATGTTTCTCTTTCACCATCGGCTACCAGTTGACGGCAAGCTGTATATATTGTTGATGAGGTAGTTCAATAATTGAGTGCATGAAGTTTTAATCGTATGTCATAATGTAAGATATAGTAGCGCATGTGCACTTCCGTCGGCTTCTAGCCAATTGTATTCTTCAGTGTCGGCTGCTAGCTAACGGTAATTTCTTGCGTCAGTTGCCAACCGACGATATACTACAATGATGCGTCTCACCAACATTGCGTGCTATCTTCTTGCGCAGGTAGAGTAAGCTGAAGTGGCTGTTTGGGCAGAGTACTAGTGAGAATGAGGCAGTTTCGGCTCGATAATCAGTTATCGAAAGCCACATTTGAGGCTCGTTTGAGATTAACAAAATGGAGCATTTTCTGCAGGCCGGGGGAGGTGACTGAAATGGGTAATAACGGAAAACACACGGGCAAGAGTTTTCTTGGTGGAAACCTGGTCGCCGTGATGGATATTATGGAAGACCCTTGAGGACGACGACTTCATTCAACTCTTACTGAAGGTGAAGGTTCGAGTAGCCGATGACAACCCGGAGTCTTATGTTGTAGGAATTTGCTGGACCCTCTGCTCACAAGAGCTATGCACCTCCGCACAGGAGGTGGGCATGTAGTTTAGCAACGTGTACCTAGAGAGCCACGCGGAATTGGTGGATTGCTTCATAAAAGCAAAGGACTAGAGAGTGGAGCTGAATGGCGGATCTGGGAGGCGTGGCAAACGTAAAGCTGTGAAGAAGCCACGGGCTTCAAAAAGAGGCGTGCAGTTCCGCACTGATTGTTGTTGCTGGAGCACATGATACGAAGGTGTCTCCATCGAAGATTCCAAAGAAGCAAGCGTCTAAGAAAATTGCAAAGGTGAATCTTGTGGCCGAAGTACAAGTATGTCTGAACAACCTCTCATCCAGTACCAACAGTAAGGAGATAGAGGAGATGTACAACACGGTCGAGAAGGGAGTAGGGCGTTGTTATCCATTTGGGCAGTTAAGATTCATTCGTCTAAGATCCACCTTGCTCCCCACGGAATGGTGTACCGTGAACTCGTTGACAGGCGCCTCGACCAACTCTGGGTCATCTACAAGGCTGTGGGTCCTTGGCGGGCAAAACTGCCACTGTACTGCGTTCCTCTACGTGCACCGCCATGTTCTGCTCAAAATGAGAAGGCGTTCAAAGGTATGGAACTTCTTCGCAGAAGCACGTCTAATGTGATAGAAGACCAAGTGCAATTCGGCGGTCAGACCTACAAGTGGTATGAGGAGCCCTATTGTCATTGGTTCATCATTGGTGGGCAACACATGTACTCTGTGTGTAAAGAGCTAGGGGAGATGGAGGACCCTAAATCATCTAAAGCAAAGTATTTTATGGTGTAAGACATTATCGTTTTGTGGTCGAATAACCAAGACAACCTGGTGAAAATTTCAAACCTCCTGAACGTTGATGTTGCTGAGGAGAAAGCGGAAGAGACATGTATTCCCCAGCTTTGGAGAATGAGGGAGAGGTAGGTGGAGCTCGGTCGCGTTGACAAGCTTACAGACCATGCTGCCTGGAAGGTATTATCACTGCCCACTTGCTTGTTCAAGCTTTTTGTGCATTGTTGCTCAAGTTTTTCTGACCATTGGCTGCCAGCCAACGTCTTGACATGCCATGGCACCTAATCATATTCGTTGTGATTGTTGCGGGAATTTTGCAACAATCACCTCTCTGTAATCATAAGTAAGGCTAAAGACATGGAGACACAAAAGTTGCCCTTGGTTTTCTTTCTAGATGACCTCTATAACAAGTGGCAAGTGGTTTTCACCGCCTCGAAGATGGATCAACTAATTGGAGAGAACGGACAACCTCCTCTCCAGATTCCTCGAATTCCGCAGCAGAACATCACGCACACGCGCCTGTCGTACTTTGTCAACCTTCATGTCGAGGACTCCATGAAGCTTGCTGTAGCGATGCTAGATAAGAAGGTTTATATTAAGGTCAATGCAAGAAAGGAGAAGGGGGCCGTTGGTTTGTCGATGAAATCGTGGGTTAAAGATGTGAAGATGAACCACATCATCAAAAATGAATTGATGCTAAAGTACCTCGATTATCCACTAAAGAACCCTGGAGAGGCCCCTTGTGTTCCGTAAGCGTATGAATAGTTTATATTGCTCGCTGTTGAGAAGGGGATCAACAATGAAACCATTGATAACATTAGACGCGAGTTGGAGCGGTGCGATGCCGGCACAACATACCTGAAGGGTAGGAACAACGGTATTACTGCAACAACTTCTAAGGCCCTACCCGAGTTTTGGGCGGCCGTGAAGAAGTACGCTGTTCTATGTGATGACGATCTAGTTGATGAGTTTGCCATTTTCTATGAGGTTCGTGTTGCGAAGGGGCTTGTCGAACTGCTCAAGAAGATCGATGACAAAGGAGACATCCAACTCAAGAAGGGGGTTCATGAGATGTTCGTTGTGTTTGGATTTGACGAAGTAGGGGATTCAAACTTTATCAGTAGAGATGGGCTAAAAGCATTTGTGCTAAGGGTGCTGCAAGGGAGTGATGATGATCGGTGTGAGCTCTTTGCTCCTACAATTCTTATAACAGATGACAACTCCAGTTTCCAAATCGAGTCGGAATGTCGCCGTTTGATTCGAGTTTGTGCCGTCCACACTATCCGCTACCTCCCTGACAATAGTAGGAAGTTCAAGATATCAGCCATGCACGACAAACCTCTGGCTTACATTAGAATCCTCTACAACAAGCCGAGTGATGAGCGTGAAAGATTAAGCTTGTTCAAGAAGGTAGCAAGATTGTCAAAGCCTCCAATCTTGTCTATGACAACACCGCTACGCCCTCGACCGAGAGTTGGTGTGGAGATGTGTGCAATCCTTGTACGGCTTTACTCACCGGAATCGAACCTGACCATCTTCTATGCTTGGGAAGGTGGGAATGTCACAGCTGCCTTGGTTTGCTTTCTTATCCCTTGTCGTTCTTGCTGTTCATTTCAGTACTGCTTTAATCGATTCTTGTCATTGCACCTCGTCGACTGTCAGCCGATAGATTTTTTTAGTGGAACTTTAACTAAGCTTATTGTATTTGTGCTCAACGGGCAAAAGCAACTGTAATTGAGTTTGTGTACGAGGAAGGAGACGTTGCCATTGCAAAGGAACACGTGATGAATATGTCCTTCCTTCTGCAGCCGCCTGGTGGACCTAATCGAATCACCTGGCCTCACCAGTCTGATTCTCTAGTAGCAGCTACTAAGCTTGGAGGCAATTTATCGTCTGCGTTGGAGGGCGTGGCTTTGAGGGCTAATTTGCAAGCAAGCGTTCCATCAAATTTTGATACTCATTGTCGTACCACGAATTTTAAAAAAATTCTAATTAGCTACTTAGCAAGGGTATCACCGTATCACCTTATAAAGTTTAGAGGTAAGTATCCACCTAGTATAAGCTCTTAGGGAGAATTAGAGTAGGTAGGATGTAGGGTCATTAGATAGGTGCTAAAAAGGACAAGTAGTGGTTTAACACCGGGTCCTAACACCTTAGTCAAGCGGATAGTTGGAAGGTTTGGAGTGGGGCTCACCGGCTAGAAACTCGCAAGGCCACCGGCACAAGAGCTCGGCGACCTCACCTAGAGGAAGGCCGGCAAATGCCCGAGTAGAAAGCAAGGAAGCCCAACCGGCAATGGCAAGGAAGCTACACCGGCAACAACAAGGAAGCTCCACCGGCAAGAGTAAGGAAGCTCACCAAGGCCCTAGTATAAGGACTGGGTTGGAGAGCTCCACATCACACAAGAAGGCGGCTGGAGTAGTAGTGAGCTCAGGGTTGTTTGGCCGTATGTCCGTCCGGTAGTGTCCGTCCGTCCGACTGTCCGTCCGGTAGAGGCTGCTGTCCGTCCGATAAGGGTCAACCCTGGTTTGACCATGAATCGAGGTAAATCAATTTACCCACTGCCACGAAGGCGACTACGTAGCTGACACGTTGACAATAGGGCCGCGCGCGTGCAGACAGGGAGGCGGGAGCGTGAAGGGGGCGGGCGCGTACGGAGATGGGCCAGGCGCATACTGAAGGGGGCGGGCGCGTGCGGAGATGGGCCATGCGCGCACTGAAGGGGCCGAGCGCATATAGGGGAGGACCGGGCGCGTACTGATTTGGGTCGGGCGCGTACAGGGGTGGACTGGGCCCTTACCGTGAGGGGCCGGGCGCATGCAGGGAGGACCGCGCACGTACCGCAAGTGGCCGGGCGCACGCAGTGAAGGGTCGGGCGCATACTTGGAAGGGCTGGCGCGTCCGACCAAGGTCGCGCTCATTCGTGGAGGGGCTCGGCGCGTTCGTGGAGGGGGCTGGGCCGGGCGCGTGGCCTTTGGGGTTGCGCGCATACGAGTATTGAATTCAGAGGTCGCGCGCGCTCTCTCACTTCTTAATATGCATGAGCTTCATGTCGCAATGTGTATGAAAAATGTTAATATTTTATTTATCACAAGATGGACAAAAAACACCGTTACATCACAATGCTATTACATCTTGCAAAATGATCAACAATTGAAACCTTGACAATCAATACGCTAAGTCAAAATTACTATATCTCATAGTAGAAGCAAGCGTCCAGAACTTCAAAGTTGAATGGTTTGGTCATTAGCTCGTCAACCACTTTGCAGAGTGTTGGACGTTTGAGGGGATCTCGCTCCAGTAATTTCTCGATCTTCACTTCAAAAGCTGCGTAGTTGACGGTTGAATTGAAGAATGTTGAGTCAAATTCTTTCTCCCAAATTGCTCTAGCCATCTTCTCAACACAGTACGAATCTACGAGCTGGGTGTATTGGTGTTGCCGTTGCATCACATCGAATGCCGTTTCCGAATCTTGTGGGCCGAATTTGTAAAACAACTCTGGAGCTACCCAATGTCGTCTACGGCGTTGCTTTTCAAGCTCCGTGTCCATCCGGAATCCATATTTTGATGGCTCTTCGTGTGATACTCGGCTCGCAATTCCCCAATCACAAACGCCAATGAAGACAGACCGTGGTTTCTCTAGAGGAAAGTGGAGAAGCACGTTTGTGGGAGCGATGTCATTGTGAATGACATTTGCCTTGTGGATTTGGGCCATGGTGCACATCAAAGCCCAGGCAAGTCTTGCTCTATTCTTCCGGAAGGCTAAGATTTGTGTTGTATCCTCCACCGAAATATATGGAGCTGAAAGGATTGAGTTGCTCGAAGCCGCCGGATTTGCCTTTGAATCGACGGTATAAAATGGGCCCAGCTACCACCATTCCACGACAATGTGTACGCCTCCATATTCTTTGTATTCACCGCTTAAAACTTTATAACTCTCGGGTGTACAACATGACATATCATGGCCTCGTGAGACTGTTGTCTAAATTTCTCCTTCGGATGAGACGCCGTTGGCATTTTCCCGGCAAACTCCATGTATGCCAAAATGGCTCGCACACCCACGATGCGGACCTTCCGAACCTTTCCGTATCCACCAACGGCGTCATATCTGGAAAGTCCATAAACTCCAATATCTTCTGGAAGGAATTGCATGTTGTGCAACATATGCGCCTCCATGGCTGACTTCATCGTTTGTTCATTCCAAGGCATACCTCTCATACGAGAGCTTGAAAACCTGCTGATGGTGGTCTTCACACCTTCGAGGAACTTGCGGAGTTCCAAGTCTCGTGGTTGATGCTGGCCCCCGCGAGGTTTTTTCACCTCACAATCGAATACATGCGATGCATTACTCGTGCATTGAGTGATTACTCTCTCCATGAATAAGGCATAGTGATACATGCCATATGCATCGTTGAACGATTCAGAACTCTCCAGAGCGCGCTCGAATTTTGACTGGAGGTCGGTCTTTAGGCACATGATTCTTGGCTCTCTCTTCTCCAATTAAACTTGACGGAATCGCACCACGTCAGTTTCACATCATCGACGGTAGTATTGTATTGCCACACCTCGAAGAAATGCGGTATACTCCTTTGGTACATAACGGGCATCCTTTTCATGCGCAGACATTTTTTGCTTCGCCCTCTTCGACGGTGCCTTCGGTGCATCGGAAGGATTGCGGCTCGACTCTGCAACGCTAGTAGGTGGAAGCTTAGATGCATCTGAAGCATCTAAATCAACATATGCGGGCCGCTTTCCAGTATTACGATCACTGGCCATTGCAATAATCACAACCCTATACAAACTAGAATTTTATAAAAAAAAACAAAACCCCCCCCGGACCCAATGTGTGGTGGGCCCCCTCTTAGTTCCTAGCAAAGTACGAATAGTACTAGGACAAGGAGCCACTTGAGAAGAGCCTATGTGATTGATATTAGAATCTGTTCCATTTATAGTGAAATGGAAAACCCTGACCTCGCATGCACGTCCGCATGCGCCTAACCAAGATGCCACGCGACCGGCCCTCCAGCAAACGCGCCCAGCCCTGCAGCGTACGCGCCCGGTCTTCTAGCGTACGCGCCCGGCCCTCCAGCGTTCAAGCCCGGCCCTCTAGAGAACGCGCATGGCCTCCAATTGAACGCGCTCAGCCTGTTCCCGCACGAATAGAGGCTGTTTCCCCACACGCCCGGCAGCTCCTGCTCGCGTCCAACCTGTTCCCGCACACGCCCAACTCGTTCCCGCACGCGCCCAGTCCGTTTCCGTTCGCGCCCGGTGGTTCCCAAACGCGCCCAACCTGTTCCCGCACGCGCCCGACCCCATTGTTCAGGCGCTCGACTGTGGATCCTACGCGCGAGGCCCTAAACCCTATGCCCGAGACCCCGAATCGTACGCGCGAGACCCAGCGCAGGCGCTCGATCTCCATACGGCATGCGCGCGTTCCCCATGTCGCGTGCGCGCTCGGCCCACTATTATAAATGGTCGCGCGCGCCCAGCCCATCTCACAAACTCCAATTGAAAATCGTGGCCTTCAACTATCTTTTTAAGGTGGCTGATTGCGTGATCTTGGATTGGAGCTCTAGATTTGCACACATCCATACGACGTATCGCATCACCGCATCGATCACCGTTCGAATTAATTAACAACGCTACCTTGGATTATTTTGAAATCCAAGGTGGTAATTTTTGTTAGTTTTTTTTCGATAGAGCTTAGCGTAGTTAACGAACATTTTGGTAGATTTTTTTACGGTGTTTGGCTTTGGAGAGTGAGAGTGAGCCGGATGCCCAACAACACCCACCAATGTCCACCGCGCAGAGGAAGAGGGAGAAAGACAGAGATCGGGCGAGGCACGGGAAGCTCCAGAAGAAGCAGATGCACGTGTTCAACAATCCGGCGAAGATTGCATTTGTGGGTTGGCAAGATGAGCCATCGCCATGGTCGTCTGTCACTTGCGAGGATTACATCGAGTGGTGCCATCTGTCGAAGATGTTTCCTTCACATCGCCATTTAATAAATCGTCGTGCAAACAAGGCGAATTTGAAGTATTGCATCAATGAGGCGTTTCGAGCTCGTGCCCTCTAAGTTCACCAATACTTATACGAGCTAGAATTCATGCCCCGCAATGATTGTCCCCTCTATCTCGCTCGCATGGTATATGCGGAGGTCGTTCTCAATAAGCGAGTGGATTGGAGGACTGTGCGTAAAACTCCAAAAATGCCGAGGGTGTGGATGCATGCCGATGTGCCTAGGGAGCAGCACCCTATGTTTCATTTTGCGGCACTAGGGCCACAAAAAACGGATGGCTCAGAAGAAGTTACTCTAGTAGAGTCAGATTCATCACCGGATTTGGACTCAAATGGACGTGTAGGTCGGCGTTCATCGACTTCTCTAGTGGCGCGTGCGTCACGAAAAAAGCGCCAACGAGTGAAGCTCCATCAAGCAGGACGTCTACTGATTCAAGGAGGTGGCCAAGTAGATTTACCAATCGTAAATCTTGTTGGCGATGATGAACCCGCCGCGAGGCTTGAGGGTGTTGGAGATGAAGAACCCATCTATGTTATGGATGAAATGCCAATGATGGATGTCGTAGTCACCACTTCCAACACCAGGCATGTAGCTTCAGGGTCCGGAAGTACGACCGTCGATGCTCACCAGAAGTTATTGGACACTATCAGCTTGAAGGATGAGATGATTCAACGTCTCCAAGAAGAGATTGAAAACCTCAAGCTGCAATCCAGTGAAAAGGGTGATATTATCACCAAGCAAGCAGCCGAGATAGAAGAGTTGCGTCGAGAACGTGTTGCCATCCAGGCTAATATTGGCGGAGTTGCTCGAGGTGTGGACGAGACAATGATCAACAATGTTATTGGCAGCATTACTAGCTGCTTGCTAGAGACCCCGACAAGACCACCGCGTCATCGCTTTGCTAGTCGTAGGTCGATTTTTCTACCGCTGCCGACTGTAGCAGCGCAGCCATTCGTAGATGCCATCGGCACCGAGGATTCTCTGTCATTTTCCCAGTTAATCCAAGCACGGAACTTGTTCAGCTTCGCATTGCAAACGACATCCTTCGAAAAAGGATTAGATCGGTGAGCGAGCAGTACTATGAATAGAAGGTGGCATGCATTTTGAATGTTGACGGTGGGAGGCAAATGGCAATGGAGGTCCAGAAGATTGACAACGAATATTTGACGAATAATACGCATCGTGACTTTGGACTCACATCTTGGACTCACATCGACGAGATGTTTCCAAACTGAATTGCCTTTGTTGCCAGATGGTAAATCTATTGACTGGGCAAAGTTGAAGTGGGACCACGCAGAGGCTATGTCTTCTCATGCACTTCAACCAAGGCGGTGAGGCCAAACACTTTGCCCAGTCAATAAATTATGGCCAACACCAGCAAGCTTCACGCAAAATGAAGTTGCTTGCCCGGTTTGTTTTAAAAACCTTTTGGGCCAGAAGGTGCATATGCTCTTGGCACGTGTCGGTGTTTATACCATCCGATGTGTCTGCTAGGTGGTATCTTGACACGTAGGTTTTGCGCAAAGTGTAGTGCACCATTTTCATAAGCGCTTGTATGAAGTGTTTGGCCTCACCGCCTACATGCCACCTAGTTGGGAGCTGAACCCGGAGAATGCGCCTGGGGATGCCTATGCTCAAAAGTGGGGAGAAGATTTGGTGTGGAATTGGCGTGTGCGGTGCCACTAACTACATAGGTCCAGTGTAAGCACGCAATTTGGTTGGGAAAATGACCACGAAGAAATTGTACGAGTGGCCAAGAAGCTCATATAGGGAATCACCACGGACCATGTTGGTAAACGAACTTCTTCTACCAAGTCATGGGCGGATATTGAAATGCTAGGCGGAAGCTATTTCAATTCGGGCGACGTCTAGATGGGAAATTGTGGAATCACCAGGGCCGTGTGGTGTCAGAATTGGAAGAGGCCACTGCTCTTGACCTTTGCAATGCGTTGCAATGGGAAGAATTGCAATGGAAGGAAACTTGGAAGGAAGAAGCTATTGATTTCCTTCTTGAGGAACATAGTCCGGCGACTATGAAGACTATCAAAGCACTTTGGAACTTCAAAATGTTACGTGCTCTGGTAAACAGTGATGAGCCTCACCAGAGGACGCGAGCGGCTCGTAAATTGCTGGATGATTGGGCCTCAGGAAGTGGTGATCCAAGTGGAGCCAATGCCTGATGAAGTGGAGTATATGCAAATAGAATGCAAGATGAAAGCGTAGCATTTGTAACCATTTTGTATGTTGCAAAATTTGCATGTGCAATATAAATATAATGACATCTTTAATGCATTGACATATTTCTTGCATCTCCTTTGAAACATTGAAATTAGTTTGAGACATTTAAGATAATCCAATTTGCAACATCAGAACTTTCCATGGTCCCTGTTCGCGCGCGCCCGGCCTCAGAGCGCACGCACCAGGTCCCATTCGCGCGCGCGCACTGCCACTGTTCGTGCGCCCGACCTCCATTCGCGCGCGCCCGGCCCTAAAGCGTGCTCGCCCGGCCTCAAAAAGCACGCGCCTGGCCCCATTCGCGCGCGCACTGCCGCTGTTTGTGGGCGCCCGGCCCCAAAGCGTGCGCGCCGGGCCTTAAAAGGCACGCGCCCGGCCTCCATTCGCGCGCACCCGGCCTCATAGCGCACGCGCCCGACCCTTAAGCGCACGCGCCCGGGCATTTCTCCCGAACCATGATTGGCACGTGCGAGACCATCTCATCCCGTACGCGCGCGGCCTATGGGGGGCATGCGCGCCTTTCTATAAGTTTGGGAATCGTGGCACGATGGCCCACTTCCCAGGCGCTTTGGCCTACAACTGCCACCTGGCGGCTGCTTGCTAAGCACTATTGGGAAAATGGGTCCCGGTGTCTATTGACACCATTTTACTCCTGGTGTCTTTTGACACCCTTTTACTCCTGGTGCCCCTTCACTCTAGTTTCAAGCATGGACTCAAGTGGGCCTTATGAGATTCGGGCTTCCGAAAAGGAAATGAAGAAACGAATTGCGTGATGCGGGACGAGTACGCAACCACAAGGAGAAGAAACGCATTCACATATTCATCGATGGTGAGCTCAAGGCATTTCGAGGTTGGGGAGGTGTACCAAGTCCGTGGACATTTACACAGTGTACAAAAGTACATTGCCTGGTGTCATTTGGGACGAATGTGGCCGCATTAGCGGTATTCGCAACTTTGGAAATACGACAAGGGTAATTTAAATTACTACACCAATGAAGTATTCAAAGAACGGTGCATCCAAGCGTACTAGCACATCTACAACACGGCAAAGGTTCACCGGAATGAGGTGAATCTATCCATTTTACGTATGGTGTATGTTGAGATTATACTCGGAGTAGTAGTCAATTGGAGGACGATGGAAATACAACCAAACTCCAAGATGACACTAGTATCCATGGCGTCACTACCAATAGAGCGCAAGTTTCCGGGCGAAGCTCCAGGAAAAAAGGCCAAGGAGGTTGAAGTTCCAAACGAGGAAGTCGTGTGATCTGACACTTCCAGTGACGACTCGGATACTGGGTGTGACTCAACTATTTGCAAGGAGATTGCAGGCTTTATTAAATGCCATTGGCTAGATTCTGCCCTCCAAGAAACACCGACAATTGGAGAAGATTTCGGCAAGGAAGAAGATCCAACTGAGATGAACGCGGTTGCATATGAGAACATCAATGAAAACCTAGAGTCTTCTGATGATGTTCCAATTGGACGAGAGGCTCATCTT